>JAZGLO010006658.1:243527-368223 GCA_036873155.1 Biomphalaria sudanica | reverse complement strand
TGCGGTTGGCATTGGAGGTCAAATAGGCAAAAATAACTTGCGGTTGGCATTGGAGGTCAAATAGGCAAAAATAACATGCGGTTGGCATTGGAGGTCAAATAGGCAAAAATAACTTGCGGTTGGCATTGGAGGTCAAATAGGCAAAAATAACTTGCGGTTGGCATTGGAGGTCAAATAGGCAAAAATAACTTGCGGTTGGCATTGGAGGTCAAATAGGCAAAAATAACTTGCGGTTGGCATTGGAGGTCAAATAGGCAAAAATAACTTGCGGTTGGCATTGGAGGTCAAATAGGCAAAAATAACTTGCGGTTGGCATTGGAGGTCAAATAGGCAAAAATAACTTGCGGTTGGCATTGGAGGTCAAATAGGCAAAAATAACTTGCGGTTGGCATTGGAAGTCAAATAGGCAAAAATAACTTGCGGTTAGCATTGGAGGTCAAATAGGCAAAAATAACTTGCGGTTGGCATTGGAGGTCAAATAGGCAAAAATAACTTGCGGTTGGCATTGGAGGTCAAATAGGCAAAAATAACTTGCGGTTGGCATTGGAGGTCAAATAGGCAAAAATAACTTGTGGTTGGCATTGGAGGTCAAATAGGCAAAAATAACTTGCGGTTGGCTTTGGAAATCCCCAGTGTAGTGCAAGTGGTAAAGAAGAATGAAGGACTTGCATTGCACTCTGTGGTGGCGGCATCCTAACGGTTAGTGGCTCAAATGAACCTCTGAAGAACCTCACAAAGGATGCGATTAAAAAAACATCTAGGGGGCCATTTCTCATTCTTTAACTCTGGGTGAACTTCTTCCCTTTGGTTCTCAAGGGCCGGTACGACTCTATTACCATGTCCATGTAGGTCACATGCCACTGGGAAACAACACTGACTAGTAAATCTCGTTTGTTTTTTTAATGCGCAGAACTAGAAAGGAGAATCATAGCAATGGAACTGAGACGCTTTAATGGGATCCTAGGTATCACCAATAAGGACTGCATCACAAAATGAGGAGATTCGAAACAGGATCACAATGGCAATTAGGCCCAACGATGATCTGATTACCACGGTAAAAAAAGACACAAACTTAAACTTTATGGCCATATCACAAGGTCCTCGTGACTCGTAAAGACACACGGAAAAGTATCAAGAAAAAGACAAAGCAGAGACAGCAGAGAAGAGAACAGCAAGGAAGTCATTCAAAGAGATTCAATTCAAGGGAAAAAACAGGAATGGAGAACGTCGAGAGATCATGTGTGGTGCCCTAAAGGTTCAACAAAAGGAAAGATGAAGGTAGAAATATGTACATATTGTTATAAACCTGGTGGTGGCACAGATGGGGGTAGTGGTGTGTGTGTGTGTAGTCAGCCGACGCAAATCGCCCCAGGCCAGCGCTAGACTAGCGGTCAACCGTGACGAGTTACGACTATCGGCCGAGACGAGTGTCAACATGATGGTTCGGGAAGGATCGACGTCGTGAACAGAGCTCAGGAGCGTCACGAGAGTTGTAGTCATCTGACCACCTAGAAACGTCGAGCGGTGTTCTGTCCGGTTCGAGAAGGCCTGTAGGGACCCTATATAAGAGCGAAGGTATTAGAGACCAGTCAGTCACGACTTCCCGATCTACAGTTCGTTACAACAGCTCAGTACAAGTTCGAGACGAGACAGAGAGACCAGTGCAAGAGTTGATACGGCGGAGAGATATTTGTACAGTCTTGTGTTACATGCTGCCAATTGTACAGTGTTGGCTGTTATTTATTGACATTTAACTATTACGTTACTTTGAAGCCCAGGGTTGTCAAGTTCTTTACGTTGGTGGTGTCGTTTGGTGCAATTTGCAGAGAGCCTGGATAGTGAGATTCGTAACAATATTGTACATCCTTTTTTAAAAAAAAAATAAAAAGACACGTTTTCTGTGAACTGCTTGTAGCTAATACTTAAGCAATTACACAAATAAGTAATACATATATTTTTATACCATTACTTTCCAATGACATGGTTATGTGTATATGTTTTACAAAATATATAAACTCATTTATGTATTGTTTTAAAAGTGGTGTATGTTAATGATAAAAAAAATGGTTTGGATAATGAATTTTAAAAAACTAAACGGTTCGCTCTCAGAAGATAAAAAGTAACCTTCGCACATAAACTTTTCATTGTGCAAAATATGGTGAAATTGTATTTTTAACATTTGTTCGAATCTTTGACAGAAGAACCACACAAAACTAATATTCGCTTGTCCCCTAACAATGCCTAAGGCCAGGATATTGTCAACTGTATAATAAAAGGTGCATCCTCAAACTATATAAGGTTGGTGGTTCCAACTTAGACTAAACAAATGACCAGCGAATGACAGACACTGCCAGCAGCAATACAGAAAGATACAAAACATACTAAAGCATACAAAACATGCGTAAGTTTTTGTGACTAGCTGTAGGTCTACGTCTGTTGAATACTGGACACCAAGGCGAGATTTGATACAAGTGCATACATTCTAATATCGTCAACTGCCGTAAAAAAACAACAAACAAAAAAGGTTACAAAGATTGTGTGGAAACACAAACTCATAATCGGCTTCCGAAGTGGTATACTCAGGCAGGTTTTAGTAGTTTCAGTTTGTATATCGGAAGCAATGAACTGCAAACTATCAATAACCACAACCCTATCTCCGCCAATACAAAAAAAGAAGACACATGTATGTAGTTTTGAAAATGTTGCCGATATTATTGTATTGTAAAGTCGATATGGTTGAATGGTATTGATTATCTACTTGATGGTTTTGTCAAGACATCTCATTAAGAAGAAGCTTTTCCCTTTGGTTAAATGTCTACAAGGGTTTACAGAATGAGATTGTGCACACTACTTATATGATAATAAACACCGCTACTTATTAAATGCTGTTTTAAAATATATTCGACTTATGTAACTAGTCGACCCACGGCGTAGCTTACGCCGTTATTATGCAGGGCCGGCCTTAAGCCACTGCAACCTATGCCACCGCAGTGGACCCCCCACTTTCATAGGACCCGCGCTAATTCTATGTGTAAATTATTAAAGTAAACCATTTCATAACTTATAACAGATTTCCCGCGGCCTCATGATTTTACCAGGAGCTCCTAAAAATCTGAAATAGCAAAATATAAGAAAAAGTCCTGGAAATCTCCGGAAATTATTAAAATGTTTTGAAAACTAAAAAAATTCCCCTGAAATATATAGACAAACATTGTCATTTTGGTGCCATTCAATATGGAAAACGGCATTATGCAATACCCGTAATTGTGGAATCTAGTGAAAGAGGCTTCTCGCGCCTCAAACTAATGAAGAATTACTTGAGTTAAACAATTTTCGAAGATAGATTGAAACATTTGGTAATTCTTGCTATTGAGCCTGATCTATGTAGGAAATAAAAAATTTATAATTACAGTATGCATTAGCTACACGCAAGGCTCGTAAAGTGGTTCTGTACGCAGTAAAGAATCAATAAAATGCAAAGACGAAGTTATTTTCTAATACAAACTCTTAAATTTTACTTATTATCCGTATCCCTACCCAAACTTGGCCCCGCGAAATCCGTTTTTCATAGGGCTCCACAACGGTTGAGTCCGGCCCTATTTAGTGACTAAAACTACGTGAGGTAGAAACAAAAAAGAAGAGTGAGCTTTCCACGACTTCTTGGTCACAACGGTTAAATTCGGCAATACTATTTTGTGACGGATGAATATTACTTGTTGCCCCCCCCTCTTTTTTTTCGTAGGGTAACTCTAGTTCGTCCGATGTGCAGAAATAAAAGAGTGATCTTTCCTTTACTTCTTCTTTGCGTGTCCAAACTCTTGAGCCATGAAGAGAATTTTATATATAGGTAGTTACTAAATTAGTGGTTCTCAACCTTTTTAATACTGCGACCCCTTTTAGCCATTGACCCCTAACCGTAAAATCCTAGTTATGTTATAATATTGTTATCAAAATGTAAATATCTGATATGAATTGCCAAAGCTGTTTACCACAAGTCACTCAATATTTCTGCTTAAACCTGAATTGCAAATAATTGAATTTGTATATTTGTGACTTGCACTTATTTACTTTTCAATTGCGTATTCACTATATTCATGCTTTATACTAATGTGACAATTTGCAAAGCTTGACTGGACATGGTAACAACTCCAGCTATTGAATCCTAGATTGCTACATAACTGTTGTGACAGTTTGTGAAAAAAGCCAACGTCGTTGCAGAGGTTGAGCGTGTTTCTGTTTCACCTTTTGAAATTGTGTAGAGTTGTGCACCGCACTTGGGACCTCTAAGGCTGCAAAAGCGAACAAGAGCTCCCTTCTACCGGCCTGAATGAACGGCGCACACCTCGCATACACCGTTCTGTCTGGGGGGGGGGGGAGGTCAGACTCGGGGGTTATACGCATACACCGGAGCCTCCGCCATATTTCTTTAATAATCTACCAGGCTGACCGTGCGGGACACGCCTTTTCTGTAACGTCCCCTTGAGGGACGCGCAGGACGCTGACAAAGGCTGTGGGAGCTGTTTTACAACTCCGCACAGTGCAATGGGGATGCTCTCTCACCCCCTTAGGCACCCCCACGAGAGTTTTGTTTTGCTACCCTTTGGTCTAATCGTCCCCTCTCACGATCGTTTACCCCCGGGGGCCACGGTGCGGCAGGGTAGCTTGCCAGACAACGCCATTGCGAAGTTTGAGCGCGTTTCTGATTCACCATCTCGGGAATATTAGGGGAGATATTTGCAAGGTCAGAGCGAATGTCATCTTCTGCATCAACTCTACTTCTGTATTTAACAAGTTTTCAGTTTCGCAAAGATATGGTGTTGGGAAATTTTAACTCGTTTAAAAGATGACAAAGATGTCAACCAGGGGGCTGTTGTTCACTTTCATCGCTAATGAGCGCTTCAACCTGCGATTTTGATTTGTTAATAAAAAAAACACAAAGATTTAAAAAAAAGATATTTTAGAACTTTGCCTTATGACAACCAGTTCACTTCAGTGTCAAATAGCAGAACATTTTTGGATTCATCAAACTCATTATAACGATTTGAAAACAATGTCATATTTTATTTAAAACACTCGATTTCACAAAATGCAAAGGTCTAACATTTGGTCTTGCAATCCTTTTGGAAACGACGTCATAATCGTCGATGAATTAGAGAGCAAGTTCGGGAACCCATTCTGTACCAAAAGTTGTAACTCAAAACCAACAACAAAGACCGCAACACGAATGAAGAGATTAAAAGCAGGATTAATACAGCAATTGGACCCCATGATGACCTACTAACCACTGTCAAAAAACGTAAACTCAAACTTTATGGCGACATCACCAGGTCCTCGGGGCTCGCAAAGACCTTTCTTCAGGGAACAGTACCAGGAAGAAGATGAAGAGGAAGACAGAAAGCGATGGGAAGACAACATCAAATAATGGACAGACTTGTTAGTGAAGGAAATTCTATCCAAGGCAAAAGACAGAGAGGAATGAAGACAGATCGTGTGTGGTGCCCCAATGGTCCAACAGACTAAGGGATAGGTGAAGGTGAAGTTAAATGTGAACCTGGCCTAACTGGTGGTATTGAAGGATTATCTAATTGTTTCGTAAAGAGCCAATCTCTCAAAGTCTCAACAAATACAACTTGTCACTTTCACTGTTCTGTAGATATAGCCTTACGCTTTCGTTCACGTCTATAATATGAAACACTGCTTATTAATTGTTTTAAATTCAATTCCACATGTGTGCATATTAAATCGATTTTTTCTCTTTAAAAATAAAAGTAAACAATTTTTTTTTAAATATAGGTAGTTTGTAGGACTGAGATTACTTAGTAATACAATTTTGGAAATAACAATTTTCTATAAAAATCTAAAACCGTTTGCATAAATATGTTAAAAATATGGTAAATAGTCATCCCCCTTGTTTGTTACTATTAATAGTGAATAGTTGTAAAAAATTGTGTATTTTTATGAAAAAAAAAATGTTTCCATAGTTGATTTTAAAGATAAAATTTTCGCTTTCAGAAAAGAAAAAAGTAGCCTAAGCCATTGCATCAAAACTTTGAATGATCTAAAATATCGTGATGTTTGATTTTACGAGATCTAAACGGGACGGAGGGACGAACGGACGGACAGACAGACATACCACACAAAACTAATAGCGTCTATTCCCATTTCGGGGGCTGCTAAAAATGGTAGTTCTGGAGTGTCAACAAACTGACGCACAGAAAGATAAGAGGTGTAAAAAAACAAACTAGACTCTAGGTGACGCAGACGTTTTTGTTACACACAAACTCGCATAGGCCCCTAAAGGTACGTTTTATCAATAAACTAGCTATGGTTTTACCCGGCTTTAGTTGTTTTCGTTTTCTTATATAACAAAAGGCATCTATGCAGCAATAAAAGTTTAAAATCAATGTCAAGATGTGTCATTGACCTAAATCTAGTAAACTCTGAAGTTGTAAGACAACTTTGCATATCCTAAGATCACCACTAGTAGCTAAGGAACGCTCAAGCCAAGTTAAGATTGGTCAAACGGTTTTGATTTCTATGAACACGGAGAGGGAGGGAGAGACAGTATATATATAGAGAGGGAGGGAGAGACAGTATATATAGAGAGAGGGAGAGAGAGTATATATATATAGATATATATATATCGAGAAAGATAATTGTAATATAGTTTTAAATGAACGGAGAGGGAGGGACAGAGAGTATATATATATATATATATCGAGAGAAAGATGTTTGTAATATAGTTTTTAATGTGTATAAGCGTTTGAAAAGTAATGGTTTCTTCCTATCAGATAAAGGGAACAAGATCAAGAGATTCTGTTTCAATGACTAGTGCCAACACAGAATTCAACTAGCGAAAGATACACAACAAACAGTCTACAACAAACAGGTAAGACAGTACAAATTGTCTCTCACCTGCAGCCTGGTTCCTGTAGAGCGGAGACTGACTCCACGTCTCGTCCTGCCCATGATGAGAACGCTCCAGAGAAGATTCACGCTTGCCAAAAGTAATCAACTGCACATTTTGACTCATGGTTTATTCCTATCTTGACTTTCTGGTGAGTGAAAAAAAGACATTTACTTTCCCTAGGCTTTAACAACAAGAAAACATTACTGGAATAAACTTGGATCTTAAGAAACAGTGACTGCACGTTAGTCCTGACAGGAGAGTTCTGAGTTGCTTAAGCGCTCATTTTTTTTTTACAAAGCTTATATCAACTCACTCTGTCTTTCTGTCTGGTCAAAAGTTTGTACATTTTTTTTCTCCCATTTTCGGATCAAGTTAAAACTTTGCAATATTATTCGTTGTACCCGACAACACATGAATCCATTTAAACAACAACAACAACAAACAGTTCATTCATTCTTGGGATTCATTATTTTGTTTGATATCGAAATAAGGGGAAGGAATGCTACTTTTAAATTAGTTCATGATTTAGTCATAATTAATTAGTTGGGTTTTATATAGCAGAAAGGGAGCTAAACCCTGACATTTTCAGATAAACAGCAGAAATTCGCGTTTTTCCCCCCTCTAGTTAAGCTTTGTTTTTTTTTTTAAAGACATTTGTCTTTATTTTGCTTGCTTTTAACCCCTAGAACTCCATTTCAAAGGAATTCTAAAAACTGAACTAGCACATTAAAAAATCTGAATGAAGACATGATTTACAAGAGCTTATTAACCCTTAAAGTGCTGAGCTGTTTTAGAATGAGTGCATACAACATAGAATTACAATTCTGATGTGAAGACGCCAAACTACCACACGCGTTTTAAGGGTCAAAGTACATGTCCTCAACAGTATAACTACATTATAGGTGGTGTTTTAAGTAAAGTATTTGTAAAAAAAAAAAAAAAATTGCTATGTGAACTAAATTGATTATTTCTATTAACGGCTCATCACAGCCTACCACACATGCTGTTTAAAATTAGTTTCTAGCCACATGTTTTGAGGGAAGCCATTGTTTGAAAATAAAGAATGCCATACAAAAATATAACATTAGTCAAACAAATATAATGTGTGTTAGGAACATGTCGATCTCCAGCCTTTAAAAAACAAATTGTTGATGATTAATCACTCACTATAAGACGTGTACAATGACAACCTGTTTCTCGCGCAAACATATCAGAGATAGGTATATATAGAATGTCTATTTCCTCAAACTAAACAATTTATGCTTAGTTAGCATTGTTGTCAGGGGCAACGGTTTGAATCCCTCATTCCCATTATTCTTAGTTAAATTTTTGTTTTCAGTTTGAATCCTAGTTAGTGATTATCTCCCCTTTGTTGTCTTACAAGCAAAGTGTGTGTTTGGTACTCGAGTATTTAGTTGAGAAATGCTGGGTGTAAGGAATACTCTCCTGCTTACACTAGGAATCCACTAGATAGGAGAGCATTGTTTTGAAACATTTGGCTTTGTATGCTGTACATTGACTTGATTGTTGGGCATACAACTAGTCACGATGTGGAGTTTAGCACTGTTCAAAAATGTTGAACATTTCTTAGAAGTCTCCAGGGCGCGATGCTCCAGACATGGCTTAGTCTATCCCTTCCGGTCAAAAGCCAGCAGAAAAGATCAACAGTGTGCTAACAGAGCCTTCAGCACAACAGGACTCTGAGATAACATTATGTCTGGACATAGTTCACATTCTCCTTGACATGGTGATACGTTGAAATACTAGATGACAGGGAGAGAGAGAGAGAGAGAGAGAAAGAAACGAGAGAGAGAGAGACAGGGAGAGAGAGAGAGAGAGAAATAAACGAGAGAGAGAGACAGGGAGAGAGAGAGAGAGAGAAAGAAACGAGAGAGAGAGACAGGGAGAGAGAGAGAGAGAGAAAGAAACGAGAGAGAGAGAGAGAAAGAAACGAGAGAGAGAGACAGGGAGAGAGAGAGAGAGAGACAGGGAGAGATAAAAACATTAAACATCGACCTTTGAAGCAAAAGTTTCTATCTCACATGTACAAATGTTAAAGCAAAAGTTCCTATCTCAC
This sequence comes from Biomphalaria sudanica, assembly GCA_036873155.1. NCBI lineage: Eukaryota > Metazoa > Mollusca > Gastropoda > Planorbidae > Biomphalaria > Biomphalaria sudanica. Next base: position 359,236 of record JAZGLO010006658.1, on the reverse strand, counting down.
ATGTACAAATGTGTGGCGGAGCAAGACAATGTTTTAAGAATTGAATTTCGTCGTGTACAAATCGTCCCTATCTTAAACAATGGAGGCCAGCAGATCGATTCTCCCTTAAAATCGATTAGTTACATTAGTTACATAAGTTACATTAGTTACTTTAGTTACATTAGTTACATAAGTTACATTAGTTACTTTCTCCATTGTCCGTCTACTCGTTATCAACTTGACAAGAACAAAAGATGAATGAATGTGTTTCAGTTTGTTATCGCAGTCATAATCATACCATGTGAAAAATTAAACTTTCTACTCTAGGATTATAATGATCAATTATCGCAGTCATAATTACTAAGTAACTTTATTTTTTAAAAGTTAAAAAAAAAAAAATGAAAATCATACAGAATTAAGGACGAGTGCAATATTTCCCTTGGATACACAAACTCAGCTGCGACCTTGGCACCCGTTACGCAGACGAAGCATTTTCCCGTGGGCGACTGCTTTAACTATTAGTAACGAAGTCATATGCGATATTTTCACGAGGTTCAGATGTCGAGTTGTGTTTAATGGCCAACTGTGAACCAACTACTTTTTTTTTCTTTCTCTTACTGTCGTGTATTTTGATCGATATCTGGACTCTAAATACAACAGTTACTTTTCATCTGAATATATTGCTAGCAAGACTGGGATTCGAACCCAGTCCCGCTCGGCAGCCAAGCGCTCTAATGCACCCATCCACCATGCATCATATAAGGTATGTAGGCTTACACTCTGAACATAGAGTTACACACAACTAATAGTACACTGGCAGCACAGAGAAATTCCGTGAAGTTAGTGAAATGACACACACCCAAGCACGCCGATAATAGTCATGCCAAATGATAACTAGGGAGTCCTTACTTTTGACAATAACAAAAACAGATACCAGAGAGAGAGAGAGAGAGAGAGGGAGAGAGAGAGAGAGAGGGGGGGGGTGGAAAGGGGGTTGTGGAGAGACAACTCTGTTCCATTTATGCGCTCCCACTCAACCCAGCCATGTCCTTTTCGCCCTATATTACGAGTTTGTCTGCCACCATCAGTGATCCACGGACTTGGTTATAGAATAATACAATAGGCTTTGTAAAATACAGGGAGGAACAAATCTATAGGCAAGTTTAAAACTCGTGGTAGAAGTAACAATAAATTAAATAAAGGCAATGCACAACAGTTCTGCTATGCTAGACCAGAGCTTCTATTTTTCAAGAGAAAAAAAAACTCATTTCATTGTAGTTATAAATAAATCCATGTTTGTTGCACCAACTGACCTAAATGAAGTTTCCAAAAGGAACTATTTCAAGTAAGACAGACGTTGTTTCAGCTTCTAAGTGGGCCCTAGCATGTAACGTTTTAGCGAGAAGCATCTGCAACACTAGCGGCTTCAAACTTTTTGAAGAAGACGTGATTCTTCTTGATTTTCTGATCTCGATCGGTTGAATTTCTATCCACTATCGTACATCGTTATTTTGACGACTTATGTGTTTAAAAAAATGGCTACAAGATGTCTTACTTAACACAAAGACCTCACGACGATCGCACCCATTGCAGACGTACGTGCGCTCTATGTATTTCGAAAGTCACTGGCATAATAGTTTTGGCCTGTACCTCTTAAACATGTGAAAACAAAAAAGCTCAGAATGCAGGTAAACGAAAGGCACCGGACCCCGCTGAGGAACCTTTACATCGCTCCCACGGACCCCTAACAAGGCAGGAGAGCCTGCTGACTTCAGAAACAAAATTCTAAGATACAAACTTTTAACAAGCAAAATTCATTAGGTAAATTTAGTTTCCAAACATAGTGTACAGATAAAAAAAAAAGAAAAAAAGAAATGATTTTCATGCCTCCCCGCACCTCAAAATAACAAAAAAACAAACTTTATTCCCCTCCGATATGATCTTTTCAATAAAGATAACTGACCAGACAAAATGACCCTACCTGGACAAATATTTTTGTTCTCTCCAATGCGACTGTACCAGTGTGTGAGGGTCCCACTCATTTAACAATGTACAGACTGTAGGATCGTTGCAGTAGTAGGAAAGTTTGAGGACCACCAAACGATAGCCCTTGACGTGACCTTGAGTGAGAAGACAGTATCTACTAAGACAGCACCGTCTCCAGGTTAACAGAAGTGAAGAGAAAGTGTCCCAGTCTTACTAGAGACATATACACACTAGGACAAGGCAATGTCTAAGTCACTTCAACAACTAGAGACACGATATAAGAGCTAGGTATGTCATGTAGAAACTTTCAGCATCTCACAACGGCAGCTTAGAATCAATCTCACAGGCATCCACTTGATATTGTTATTGTAGGTCCATGTGGAATCAATCTCACAGGCATCCACTTGATATTGTTATTGTAGGTCCATGTGGAATCAATCTCACAGGCATCCACTTGATATTGTTATTGTAGGTCCATGTGGAATCAATCTCACAGAATCCACTTGATATTGTTATTGTAGGTCCATGTGGAATCAATCTCACAGGCATCCACTTGATATTGTTATTGTAGGTCCATGTGGAATCAATCTCACAGAATCCACTTGATATTGTTATTGTAGGTCCATGTGGAATCAATCTCACAGGCATCCACTTGATATTGTTATTGTAGGTCCATGTGGAATCAATCTCACAGAATCCACTTGATCTGAACTTATAAAGGCTCTAGTAAAACATGTTGCTTTCTCCCCTCCATCTTGAAAACAAACTGAACATCATTTAAGATGGAAATATATGTCGAGATCTCACAATACGAAACATATTAACAGTGTGCACACCAAGGCCTTGTCATTGTGCATGTTTTACTGTAGCATTGTACTTTCTCCTAGTCATGTCACTGTGCATGTTTTACTGTAGCATTGTACTTTCTCCTAGTCATGTCACTGTGCATGTGTTACTGTAACATTGTACTTTCTCCTAGTCATGTCACTGTGCATGTGTTACTGTAACATTGTACTTTCTCCTAGTCATGTCACTGTGCATGTTTTACTGTAGCATTGTACTTTCTCCTAGTCATGTCACTGTGCATGTTTTACTGTAACATTGTACTTTCTCCTAGTCATGTCACTGTGCATGTTTTACTGTAGCATTGTACTTTCTCCTAGTCATGTCACTGTGCATGTGTTACTGTAACATTGTACTTTCTCCTAGTCATGTCACTGTGCATGTGTTACTGTAACATTGTACTTTCTCCTAGTCATGTCACTGTGCATGTTTTACTGTAGCATTGTACTTTCTCCTAGTCATGTCACTGTGCATGTTTTACTGTAACATTGTACTTTCTCCTAGTCATGTCACTGTGCATGTGTTACTGTAACATTGTTCTTTCTCCTAGTTATGTCACTGTGCATGTGTTACTGTAACATTGTACTTTCTCCTAGTCATGTCACTGTGCATGTGTTACTGTAACATTGTACTTTCTCCTAGTCATGTCATTGTGCATCTATTATTGTAACATTGTACTTTCTCCTAGTCATGTCATTGTGCATGTGTTATTGTAGCATTGCACTTTCTCCTAGTCATGTCATTGTGCATGTATCATTGTACTTTCAAGACACTTTCTCCTTCTCTCTCACGTATGTGTTGATAGTGTAGGAGATGATAATCTATAAATATGTGAAAGTATACATTACAATATTTAACTTTCTTAAATCATAAATGAAAAATATAGAATTTGGGTTTAGGGATTAGAAAACTTTCATTTCTGGCAAGCAACTTTTGCTGTGCTATTTAAGCCACAATTTCCCCCTCCCCCCATAAAAAGGTGCTAAATAGAAATGTACAGTCAGGGCCGCCTGTAGAATAGTAGTCAGGTGTGATCTCTGGCTCATAGTCATAGTTTCAACTTTCTTGTTACCGTACTGAGAATATTAAAGAAAAGAGCTATTGAACCCCCCCCCCAATCCCTCTGTAGAAAACAACCTGGTGTAGACTTTTACCTGACATATTTTTACTAACATTATCATTGCGATATTAAGTGCACTGTAAATGCTTTTCATGAAATTTAAAAAGAAATATATGACAAACAGGTGAACAAACTATTTACTGTAGATGCTGTTAAGTTTATATGTGCAGCCCATGCTTTCCTAATGAAGCTTTAACAAGAACTGCAAACGTCAACTGTGTCTTACGAAACTGTCAATTAGTTTACTGATGAATAGATTCGAGTCGCCATGGACAAGCTGGCGATTAATGCTTATTGTACACAGTGCTGAGTCTTTCATCAGTCTTTGTTGGCTGCAACCAAATTTTGATTTGTTGTAGGGTGCTGAAAGATCATTCAATGCTTAACATAGTGGCCGATAAAGTTAGCATGATCAGAATTACTTTTATCTAAAACAGCATGAAAGAAATAGTGATTCAACTCAGCATAGTCCAAAGTGACAAATTCTGCAGCCTGTCATAACGAAGGCCAGTAGTCTAACCAGTTCATCATCACAGTCAAAATTGTCAATACCATAAGGTGGACTGCTGACAGTAAATAGACTTCTGAATTCTTCACGTTCCTGCTCTTGCATCGTTATTGGATGCAGGCAAAACAGTTCATTATTATTGTTATTATTGCTCGAAAAGTGAGACGTTAATGAAGAAACCAACGAATCAAGATAAGGAATGTAAAGCCGTGACACAGACAGTGCGTCTCTCTGAACAACAGAAACAAAAACAAGTCTCTGAGTCCACCCAGCTCTAATAGGTACCTGACATTAGTTGGGGAGAAGTAAAGGCAGTTGGTCATTGTGCTGACCACAGAACACCCTCCTTAACCGTAGGCCACAGAAACAGATGACCTTTATTACATTATCTGCCCTATAGACCACAAGGCCTATAAGGGGAACTTTACTTTTTTTTACTTTATTGTTTGGGTAGCAAGGGACAGATTCTATTAGGCGATTAATTGCACTTTTACATACTTACCTGCCTAATTAGAAGCATAATATAGGTTTTGTTAAGCTGAGGCATCATTGGCAAAAAAAAACAACCTTAACCCGTGACCTACTTCATTCTTCCCAAGAGTCAAGAGACATACAAAAGTGACATTATACCGATTCACTTTGAATCCAAGTAGAAAAATTGTCTTCTGGTGTAAATGAAACTATAGATCTATGTCTAAACTATAAAGAAATGGATTATGCACAATAAGAATGGACTATGGCCTATGGATAGTTTGGCCATAGGCATTATCATCTAAATAAAGGTGAATTTTGAAATTTAAAAAAAAATACAGTGGAGCGTTTGATAAATATCTTAACATGAAGGATTGAAGGTGTTGAATTGGCATCAGTTACTTGAAGTGAGGTCTAGAATAGTCTAGATCTAGACTAGTAGATAGCTCTAGTGACAGATCTATATCTGCTATCAGTCTATCTATTTAAATCTACTTGTGACTTGTCCTTGTGCACTAAAATTATTATTATAGTGAATACATAAACAATGTAATATCTAAAGATAACAACAAAAACCTATGGTCATACATTAAATCTAAGAAAATGGAAACAACAGGCATAGCGCCATTAAAAGATGAACATAACATAATACATAATGATAATGAAACTAAAGCAAACATCCTAAACAAATACTTTGCATCAGCATTCTCAGCCCCAGAAGACAAAGACATATTACTGAATTTGAACCAAGTAGACAACATAGAAGATATAGTAGTACAAGAAAATGGAATTCAAAAACTTTTAGCCAACACCAAACCAAATAAAGCGTCTGGACCTGATGGTATTCCAGCTAGATTACTCAAACAACTAAGCAATGAGCTAGCCCCAGTGTTCAAAATACTCTTTCAGGCTTCACTTAACCAGAGCAGAGTACCAAAGGACTGGAAAGAAGCTAATGTCACCACCCTATTTAAAAAAGGAGAAAAATCTGACCCAGGAAACTACAGACCAGTATCACTTACCAGCATCACATGTAAAATCCTAGAACACATAATATGTAGCAACATCATAAACCACTTAGACAAACAAAATGTCCTCACACCATACCAACATGGCTTTAGGAAATATAGATCATGTGAAACACAACTAATAGGACTAATTGATGATTTTTCTAAAGGTTTAGATAATAGTGAACAAATAGATGCTATCTTACTAGATTTTTCTAAGGCTTTTGACAAAGTACACCACCATAGTTTGCTTAAAAAATTAAAATATTTTGGCATAAATGGTCCACTGCATCAGTGTATTAAAGATTTTCTGATAGGGAGAGAACAAACTGTAATAATAAATGGCTCTAAATCAACACTGATAACAGTAAGCTCAGGTGTACCTCAAGGAACAGTCTTGGGTCCACTACTATTTTTAATTTACATAAATGATTTACCAAAGAGCATTACTTCAGGAACAAAAGTCAGATTATTTGCAGACGATTGCATAATATATAGAACAATTAAAACAACACAAGACAGATATTTTACAAATAGAATTAGATGAATTACAGAAATGGGAATCAATTTGGAGCATGTCTTTCCACCCAGAAAAATGTCAGTTGTTAAGAGTAACAAAAAAACTAAAACAAATTAATTCCACTTATCTTATTCATGGCAAACCAGTAACACAGACTAAAAACGAAAATACCTAGGTGTTATAATAAATTTAAAACAAATTAATTTTACGTATCTTATTCATGGCAAACCAGTAGCACAGACTAAAAACGCAAAATACCTAGGTGTTATAATAAATGAAAAACTGTCATGGAATCCACATATTGATGAAACTATAAAAAAATCAAACAAAGCATTAGGATTTATTGAAAGAAATTTCTATAAATCAAATAAGATCATAAAACTAAAATGTTCTTTAACCTTGGTTAGGCCAATAATAGAATATGCATCCTCCCTTTGGGATCCCTCAACTCAAGAAAACATTAAGAAACTGGAACAAACACAAAATAGAGCAGTGAGATTCATAACAAATGAATACTCAAATTTGACTAGAGTAACAACTATAGTAAAATCACTAAATTTAGAAAGCCTTCAGGACAGAAGACTCAAAAGTAAAGTAGCAATTATACATAAAACACTGAACCATAATCTTCAAATACAAAAACAAAATTTAATAAAATACTCTGAAAGACACAAAGATAAAGGCACATTCCTCATCCCATATGCTAGGACAAATGTGTACAAATACTCCTTCTTCCCTAGTGCTATTAGAGCATGGAATGGGTTGCCTGAGCTAGCCAGGAAAACCAGTGACTTGGCAGAATTTAAATCATTGGTTAATATGCATTACTAAATGCATGACGCGTAGGACGTAATCATCTTCTTTTTTGAAGTAACGTCTGTATTATTTAAGATTATTAGATCTATAAATAATAGTATTTAATAATATAAACTTATAATCATGGCATGATTATCATTACTTTTTATATCAATGTCAATATAATATATGCTGCCAATGAGACATCTATCTAGATCTAGATTCTATCTATTCGGTTTTGGGGGGGGGGGGTGATCATGGGGATGGCATGAAGTTGATGAAGAATATGAACAAGGTTCAACATCATGCCATGAGCTCATGAATGACATGAACTTGAGTCTTGATGAACATGCCTCAGCCAGGTTTGGCGGGAGAAGATTAAAAATGATAATCATAATTATTGTATCATGTATGTACATTTACATTTTAATTTACATTCTTATTATATTATTTATGTCTCAGAGTTTATTTTCAATTAAAAGATTCAACTCACTCTGATTTAGAATCTAGATCTATCTAATGGACCCTTGTACCCAAATTATAACGATGTGATTCTAGACTAGATTGATTTATGGGAACACGATGATCTAGATCTAGTACTACAGAATAAATATAATAGCAGACCTAAATCTTTACATTCAGTATTTTAACTGCTAAACTAGCATACTGCCTAAACAACTCGATTGTGGTCCAAATGCCAACTTTGACATTTGATTTTTCCGGCTTAAAAAATAGCTAAAATATAGGCTATGGTCTAAAACTAAATACAATCAATCATTAGCGGGTAGCCTCATTGCATCGTATAGATCTATTTATATTAATGATTTTTAATGTTAATCAAATCTTCAGATTACAGGAAATTTTGGAAAAATGTGGGTATGGTTTATCTTTTTGGCTGTCTTCTAAATATAATGTAGGCCTACTTAGTCGACTTAGATCTAAATATGGTTGGAATTTAAAGTGGGAAAAAATCGTCCATGACCATGTCCTAATCTATAATCTATACAATAATATATACTCATAACTGTTTGACTCCTTTGATGCAGAAACTTCTAACCCATACATCTTAACCACCATCTCAAATCAAGCTCTCCGACCACTAGCCAGATCCCCTCCTGTTAAATCTACTAAAACTAATACACACCCTCAGTAAATAAACCTACTAAAGCAGTAATACCATTTAATACCAATTAAAGTAGCATATACTTCAAAACCCTAGTAATAAACCTTCAAAGCATAAGGAACAAATCAGCAGACTTAGAAATCTTATTAGAAAGTGGGAAGCCAGACATAATAGAAACTTGCCATGGCTACATCCTGAAACGTATAATGCAGAAAATAGGGACTATGAAAACAAAATAAAAGATAGGACAGATAGGCTAATCATGGAGTTCTTTATCAATAAAAAAAAACACTCTTAAAGGAGATGAAATTACTTTACCCCCCAAAAATATAGAATCAACATAAAATTAACACGACTTCAACATAGCCAGTGTTTCAGGGGGGCGATGCATGCATTCCCCCCCCCCCGTTATATATATATATATATATATATATATGCCTTTACCTATACAGGACTTTTTTGTGACGTACGCACCGGTACGGCGTACCGGCACCTTTTTCAATGTGGGGAAAAAATTATTAATTGTCTTGTATTCTGACATTTATTATTAATATATTAGTAGTTAAAGTTAGGCAATTCATAACTGAGTACCGGCATCTAATCACTGAAAACCGGCACCTATTTTTTTTAAAGCGCTGTATATATAGGTCTATATATATGGGGAGGAGGTGTTTAGGTGTTATGTGTATTCCTATTTAATCTTTATCACCCAATAAAATCTACTCAGCTTCAAAGATCACCGTAAACAGACAACCCCTCAATGTGGTAGACCATTTCACATAACAGGGAAGTATCAATTAAATGACACCTCACTTTCAAGGGTAGTTGATAACCGTCTTGCCAGGGTCAGTAGCGGTACCTGTACCATTTGGACGCCTTCAGGCGAGAGTTTGGCGGAATAAATAGCTCCGCCTGCCTACAAAAATCAATGTCTACCAGACTGTGTTTCTCTCAACCATTCTATATGGATCTGAGACATGGGCACTGTACAGAAAGCAACTAAGACTACTTGAACGCTTTCATCAAAGATGTTTGCTCTCCATCATGGACATACGATGGTAATCTTTAATAGATTTGTTGCCGATTTATTTTCCTTTTAAATGGGTACCTGACATTAGTTGTGGAAAAGAAAATTGGGTTGGTCATTGTGTTAACCGTAGGCCACAGAAACAGATGACCTTCCCTGTAGATCACAAGGTCTGAAAGGGGAACTTTAATTTTTACATTTCGTATAAGCTTTTTTTTTTTGTGAGGCTTTTCTGTTGCTGCTTGCTGATGTGATGGAATATGTTCAACAAGCAGGAGAAAGAACTGACTAGTATTTACTGATTAACAAAGGTGAAACAATTTAAGCACAATTTATCAAAACTTTAATTCCCAATTTAAAAATGTATTCACAGTCATGAGTCATGGCACTGAGGATTTCAACATAAAGCAAGTCTTAAAGGCAAATAATGCAAACTTAAAAGAACAAAAAAAGATTTCTTAACCTCCAATGTTGTCTAACACTGTTATATATACAATAAACAAAGTAACATGTTTGCAAAAACATTATACAGTCACATCATAAGGTCTATCTTTAAATTAAAATTGTTGAATTTGTTATTTAATTAATATAATAATAAAGTTTGCATTGATTAATGAGCTGCATTCAAGATCATCAACAATGAGTCCTAATATGGGTGTTTTTTTTTTGTGTGCACATTTGATTTTAATTTGAAAAAATCCTGTATATAAAGTTCTCTAAACTTGTAAGGACTAGCAAAGGAAGGGGAGGTAAATAACATTGTCTACATGGTTCATTAGCAAGACTAGACTAAGAAAATATTGTAGGGGGGAACTTTGCTTCTAGTCTGATAGTAGATACTCTTAAGTTATTCAACCTAAGGTCTTAATACTCTCTCTAAAATGTTCAGAAACTCTTTCCTTGCACACAATGCAATGTACACACACACAAAATTTAAATTAGTTGGCTAACAACCAACAAGGCTGGTAACCTAACCAATTCACTTGCCATGACAAATTATCCTTGGATGGAACAACATTTTAAGACCATAGGAATAATGTCAATATTGATATGGTCATGCTAAAGATTTTTAAGTTTAGATTTGATTTAAGCATAAGCCAACAAATATCATGCTTGATCCACTGTGAACTTAAAATTGTTTTAAATGTAAACTTGAAATATATGTATAAATCAATATAATGCTGTTTGCATATAAATGGTGATATTTGTGCATGTAATAAATATATGCTATGTACTGCTAGCATTAATGAGCCAATATAAAACAAAACATTTGCATATACAAATGTATGTTGTGAAACTTTTTTATAAATTAAATGTAAAATTGTTTAAAAATGTTACATTTAAAACATATTTCAAACTGCTGGTGTAATTCTATAAAATGTCAATAATCTGGAATAAAATGTGAAATGTATTTAAAATTTATCAATATAGTATATTAATTTCATCAAAAATACACAGTTTATTGAGATCAAAACATTTTAAGAAGTCATACAAAAATCATGACATTTTTAAAAATGTATTAAAGTTATCTATGATATAACAACTTAAACTGTAAGCTAATTTGTATTTCATTATGACCAGTATGATTTACAGAATCCATAATTAAAATATCAATACATATGTAGAATGAGGCAATTTCAATTCACATTAAATAGCAATAAAACCTAAAATGAAAGCCTACACAATGGCAACAATGTCTGTCAAAAATATGGATAAATTATCTGGATACATTTCAGACAGACAAGGACTAGATTATATCTCCCATGTGGATAATTATCATTGTTTTATAAACTGATCATTCAGCTATTGCAGACAAACTAAGAACACTAGGACTAATAGAATTACAATGCTGTTAACTAATTAGCATAGCTGCCCTTGATAGCATTAAAAAAATGGTGTAATGTGACTTTGAGTTAATGGTAGAGCTAAAGTGTCTCATAAAATTTCATAATAATGTAACTTGAACACAAAATTATTTCAAATAGCCAACTTGATTCAAAACAAAAAAAATATGTGAGATACTGATTTAAAAAGTTAAAGTAATTCAGTCTAATCATAAACACAGAAAAAAAAAGCCTTGCTTGTGAAATGTTAAGTCCATTATAAACTCATAAAGCAAAAGCAAATAAAAAAATAAAATAAACCTGTATAGTAGGAGTAAAAAATCTAGCTTACAATACAAGAGCAAAGGAAATGAAAAAAAAAAAAGTTATTCTGTGGCACAAGCACAATTTTCTAGGTTTGGAGTGAGAACGGGAAAATAAGTAAATGAGCATACACCTTTATATGTAGTCAAGTGAAAAAAGGATCTATCTACATTGTTAAGGAGGTGAAGCAAAAAAAAGCAAACAAACAAAACCCCAAAAAACTAAAGAGAATCTAATTACATTAAATACTAATTTTCTTAGACTCCTCGACTTGTATATAATTTTAAAAGGAAAAAAATAACTAAACAAAATTATGTATTAACAATAAATAATATCAATATGTTAGGCCTTAAATAAATTGTATCACTCTCTATGATACAAAATGAAAACTATTCCAAAATACCTAATGTATAAAACCTCAGATCAAATGAACAAAAACATTCAAACACAAAGAGATTCACTATTTCTTCTATGTGATTAGTTCATAAATTGTGCCTGGTTTCAAGACTGTATGTTATTCAAGACACAAAATCATCCGATTCATTATGTCTATAAATATCACTATATATAATTCTCTTCTTCCCTCAACAGTTTAAACAAGAAGAAGAAGTAAAGGAAAGATCCCTCTTATTTCTGCGGATAATCCACGAGAAAACAAGAGGGGGGGGGGGTGAGCACACATAGTCACAAAATAGCAGGGCCGGACCGTTGTAACCAAGACATCTTTTAAAAAAAAAAGGGGGGGGGGGGGGAGTAATCTACTCTGTAGTAACTATCGAGGCGCTCAAGAGTTTGGACACCATGGAAAGATCACTCTTTTATTTTTGCAAGTCGGACGGAGGGAGTTATCCTAGGTAATGTAAGAGGCGAAAAAAAGAGGGGGGGGGGGAGTAGTATTCATCCGTCACTAGATAGCAGAACCAGACTTAACCATTAACCCTATGCGAAATGGATTTCGCGGGGCCAAGTTTGGGTAGGGATACTGATAATAAGTGAAAATTAAGAGTTTGTATAAGAAAATAAATTTGTCTTTTATTCATTCTTTACTATGTATAGAATTACTTTACGAGCCTTGCGTGTAGTGAAGTCATACAGTCTATCATAAAAATTATATTTCCAACATAGATCACGCTCAATAGCAAGAATTATCAAATGTTTCATTAGATTCCACAATTGTGGGTATGGCATAATGCCGTTTGTTTTTATCGCGCGTAGGAATGGAGTTTTCCTTATTGAATGACACCCCGAAATAACGATTTCCGTCTATATATTACATGAGATTTGTATGAGTTTTCAAAAGATTTTAATAATTTCCAGATATTTCCAGGACGTTTTCGTATATTTTTCAATTTCAGGAGATCGACAGGACGCCGCAGGAAATCTGTTATAAGTAATACAATGGTTCAATTTAATAATTTATACACCTAATCTGTTATAAGTAATACAATGGTTTAATTTAATAATTTATACACCTAATATTAGTGCGGGTCCTATAAAAGTTCGGGGTCCAATGCGGTCGCATAGGTTGCAGTGGCCTAAGGTAATGGCCCTGCAAAATAGCGGCTTATGCTAAGCCGCCGGTCGACTAGTCTGATATAATTTATTAATTAAACCTAATTCTGTAAATAATACAACAAATACCAACAAAAGGATATTAAGAGATTCCCTCTTTGTAAAACATTAAAAAATATATGCAGGTTTACAAACACTTAACAATAAATATGATAAAACAAAATATATAGCATAATGGTACGCTTTGTATATGGTAAGTACCACATGTGTTTTTCTTTTAAAAATGTATAATTTTTGGAAAAGTATCATCTAGAAGTCAAATAGTTTTTCAGGGATCATTTTTTTTTTTTTTAAATATAAAGAACATTGTTTACAAGTATAATTCTGTATGTTACTAAGAATTGGGACTAGATTTCTAAAAAAAAAAAAAAGTGGTAAATGCTAACAAATGTAAACTAAAATAACAGAATATTATTTCGGTATACAATTTTGATTATAAGTAAATCAGCTAAGTAAAATAGTTAGAGCTTGCAGAATCGTTAATATATTTTTAAAAAAAAGAAAGTCTTAGAACAATAAATAAAGCAACACCACTGCTACTTTTTCATAAGTCTTTTGATATTAATAAAATAACTTGAAACATTTTTCTTTGGTTATCTCCTCCGTAATTCTAATAGGTTGAATCATTTAAAAAAAAGAAGGAGGGGAAGCTGTCAGTTTATCTTCTCAACATAAAAAAAGTCTGTTTGAAAACCATAAATAACATTTAACAACAATTGAACATTTCAAAAGTTTAACATAAAAAATCAAATAACAAAGAAAACAACTTATAATTCAATATGCTCTTTTGCATTGCGCTTATCTAGAGATTCAAGATCTTCAATAAAAACCGGCAACGGTCTTCTGTGAGTTTCTGGCATTATCATCACAAGTATAGCACCAACAATGGACACAGCTCCAAAGAGAATCATTGGTAATTCAGGAATGGATTTGGCCTATTAATTAATATGAAACAAAATAGTATAATAAAATAATAAATTGTTAAACAGTAGAACGTCGTTTATCCGAACGTTTATTATCCGGAGCGTCAAATATCCGGACCATTTTTTTTTTTTTTTAGCAACCACATGTACTGTAATGCACATACATTGTACAGCGAAAAATAAGTGATTATTTTCCACAATAAAGGTAAAATTGCGACATTTGTCACCTATTTTGCTCGTTCTTCACGCAAGTGTCCCGCATGTGATGATTTTCAATATTCGTATAGTGTCCGGTTGCATATACTGCATGGATCGCTTCGGTTTTCGGTTACCCGAACAATCGCGTATCCGAACGGTGTCCGGTCCCAATTGAGTCGGATAAACGACGTTCTACTGTAATTAAAAACACTTTTTTTTCAATGTAGTAGATGCCTGTTATAAGCCTTTATAACTAGACTAGACTAGACCAAGGGTAACTGCTTTAGTACATACTACAGACAGTCTAACAAAGTTTTCTGTCAGATATCCTTTGCCTTTAATGAGGTTTTGAATAAGTATCTGTCACGTACACTGTATCTATATTTAGCCATAGTCTATATTTAGCTTGTCGGCACAATTTTAGTTACCTCAGGAATTTTATATCACGCAGCAGGATTATGTTTTGAAATAAATATGATTGGTTTAAATTATAAATTATTGTACCTTGAGCTGCATTTATTGGTTGGCCTTGCAGAGGAGAGATGTTGGTCAAGTGATAACGCTCTAGAGCCCGGGAAGGATTCTAGATTGCGGCAGTTTTGTGTAGATCAGTTATTCTATTCAAGTACATTTAACCATTGTAATTATTTGTGAATAGCTTTTCCAAGTTCTGAATTAAAGTATTTGTTTTAGACGAAGAGAAGGTACTTCATTGAATATATAATAATATACTTAGATCGTCTTGTCAACTAGTAACTTCTAGATGATCCTCTTATCAACTGGCAACTTCTAGATGATCCTCTTATCAACTAGCAACTTCTAGATGATCATCTTATCAACTGACGATTTCTGAATCCACTGCAATTACGATCATTGATTGTGCTTCAACGTGACTTCTTGGCATCAAGTTTGATCATAACATCTAGCACTATTAATGATCGTAACAGTATCCATTGTCTTTAATAAAGTGAGGAATAAGTCAAGAAATTGTATTTATGTAATGAGGTGTGGAATAAGTTAAAAAATTGTATTTATGCAATGAGGTGTGGAATAAGTCAAGAAATTGTATTTTTGTATAAGAAAATGCCCAACAATTTGGAACACCAATTTTCACCTCAAAAAGATATTATGATGTTATCTAGCTTTCTATTTGTCATCTTTCAAACTGTCAACTCATCAAAAAAAATATTCACTTACTGAAAATATAATAAATGGTGCAGTTAAACTTCCCAAGTTTTCAAAAAAGGAAGACAGCCCCATGGCTTGATTTCTAAGAGAAAAAGACATGTCTTGAATTGATTACATACATCATTAGATAGATAGGTATTGAAATATTTTTTATCTAAAATGTATTATCAATTTTTCTTAAAACAAATATTTTGCATTCAACTTTTTTTTTTGGACAAAATCTTATAAATTAGGTCAAGGAACTTCTTTACCTCAAACACAATGGTTAATGAAACCTTCCGCAGACCATTGTTATTGAAAAAAAATCTAACATATATAGAAACATTGGCAAAAAAATGAAATTTTATAGGCTATTAAAATTTGTCTGCTCATAGATAATTAAGAGAGAAGAAATAAATATAAGTAAATAAAGCTGAGTATATAAAATGAGATAAAGAAAACATGCTACAAATTCATGCCGGACATACTTGAGCAGAAAAACATAAAGGTTCCTGAACAATGTGAAGCACCAAATAATTGGAATAGTATGAACATATAGTTAGACAAGATGTGTTGTAAAAGGTGACATGGAAACAGTATGCAGAGAAAGAAACTTTTTAGACGACGCAGATAAAGATACAATAGAAGAGCATATTCTTACTGCGCCTCCAGAAGGAAAAAAATGAGGAGAGTTGGTGCTGATGACTTTTTAAAACCAAGTATGTAGATTTGTGGTTTTACTTTATTCCTTTTTGTGTGCAAAGAATTTAAAATTTATTAGTAACACAATGTTTAATTTATATTTTTTCTTTTTTTACTGCACTTTAGGATGTAAAGCAAGAGTTTCCGAGGCAAGCCTACAGCCATTCAGAACAAGAAATTTTCCACAATGTTTATACTGAGGACAAGCATCCAATACACAAGTCTCACTAAACCATGACAAATTTTAAGTATTTGCAACAAAGGACTGAAAATGGTAAATATTCCGTCTTCTAATATAAAGGACAATTTAGAGATAAATTGATTTATGGAACAAATGACAAGATATGTTAAAAACTCATTCAAATTTCCCCTTATTTCAGAAATAGTGACTACATATGTTAAAAAGTAATGTTACACAGTCATAACATGTCCATAGTGCGTAAGATTTAAAGTCTAATAGTTAATGACTGTGTCGTGTTGCAGGCACAATCACAAACTGCCTTTACTTTAATATTTGTCAAGTATCCATTTGAGCCAAGTGGACTCAGGAGCATTCTAATAAACCTTAAGTTCACAATCCACATTTTCACCTGATTTAAAGGCAGAAAACTTTCAGTTCAGAAATCAAATGCTTTACCATTTTGAAACCATGCCCCCAACAATGCTATTTATTTTTTGACCTATGATATCAATTTGAATGAATATATACCTGATTGATGTCGGGAACATCTCAGCTGCATACAAATATATAGTTGTATACACTCCGGTTATTGCAAACTTACTGATTATCACACACACATCACTTAAAATCTTAATGGCTGAAACTGAAAAAAAAAATGACTACAGAAATTTTATTCAAAACGTCCTAAGAATTATTTAAGAAAAAACTATAAATAGCTGTTAACTACAAATAGCTCTGTTAACTACAAATAGCTCTGTTTATTACAAATAGCTCTGTTTACTACAAATAGCTCTGTTTACTACAAATAGCTGTTTACTACAAATAGCTCTGTTTATTACAAATAGCTCTGTTTACTACAAATAGCTCTGTTTATTACAAATAGCTCTGTTTATTACAAATAGCTCTGTTTATTACAAATAGCTCTGTTTACTACAAATAGCTCTGTTTACTACAAATAGCTCTGTTTATTACAAATAGCTCTGTTTACTACAAATAGCTCTGTTTATTACAAATAGCTCTGTTTACTACAAATAGCTCTGTTTACTACAAATAGCTCTGTTTACTACAAATAGCTCTGTTTATTACAAATAGCTCTGTTTACTACAAATAGCTCTGTTTACTACAAATAGCTCTGTTTATTACAAATAGCTCTGTTTACTACAAATAGCTCTGTTTACTACAAATAGCTCTGTTTACTACAAATAGCTCTGTTTATTACAAATAGCTCTGTTTACTACAAATAGCTCTGTTTACTACAAATAGCTCTGTTTACTACAAATAGCTCTGTTTATTACAAATAGCTCTGTTTATTACAAATAGCTCTGTTTACTACAAATAGCTCTGTTTATTACAAATAGCTCTGTTCACTACAAATAGCTCTGTTTACTACAAATAGCTCTGTTTACTACAAATAGCTCTGTTTATTACAAATAGCTCTGTTTACTACAAATAGCTCTGTTTATTACAAATAGCTCTGTTTACTACAAATAGCTCTGTTTATTACAAATAGCTCTGTTTACTACAAATAGCTCTGTTTACTACAAATAGCTCTGTTTACTACAAATAGCTCTGTTTATTCAGTCTAGGGACTAAAGGAAGCATTGATAAGTTATGTCTTTTTCAAGTGATTTGAAATTTTTTATTCATTTTTTGCACTGCAGAACCAAATTTTCTAAAAGCTCTTCTTGTAGCTCAATGTATTTGTATTCAGTTGGCAACATGCAAGTTCTATTTAGTGTCCCTGAGATTGTTTAGCATATGGTGAAAGTCTCCAATCAGATTGCATTTGTTAATGTTTCAAAAGCCTTTTTAAAAATGAAGTGGAAATAAAATTCTGGTGCTTTGAATATTTAAAATGAAATGGAACAGGTCAGAAATGAACTAAAAAAAAATAACTGCAATAATTTCATGGTTAAGAAAAAAAAAAGGGGGGAATGGGAACAGACAAAAAATCCTCATTAAAATTAAAATTACCGTATTTTTTGCCGTATAAGACGCTCCGGCATATAAGACGCACCCAATTTTAAAGGAGGAAAATCTAGAAAAAAAAGATTCTGAACCAAATACTGTACTAGTTGGTCCGCCTGATCACTTTCTCACATACACCATACACGTTGTCTGTGATCTACCCAGACAGCACATTATGACGTTGGGAGGGCGGTGTGTACCGGCAGTAAGCTCAGCATGATGCCCGTGCAGCACATGGTTAGACTGTCGGGAGGGGGGCATGGCGCGCTATAGGAGGGAGAGGGAAGCCCAAACACACACAGCCTGGCCATGCAGGGAGGGTCACAGAAGTCACCACAGCCCGCAGTACGTGCCCCAAATCCAGCCCGCAGCACACACTGCATAAGGAAAGGACTGCGAGTAAGCGCCACACAAAGTTGGGGGCAGTTTTAATGCATGTAAAATGTGTATTTGCCGTATAAGACGCACCAACTTTTCCCCCCCAGTTTTGGAGAAGAAAAAGTGCGTCTTATACGGCGAAAAATACGGTAATTGAAATAAAAATGACAATGAAGGGAAGAAACATACTCCTTTGATTGGATGTAAACGCAGCAATAATATTCATCACTCCACAAATCAAAAGGAAAACACACAAGGGAATTTTACGCCCAAACCTGAAGAAATAACAAATAATAATAATATTTTTTTAAAAATAATGTTAAGAATTTATAACAAGAAGAAATACAAGAAGATACACTTATTAGCCCATGTGCACTGAGTTAGGGGTATTTAGTTATTATCACACATTAATGAACATTACTAAACATGAATTCAATTATTTTGTTATAGTTTCTTCATCATAATGGAATAGTTACAAATTATTGGGATAGCTACATATAATTATGAAAACTGTTAAATGTGATATTGAAGATATATCAGAAAAGTTATGAACATATGATTTTAAAATACATTTGAGAGGGTTACACACTTGTAGTGATGGGCAAAAGTTACCTAAAAAGTTAGAAACTTTTAGTTAAACTAAAAAAAAAAATTAATTAAGGCCAAAGTTTAACTAGAAAAAAATAGTTTAGATAAAATCGTTGTTTAATTAATTAAATTTTTTTTAGTTATCAACTATAAAGTTTAATTAAAATTTGTAAAACTATTCAACGTGTGGTAGGGTTTGAAACACACATTCCTGTTTTCTGGTCATGTGATGTCAACAAGTTTCATTATCAAAAAGATTATGCAGTTAACAACTATTTTGTCAGTCTGCATTTGTAGAGGGTAAAGCAGAAGTTAAGGGAGTCAATATCTGCACTTGAAAGTAGCAGTATTATAAAATGTTGTTAAACATTGTTACCAAAAGCTTCTATGCAATATTATGAATGGGGTTGTACCAAATTTGTTCTGAGTCATGTGGTAGTGTTTAATTTCTGTTTATAGTGGGAATTTGAATAGCTATTTAGGTTAATATTTAGTGGTTTTAATCAAGTCATTTGCAGCAAACAATAATTTATTAACTGCAGGAACATCATGTACACCCTTTTTATAACTTAAACATTAGATGAAGCTGAAACATACGGTATAAAAGATTCTAGTCTTAAGACTAAGAGATCTAGGTTTAAAACTGACAGGCCTATAAAGATCTAAAAGCATTAGGATAACCAACTCTAGAAAAAACCCATGTTAATCCAAAACACTCCCTGTAAATAGACTGTGTCCAACTGATTGTAACAACCTGGTCAGATAAACATACACATGTAGGCCTAGTGTACTGTACATGTGTAGTCGATGATACTACATGACTACCCTGCATTTTTTTCATTGCGCCTTATGTAATTGTGTTTGCTTAATGAGCAGTGGTCAGACAAGAAAATAACACACTGGCATGGTTAGTCAAGCATGTTCGTAGAGCTACTTTACACACTAAATAGTTACACACCCACCCTGCCCAGAATGTAAATAGACAGTGTGTCTGACTGATTTTAACAACCTGGTCAGATAGACATACACATGTAGGCCTAGTGTACTGTAGTGTGCAGTCCATAATGACAAGACCACCCCATGTTTTTTTTTCCTTGCCCGTTTAACGGTTATGCAATAGTGTTTGTTGTGTGGTCAGTAGTCAGACAAGAAAATAACACATTGACATGGTCAAGCATGTACTTTACACTAAAATAGTTACACAGGTCAAATGTTTCATAAAACTCTTGTTTCTATTTCTTTGGTTACTAGATCTAAATGTAAAATTCTAAATCTTTTATTTAATGAGATTTTAAACTTTTAACGGTATAAGTAAGATTTTCCGTTATATAATAAGTTAACAATATAAAATTTAAAAAAAATTACCAAGTAAAGGTTTTAATTCGAGGCAAAAATACAAGCACACATATTTATTTAGACATCTTTTTTTTTTCAAATTTTATTGTGCATTAACGTTTATGTACGAAACATCTTCTTTATTGCTGATTTTATAATGGATAAATATTTCTACAATGTTAAAAGAATTAAATCAAACGTAAGCACAGAGTCGAATAATTATAGCATATGTCTAGATCACCCCCCCCCCCCAAAAAAGAGTTATGAAAAAGTTTGTATAGTTTAATAATTTTTTTTAGTTTAGTTAACCTATATTTTGAAATTCATGATAAACTTTTAGTTTAACTACTTTATTTGAGATGAAACTTAGTTTTAGTTTGACTTTTAAAATTTAGTTTAGTTCCCATCACTACATACTTATACTCAATTAAAAAGGACATTAATTACAAATGTTGTGCATATAACATCTACAACTCATATCTTAATCTATTTAAAAACAGAAAACCACAAGACTGCAAAGACATAGAGCCTCACCTGCCACCAACTACAACACAGAGAATGTAGGCTGGAATCTCAACCACTCCAAGGAGAAATAAATTAATGAACTGATCACCATGAAGTACTGGTGTACTTAGAGAGATTCCAAAATAACTTAAACTAATCACAAAACTGAAAAAGAGCACACAAAAAAAAGTAATATTCTATTAGAGTAACATTCATTGTCAGAATAACAATCAAGAATATACATTTTATTCAATATAAATTTTTTTTTTTTACAATTTTAGAAATAAAGTTTTTTTGAATAATTTTTTTTACTAATCATAGGAAAAACTATTCTATCTTTATTTATATCAAAAAGTCAATAGTGTTTAGCCAAATATGCTAAAAACAATTATTTCAATTTTCTTTCTACAATATAAATTTTCCTTAAAAGAAAAATATTACTTTTAAGGATTTTAAGAGCTCTTCAAATATTTTATATGTTATGATGGACTTATATACATAAAGCATTATTGTAGATTTTCTGTTGACTATTATTAAGTTGGTGCAATAAAATTGATCACTGTACAAACAGGTTATTTTTGTTTTCTTTGCATTTTTAATTACGGACATTAGGTTTACGGTAAGGTGCGTGAAATCGATATACCGGGTTGGCAGGGCATGCATTTTTTTTACCTGCAGACCGATTAATTGGGCTGGCAGGTTCAAAAGGTTAAAAATGCTAGTACAACTGGTTAAGTGTAAAAATATCCTACTCCATCTTTCATCGAAGTGAGAGGTTTCATTTTTTTTTTTCAAATCTTGGACCCTGCGGTTGCTTGATATGTTTCCAAACAATTCAAGGCAAGTGTCTTCCAAGCTTTAAACACAACACCACTCCCACTTCTTTCCTACGGGAGTAAGTCACTGTTTGGCCTAAATTGTGTAAAATAGAAACTAGTACAGCAGGCATTGGACAATAATTAAACTAGCTTGAAAAACCTCCACTACCTTTATAATCTATGTTAGCATTTTAATGCAAGACAAACTTTAGTATCTCATGTAAACATTTCACAAAATTTATTGAATCAATAAAACAGAAGCATATTGAATGTGTCCCACAAAGATAACATAATCTACATCAATACTTGAGCCACTATATGTATTATGACTTGAAGATATTTCATTTGACAAAATTCTGTACCCCAACCATGAATAGCAATACATGTTGTACCCTAGAATACATTAAAGATGGCTTTTTACATGGACACATTTTGTTGGTCTACAATGATGTCTGCAAAACAACAACAAAAAAAGTGGAGCCAGTCATTTATACAATCTCACGAAGTGGTTTTCATATGATAAGGTCAGCCAACCACAATGCTTGTTTAGTAAAACCAATAGCATCAAAAAGGAAACATGGTTACCTTTTTTTTATATAACATTTAAAAACTTACTAGAAGAACTACTAGATTTATATTCATTATTACTTACAACAGATAAAATAGTATCAATGAGTAAAATCTTAGCCTTGGGTTGCTGCACAGAACAAACAAACTTTTGTATTTTCCTCCTGAAGGCTTGTCACTCTGATCAGAAGATGAACATGGATCTAAAGTTTCACTAGTAGCTGTAGAGTTCTGCACAGCTAAGCTCCTTTCATTGTGAGAACTCTGGAACTTCTGCCCATCAACTTCTTCATTCTCCTTTTCAAGCTGATTTTGTTTGTCAAAGTGCTGGACTAGTCTCTGTTCTTCTGCTGTCTGTCTGTTATGTGAATAGTGCTGAACATTCAATGTTTCATCCAAATTTTTTATACCATTGAACTTGGCAATCCTATTCACTACAGCTTGAGCTCTGTCAAGTTTCCCCTGAGAGATTAGCCAAGACAGGGACTCTGGCAAAAACCTGACCAAAAAAGGGTAATATGATAAAGAAATTAAGACAACATTGTATCATTGATTATCAACACAAGTTATTTGCTTTGATCTATAAATGGTATAATTAATAGTTTTAATATTGTATATCTCATTGGAGAAATTCCTATACCTTAAAGCAAGGTAACCCTACAACAAACAAAAATAACTTTACAACCAGTTTTATGATAAAATAAATAGGCATAAGAGGTGGGGGGGGGGGGGTGCTTCTAATGGTGGAAAATGTCTCACTACAAATAAGACTAAGCAACAACTTGCAATGAAATGGATGCCGACTTTTTTTTAAAAAACAAAAGCAAGAAAAGTAATCCTTACCAAATCATTACAATAAACAGTATATTGGGCAAAGAAATAAGAAGCTGAAGGTGGCGCCAGTTTCTAACTATAAAACCAAACAGTGATGTCAGCATTATTCCTACTGCCCAAAATATCTGCAGACCACAGCAAGCTAGAGTACAATAGACTTCAGGAAATAATTCTGTCACCATCACATATGAGCTCAAACCAATGCTCTAAAACAAAAACAAAAAAACAAATTTCAGATTACACTTAGTACTGTGTTTGTTAAGAAACTCTTACGTATTAATGTCTACATCAGCATGGCTTACCATATTGAAAAAACCAACAACAAATCTCAGGGCAGTGAAAACAGTATAGTTTGGCGACAGTGAAACACAAGAGCCAACTACAGCTTGGACTATGAGACTGACTAGTAGAACAACTCGACGCCCATATTTGTCAGATAAAGGAGAGATCAACAAAGCTCCAAACATGGATCCTAATAAATAAACTGTTGTGGACAATTCAGAAAGGTAGGCTCGAACACAAACTAATTCCCACTGAGGAAACAAACAAAGAAACAAAAAAAACATAAAAAATACTTTTTTTCAAACAAAAAAACAAAGCCTATACGAAGTGTAATTGTATCAATAAGTTTGGATCAGTAATGTCATTAAATTTGTAATAGATCTAGAGCAACAACAATAAATCTGCGATTAATATTTTTAACTTTTTTTTTGTTTAGCGCTATTTCATGCTTTTAGCTTTCTCACTACGCTATGATCCTATCATACTTATCTGGACCAGTTGGAAACATGGAAGAGGGAGGAAGGGCTATCTGTGAGGATTTTACCAGAATTAGTTTTTAAAAGCAGTTACAATAAAAAAAAAGAAAGAAAGGGGGAACAACCTGAATTCAAACTTGTGCTCACACCTCCTCTAGCTGACATGCTAACCACTCTGCTAGTGAGGTACTTATGATTAGAGAAGATTGTATATGTATATATTGCTTGTTTCAATTTAGAGCATGACCGATCAAGGAGACTAATTCAGCTTATACCATCACTTCAGTTAAGTACAATTCTTTTACTTATTCAAGATACCAAACAAAATAATTAATTACCAATAGTTAATTAACGAATTGGTTAATTTATTGATTTTTGTATTGTAAGGTAAAAGAAACAATTGTGCCAAATTTCAGCTTGATCCAACATTGGTGTCGGAGAAATAACATGAACTTTTTATCAGATAGACAGAGTGATAACTGATATTTAAATAAGCTTTGTAAACACTGTGAATTAAATGATGCAATCAATAGGCATATGTAGATAGTTAATGGTCACCCTTGCTTTGTACTTCTCTCCAGTATTTCTAACATATAAATATGAGGCTATACACAAAATAAAATGGGAAAATTTTTATTTTTTTATGAAGCATTGTATCAACTGTTGCCTTAGCTGGACAAATACATTCATAAAAACTATTAAAGAAATTTAGAATCTATTAAAAAGATAAATAATGAAAACGCTAGTATTTCCCTAAATTCCATAGCCAAATTGTCTATATGTAATGAATTAATATTCCATTTTCCAATAAACCTTAAATGATTTATAATGTTTTAATGTTACATCAAATAATTGCATGTTAGTTGATTATGTATTTTTTGACAATATATTGTACATTCTCAATAAAGTCACTAAAGAGTTTCTTCTACAATTCATTCCAAAAATCACTTTGAGCCAAAAAGAATGAAGGATTGGTTTGTTTTTTAAACATGCACCATCAAATTTTATTATAAAATATATTACACAATCTTTTAAATTTTAAGTGTAGTTTATAATGTGACTCACTTCTGAAATAATTGTTGACTCAAATTCACTGTGATACACCCAACCATGAGGACAATCTCTTGTTACATTGGTTCCATTCTCTGTAGCAATGGTTACATCACACTCCCCTGAGATCAAAGTTGGCGTCACATCTCCAAGGGAATAATTGGCAGTTAGATTTCCAAGTGTTATGTGCTCACTATCTTCCTGTGTCATATTCCCTAACCATAATACACCACTGGTATAGCAGCTGTGTCCTGTAGTCCCAGCTAAAAATAAAACAGCAAACACATTCCAAGCTCCTCTGCCATAAATTGCACCTAAGCAAAAGAAAGTGACAATCTGAAATTTGAAGGTTTGAGTCAGCTTGAGCTGCAGGGTATCTACTTGCATTTTTTTTCTTTACATAGATCTGTAAATACACAATTTGAGAGAATAAATCAATTTTCTGAAAACAAAAAAAAAACAACAACAATAGCATAAAATGAAACATCCACATTGAATGTGGATGATAAATAAGGTAATACTTGTAAAATATAATTATAAACACCCCACAAGAGAATGGTTTCTAGCCTGGGAAATGAAATTACACCAATGTATCTGTTTAGTTGTGACAAGTGTCACATCACATTGCAAACTTTGTTTTGATGTCCTACACAGGTGTCCAGTTAACAATTCTATTAATAGTAGTTTATTATTAGTAATATGGTCACAAGGGAGTAAACTTTTAAGAGATTTATTCATATCAGACAGATATATTACATTTCCATCAACAACAACGAAAAAAAAAAAAAATGGCATTATTTAGAAGAAAATTTTTTTTTTGTTTAAACAAAATAGGAACTGGCTGCAATAGATATATGATATAAAAAATGAAAAGAAAAACAAGCAAAATATTCCATACTTAATAACATGTAAAAAAAATTGTACCAGACAGAGTGAGCTGATATAACAAACATAGATCCACTTATAAGTTTGTAAAAAAAATATGTATACAAATACACCTTTTTTTTTAAAGAAAAAATATTTTAAACTAAAATTTATATTTAATATAGTATAGATCTAGACGACTAGATCTATATTCATCCCAGATGATCACCTGACCTAGAATCTAGTATAACTTAGTATAAGTAACTAATACTACTCACTACGGCCGACTAGGCTTTCAATAGATCTAGTATCAGAATAGACTAATTTTGTTATAGTATAGTCTTTAGATTAAAACTCTTTGACTCTAGTCTAATGATCTAGATTAGGGGAGGGCAAATTATGGACAGAGGGCCACATGCGGCCCGCCAGAATATTTTATGCTGCCCAAGGACACATACAGAAATCAAGTGTGAAGAAACAAGTCCTTTTATGTTTAAAGTGCCTTTTAATTGTCGAACATTTTAACAAAACATATATACACGTTATATACAGATCTCATACTTCACTCGCTGAGTTTTTCTCTCTCTCTTGTTTACACACTCGTCACTTCCCCCAAGTCTCCTAACTCTCGCTACCCAACACTTGACCGTGTGTCACGGTTGATCACACAGTAACCGTGTCACAACAGTCCTCCCAGGGCAGAGAAAAATTTTGAACGTATCAAACTCAATAGTTTGGGTGTACATCAATAATGTTTTACATCGACATGAAAAACAATGAAGTGTAATACAATGGCATCTTCAATTATGAGAGAAGTGATAATGCCTATGAGGACAAATAAATCTTCAATAATATGTTATTTCAAGGGACATTTCCAATTGAACTATCGTAGACAGCTTTCCTGTTATATTATACAGCTTATATTTTTAAAAATCCAGCATTTAGTTTTTTCCTATGTAAGGATAGTCTTTTGAATGCCAACATAGTAAGGTGAAAAATACACAATTAGTTAATACTTTATGTTACATCAAAACATCTTCCAAATTAAGGAATGGTTTACTTTGTGTTTCTTTCATACCAGTTCCTAAATGGACATCTATGACTACAATCAATGCAACAAACATAAAAAAAACAACTCAATGGACCTCATTCACCAATCGTAAACAAACAACATTTAGCCACGTGGTTGTCACATTACAGTTTTTTACATTGTTTTATCAATAAGATCTGGACCTGATGGTATTCCAGCTAGATTACTCAAAGAACTAAGCAATGAGCTAGCCCCAGTGTTCAAAATACTCTTTCAGGCTTCACTTAACCAGGACAGAGTACCAAAGGACTGGAAAGAAGCTAATGTCACCACCCTATTTAAAAAAGGAGAAAAATCTGACCCAGGAAACTACAGACCAGTATCACTTACCAGCATCACATGTAAAATCCTAGAACACATAATATGTAGCAACATCATAAACAACTTAGACAAACAAAATGTCCTCACACCATACCAACATGGCTTTAGGAAATATAGATCATGTGAAACACAACTAATAGGACTAATTGATGATTTTTCTAAAGGTTTAGATAATAGTGAACAAATAGATGCTATCTTACTAGATTTTTCTAACGCTTTTGACAAAGTACACCACCATAGTTTGCTTAAAAAATTAAAATATTTTGGCATTAATGGTCCACTGCATCAGTGGATTAAAGATTTTCTGATAGTGAGAGAACAAACTGTAATAATAAATGGCTCTAAATCAACACAGATAACAGTAAACTCAGGTGTACCTTAAGGAACAGTCTTGGGTCCACTACTATTTTTAATTTACATAAATGATTTATCAAATTGCATTACTTCAGGAACAAAAGTCAGATTATTTGCAGACGATTGCATAATATATAGAACAATTAAAACAACACAAGACACAGATATTTTACAAAGAGAATTAGATGAATTACAGAAATGGGAATCAATTTGGAGCATGTCTTTCCACCCAGAAAAATGTCAGTTGTTAAGAGTAACAAAAAAACTAAAACAAATTAATTCCACTTATCTTATTCATGGCAAACCAGTAACACAGACTAAAAACGAAAATACCTAGGTGTTATAATAAATGAATAACTGTCATGGAATCCACATATTGATGAAACTATAAAAAAAATCAAACAAAGCATTAGGATTTATTAAAAGAAATTTCTATAAATCAAATAAGATCATAAAACTAAAATGTTCTTTAACCTTGGTTAGGCCAATAATAGAATATGCATCCTCCGTTTGGGATCCCTCAACTCAAGAAAACATTAAGAAACTGGAACAAACACAAAATAGAGCAGTGAGATTCATAACAAATGAATATTTACATTTGACTAGAGTAACACCTATAGTAAAATCACTAAATTTAGAAAGCCTTCAGGACAGAAGACTCAAAAGTAAAGTAGCAATTATACATAAAACACTGAATCATAATCTTCAAATACAAAAACAAAATTTAATAAAATACTCTGAAAGACACAAAGATAAAGGCACATTCCTCGTCCCATATGCTAGGACAAATGCGTACAAATACTCCTTCTTCCCTAGTGCTATTAGAGCATGGAATGGGTTGCCTGAGCTAGCCAGGAAAACCAGTGACTTGGCAGAATTTAAATCATTGGTTAATATGCATGACTAAATGCATGACGCGTAGGACGTAATCATCTTCTTATTTGAAGTAACGTCTGTATTATATAAGATAAGAAGATAAGATCACGTGACTAAATGTTGTTTGTTTACGATCGATGAATGAGGTCCATTGTAGTACAAATTTAACATCACTGAATGAAATATAAAAAAATTCTGGAGCGTACTGTTAATTCAATCTTGACAAACAGAATTTAAAGTTATTTTACAAGGTATTTGTTAATTTTCTTAAAAGTTGATTTATGAATGAACCTAAGTCCACATCTTGTCAACACGTCAGCAATCACATTGATTTGTCCCGGAATAGCTTGAACTGTAAAGCTGAAGTCTTGGAGTTTTAAAGCCCATCTAGTAATCCTCTGGTTGGTTAGCTTATTTGTATTGATATAAGCTAGTGGGGCGTGATCTGTTAGTAAGATGAATGATTTCCCAAGCAAGTAACGGGATAGTTTCGTGATGCAGAACACAATTGCTAGAGCTTCACGCTCTATTGTGGAATATTTCTGTTCTGCTGCGTTCAGCTTTCTGCTAATGTAGTAAACTGGTCTTAGCGTTGCATCACACTTCTGCATTAAAGTGCCTCCCACTGTTGTGGAGGATGCATCTGTTGCCAAGTAGAAAGGGTTTCTGATGTCTTGAAGCTGGAGTACTATGTCGTCTGAGAAGACATTTTTAATGCTTTGCAGGCATTCCTGTAGTCTGGAACTCCATGTGATCTTGTTTGGCATGCCTTTTTTTTGTCAGTTCAATTAGAGGTTGTGTAATACTTGTGAAATTTTGCCAGGAACAGTCTATAGTAATTACATAAACCTAAGATACTTGGGACTTGTCCCTTTGTTGTAGGTATTGTTAAGTTGAGTATCTAGCTTATGTTGTCTTGTAGTGGTCTGATCGTATTTTGCTGTATTTTGTGCCCTAGAAATTCAATGTCTGTTCTGGCGATTTTAACCTTACTAGGTTTTATTGTCAGCCCGTTGTCTTGTAGTATCTGGAATACTTGTTGCAGACCAGCAACGTGTTCTTCTAATGTGTTGTGGAAGACACATATGTCATCAAGATAGATAATGACATCTGGTCTTTTCCCTAATAGTTTTGCCATCATTCGCTTGAAGGTCGCAGGTGCGTTGCTAAGTCCGAAGTAACAACCAAATGGAGTAGTGAATGCTGTGAGTGGCTTAGCATCTTCATCTAGTGGAATTTGCCAATAACCTGTGGCTAAGTCAAGATTAGTGGAATATTTTGCACCTCTAAGTTTAGGTATAATGTTCTCTATGTTAGGCATTGGGTATGTATCTTTCACTGTAATGGCGTTTAGTTTCCGGTAGTCTTCACATAGATGCATCTTTCCTGTGTTTCTTTTTGTTTCACTAGGACTGCTGGAGCTGAGTATGGAGATGTGGATGTATCAATTATTCCCATTTTTAGCAGCGTTTCAATTTCCTTTTTCAGTATCTCTTCATGGTGTAAGGAAACTGGATATGGTTTGGCTTTTGTGGGCTTCGTATCAGTCAGTTGGATAGTGTGTTTTATGGCAGTTGTTCTACCCGGTTTGTCTGTGAATATTGGCGCCCATTGAGCCAGCAGTTTATCAATATCTTGCTTAACTGAATACTGGAGGTGTGATGTGTCAATATCTTTCACAGTTTCACAGCTTTCAATAACTGGACATGTAATTCATCTGTTTCCTCTATTGGTTCTATCATCATGACTCTCTGACTGTCTTGCGTGTCTTGCTTAGCGTTCGCTGAAAGGGTAAATGGTCTTGACATGTACAGCTTCAGCATATTGATGTGAAATACTTTGTCTCGACCTCTGATGTTTATACTATAGTCGACCTTCGAAATCACCTATGTGACTTGGAATGGGCCCTGCCATTTTATAAATAGCTGATTATTTTTGTCAGGCAGCAGAACGATGACAATATCACCAACTTGTAGTGTTCTCAACTTTCGACCCTGATTTAGCTTTCTCAATAGTTCTGGTTTCTCTTTGTTTGCTTGCTTTGGACAGTTTCACATGCTTTGATTATAGTTTGTCTTGTCTTGATGACAAGATCGTATCCTGTCAGTACGTCGTTTTCTATGTTCCTATTAACTAGAAAGTCTCTGTATAGTGACATGGGTCCCCTAACAGGTGAGCCATAGAGCATCTTGAATGGTGAGAAGCCCGTTGTTGTATGTGGTACTTCTCTGTAGGCGAACAGTATGGGGTTGATCAGCTTGTCGCAGTCTGTTGGGTTGTCCTGTGCTACTTTGTTCAGCATTGTTTTCAGCGTTGAATTCAGGCGTTTGCACATCCCATTTGTATGGGGGTGAAAACGGGCAGAAATTGTTGTTTAATATTCAGAGTTTAGCAAAACTGCGATTTCATTTGATTTAAACTGGGTGCCTTGATCGCTCAGTATTATGCGAGGGTAACCTGTTCTTGCAAATATTGCTGTTAGTGCGTCTCCGACATCTTCGGAAGAAATTCTTTTCAATGGTATTGCTTCTGGAAATCGTGTGCACATGTCTACAACAGTCAATATGTAGCAATGGCCTCTTCCGGATATTACTGGCATTGGTCCAATAATATCTACAGCTATCTTTTCAAATGGCATTTCACTTAAGTCTGTTGTTTGTATTGGAGCTTGCATATATGTTCCCTTTGCTCCATGTATTTGGCAAATATGGCAAGATTTTATGTAAGCCTTGACTTCTTACGTAATTCTAGGCCAAAAAAATTCATTCAAGATTCTATTCAATGTTCTCTTTACTCCCATATGTCCGGCAAACGGGGTGTCATGTGCAAGCTTTCAAATTGTTTCTCTATACTTCTTTGGAACAAGCAATTGTGTCTTGCCTGCTTTCAGATGAATTTCTCTCACATAGAAACCATCTTCGCCTATCTTGATTAACCCTCGTCTTGGTGGAGCTTCATTTTCTATGAGTTTTATTAGATCTGGATCATTTTTCTGTTCACTGACAAATTGTTCTGTTTTAATCTGTAGTGGGTCTTGACTTTCTGTGGAGATTTCATTCAGGTTGTTCACTTGATTATGGCTTCTCATATCGCTATTTTCTGTTTCTGTATTTTCATTTTCATTGTTATTAGTAACTTGTATGTCATCGTTTGTATTTAGCACTTCTTCTGCTTTCTTCTGAGCTCTTGCAGTAACCATGGAACATTTCTGTGTGTATTTTTCTTTCCACTTGTTCAATTCTTCTACTGTGCAAGGTTTAGAGCCTTTGATACAGCCAATGATAAGGCCAATGTTGTCAGGCTTATTGTCTAGTACTGAAGCCTCATGCCAACCACTGATGAACAGTGTGTGCATGTTGATACATGGTACCAGGTGTGTAGTTATTGGCCAGTGTAACCAGCACAGTCTTGTCTTCTTCCGGTGTACTCTTGTGAGTTGACATATTCTTTTGCGACTAAAATTGCGGTTGCACCTGTATCGTACAGTACGTTGGTCATCTGTTCTCCCACGAAACCTGGGTATACCTGCAGTTTATTAGCATGTATGGCAGCAAATGCTCGATCTCTTGGTCTGTCGTTCCAATCTTTATTGCGTCGGTTGTAGAAGCAAGTCTGTTGTGTGGTTTGTTCTACCACAAATTTGACATTGGAAAGGAACTCTGCTGATTACGTTGATATTCTCAATTCTTGTAAGTATATTTTGGGCTCCTTTCTTCATCTTTTTCTCTTCGATATCTATAGGTCGAGCTCATTTCTTCCTCTTTCTCTCTTCTTCCTGTATATGGTGGGCTCTTGTCAGCATTCTCTCTTCTATATAAAGGGCTTGGAGTCCGCATTCTTGCAGCGTTGTTCACCCTAAAAGCTGATGCCGCAGTTGGGTTCTCTCTTGCTAACACTTCCCTTGGGTGTGCGGCCTTATACTGCCTTATTTGTGCTATCAGGCTGCTGATGGTCTTAGGCTCTCGCTCCGTGACGTATATTTTCACATTATTATTGTAAGCTTCCATCACAGCGTCCATTATGATGTGTTCTCTGAGGGTTTTATATTTGTGATCCACTTTTGACAGGTCTACCCATCGATCGAAGTAAATCGACATGTTGGTGACGAATATTTGTGGATCGTCGTTCGCCAGAGGTGTCGACTCTTTCAATCTCCTTCTGTATTCGTAACTTGTGGAGCTAAACTGTCTCAGCAACGCCTCCTTCACGACCACGTACTCTTTTCTTTCTTCATCTCTCATTTGAAGACAGGTGTTGATGGCTCTACCTTTTAATCGCCCCATGAGGCTTCTTGCCCATTCTGTCTGTGGGAGGTTGCATGATGTTGCTATATCCTCAAATCTCAGTAGATATGAGTCAATGCACTCATTCTGGCTCTCGTAAAATGGAGACATTCTGTCTAATTGTTTGTATTTGTCAAAGTGTCCCTCCTTTTAATTTTGCTGTTCTTTGTCTTTCTTTTCTTTAAGTTTAAGTTCTAGTTGTAAGATTTCCTTCATTCTACTTTCTTCTTCTTTCTTTTTGACTTCTTCCCTATTAAATCTCCTTTCTTCCTCCTGTGTTATTTTTAGTGTAATGAACTTTTCAAGTTCTTCGCCTTGCAGACCATTTTCCTTGCCCGCTTCTCTATATATTTTGTACATCGACATTTCCACTTACTTGTGCCTAGTTGTATCTCGTTGTGGTCGCCAGTTGTGAAGAAACAAGTCCTTTTACGTTTAAAGTGCCTTTTAATTGTCGAACAATTCAACAAAACATATATACACGGCAACGTTATATACAGATCTCATACTTCACTCACTGACTTTTTTTTTCTCTCTTGTTTACACACTCGTCACTTCCCCCAAGTCCCCTAACTCTCGCTACCCAACACTTGACAGTGTGTCACGGTTGACCACACAGTAACCATGTCGCAACAATATTATTCATATAAAAAAGCAAATATTTTAGAAATAAATAGTTATAAATATCTATATAAATTATTGAAACTTCTGACAATTATCACTTATGATGAAGAGGCTAAAGAAACATTGCCTCAACATGTTATTCTAGCAAACGAAGATTATTCTTATTACTATTCTTATTTCAAAATATTCAGTCCAAGACACAAACTCAGGCCAGTATTTATTCAATACTATGAAGAACTATCTTGAATGTGTTGAGTTGGCATGGAACAAATCAGCAAGCATAACAACTGATGGAATCTGTGCTATGACCTAGAAAAATAAATTAAAGAACAATATCTCTATCATAATCTCTAAACTGCATTGAATATCTCAGTGATCAAACTTATCAGAGCTAGAAGTCTTAACCACAGGTAGTTCAGAGAAGTACCTGAAGATTTTGGCAAAACATTTCGATGTTTGGTACCACTGTAGTATTAATCTTATATAATAGAGCTCCATAAGACATACCTCCATGCAAATCAAGACCTGTAAAAAAAGTTATACAGGGTCAGTCAGTTCTTCCACGGAAGCTTTATCACTTTATGGGTGCCAGAAGCTAAATTTCCACACTTAAAAAACAACTTGCTACTAAACTTTCACATTATTTGGGTGCGCATACATCATGAACTGGCATTTTTTTCTTGTTTGAAAATATAATAATAGAATAATAGTGGTAACAATGATAACAGCTAGTAAGCTACGTGCACAATTCCAGAAAATCATGCATTTAACAGATAAATACCTCACATTAAGTACAACTTTTCTTTTTATGAATTGTGATGTAAAAAGACAACAAAATGCTATAAAATATTGGTGACTTATTAGTTTCAGATATTATTAACTCTTATTGTAAATGTGAATTAAAGGACATTATTGACATTATATAGACTACACATTTTATACACTCTTGTTGAAATTGTGAATTAAAAGACAATGTACACAGTTATTGAAATAGCTAGCACATTTTTCTAATTTGTAAGTACATATTAATATTTTTTATTAATATAGTTATACAATAAGTACATGAACATAGAGTTACTATTATATTTATAGAGACAGTCTCTCTCTCTCTCTATATATATATATATATAATAGATATATGGCCCCCCGTTCCCCAATATTTTAAAATGCAGCCCTCAAAAGAAAAAGGTTGCCCACCCCTGACCTAGATTCTACTAATTCTAGATCTAGATCAATTCAATAAGTATTCTAGACTAGTAAGTCTAGATTCCTAGATTAGATGATACTAGGGTAATTCTGCAGGAGTTCAAAGGGCAGCCATGATACTACTATTACTAGTGATAGATCTCTAGAGGCTCTATTATTTAGATCTATATCTAGATTACTCTACTCTAGAGTTCTAGTAGAATTTTAAATTTAGTGTTCAATACTAAGAATCTAGACTAGTCTAGATTTACAGATCTAGAATTACGCCTATGGTATCACGGGTATCTCATAGAATATATATATGATATCTCTAGTAATAGTCTAGTACTCTACAAGTTTTTACTACAGTTACCAGTACAACTCTAGTGACATGTAAAATTGAATGAATCACTTCTTTATACCTATATCATTGCTTATTAAGATAAAATATAATAAAGATCTGTATTCTTGGGAGTTCTTTTGGTCAGTCGATGTCGTAGCTAAAATCTGTAAATCTAGGTATATAAAATATTCTTTCAAATAAATATAAAATATAATTAAATAGATCTAAATCTTAAATCTAAAGATTCTTTTTCTAATCTACACTATTGTTTTATAACTAGATAGATCTAGATCAATTTAGAAGCTTATTGTGTTGAGAACTTGACAACCGGGAGCATTTTTCTAAATCTTAAATCTAAAGATTCTTTTTCTAATCTACACTATTGTTTTATAACTAGATAGATCTAGATCAATTTAGAAGCTTATTGTGTTGAGAACTTGACAACCGGGAGCATTTTTCTTTTTATAGACTATTTTAAGAGAATTAGAAAAAAATTTTTTTTTTCGTAATTTACTAATGATACTTAACATTTTTAATTTCATTTTGATTTGCCACTTATAAATTCAAATTCCTCCTTTAAAACTGTACAATTTGATATATACTTTTGTATATGTATTCACAATAGTATTGGAAATATTCACATTAAAAGAAATTTGCTTCACTTTTTTATTTTATTTCTCTATATAAAGTCCATAGGATGTCAGGACGCCTATGACAAACTTTAATTCACAATAACTTTTGAACCAATAATGCTAGCATAATTAATTTGGTGTTGTTGGAAAGCATTTTTCATCCTCTTTCATTCTATTACACATTAATCACATTTGTTGGTATAGGATTAATTTAAATTTTTTGGTGCAACTACCTACTCTAGTCCCTCTACTAGTCAGTAGTCTCTTGTGACTAGTCTAGAAATCTAAATAAGAATTATAATATAATATAAATATTTAATAAATTTTAATAATAAAATATAATACTCTAACTAATTAAATTAATTATAAATTATTATATTAAATAATAATATAATTATATAGACTATAATTAGTATAATAAATAATAATTATAATAATAATCATAATAATGACATTAAATCATTAATGATTAATGTCTATAATCATTTTGATAATGATATAATGTTAACTCAAACTCCGAACCAACCACATCGCCAAGCATTGATTTTATCTAGATATCTAGACCTAAAAGACTAGACTATAGATCTAGAGTCTAGACACTCTTCACTCTAGTCTCAGATCTACTAAAAGTACTAGAGACCGCAAGGTTGCCATTTGAAAGACATGCTTGAAGTTGCATAATGTTTGCTAGGTCAATCGTTTAAAAATTTGTGTTAGCGGAGAGTAAACAATGTTACATACCTATATATACATTGTGTATGTGATGTGTTATCAATTTAGTACATTTTGTACTAAGGACACGTGTGTATGCACCTTTCCACAAAAAATTCTTTAAAATACAAGGCCAAAACCAAGAATAAATATAGGCTTAATAGGTAAAAGGTACCTTAAATTCTTAACTAACAGTACATTTAAGCCAGAAATGATTGAAATAACTTAATTTATCAAGCCCAGGGGGGGGGGGGGGGGGGTAGGCTACCGAAACCCTGCCTGCTCCCATCCCCCGTCGTCCTGCGGGAGGTTTGGACTAGGAAGTAACCTATCTTTAACTCTGAAGGAACATCCGAAACATGTAAAACAGTTTACAAACATTTATCTTAACATTTCAAACTGTGGTAATTTAATTTTTTTCCACACACACACACACACACACAATAACATATTCACGCTTTTATACCAGTAGGTTCACATTTATTCTGACAATAATGTGAGTTCGTAATTCTAATCTAGATCTAGATGAAAATTATATTTATATGTAAACTAACATTACTCACAGGCTATGCAAGTTGATTTGTTCCCTAGGCTACATAGAAAATATTGTTTATTTTGCCATGGATTCCCCTGCCTTATTTTTTTCTTACTTATAACTTGGACTGGCCTGTAAATTCGAGTATCGCCGTTCTCTCCCGGAGCGGAGTTATAATACAGATAGACAGCAAGGCCACAACTAATGTTTGTGCTTAGGCCTACTCTATAGGGGGGTTGCGGGCCGTTATAATTGATTAAAGGATGAGAGATAGAGGAACGTTTAGATATATAGAATCTTATAAGATAAGATAGAATTTGAGGGCTAGAAAAAGTGTTGGAGATGGAGCATGCGGGTAGCCAGGGGGTGTTCACCCCTCAACCGAAATACATCCTCCCGGCAGGGGGGGGGGTCAGAAATTAGAGACTGATTTTTTGCTTTGATTCTGTTTATTTTAGGCGAAATTTTAATACTAAACCATCACTTGCACTATCGCAGCCAATGGGGTTTTGAGTTTAAAACTCCCTACCAGGGGGGGGGGGGGTTTGCAGTCAAATCCCCCTCTTCTATAAAACAAAACCAACAAAAAAATGCAAACGACAATCCCCAAATTCCAAGAGCATAGCTAAGAAAGATTTTGATTTTAAAACCCCTTCCGAAATGTACGATAAAACCCCCTCTTCAATATAAGACTATCCATACCAGATTCTATGAGCGTAGCCAAGAGGGGTTTTGTGTTTAAAAATCCCCTCCATGGGGTTTAGAGGATAAAACCACCTCTTCAATATAATAAAGCAAATTACACAGTTTAAATTGTATGAGCGTAGCCAAAGGATTTGAGTTTAAACCCCCTGTGACGATACGTAAACGCTTGCAGATAAAAGTTTCATTTGTGCTTTAAAACGTTCGAGAGAAAAGTTTTGCTACTAGGATTTTTTTTCTTTTTATTACTCATCCCTTGACCAACTTGACCAGGTGTAAGTGATAAAACTCATCCAGGATGATCTTCGTCCATCTAACTACCCCCCTCTCCGCGTCCAGATAGCTGGGCAGCGAGATTAATATCTGCATCATCCCATTCTCCTCAGGCAGGACACATCCGCCCATAACGTCTGCTCAACAATAGAGTCAGGTAGTGACATTTTTCCGTCCAAGCAGTTACTAGGGAAAAGATAACTTTCCAAATTGCCATCTTAGTAACTCCTGACCTGATCACAAGTTTAGATATGGCCCCTTTGGTTAGCTTA
This sequence comes from Biomphalaria sudanica, assembly GCA_036873155.1. Lineage (NCBI taxonomy): Eukaryota > Metazoa > Mollusca > Gastropoda > Planorbidae > Biomphalaria > Biomphalaria sudanica. Next base: position 321,102 of record JAZGLO010006658.1, on the reverse strand, counting down.
ATAAAAATTCAAAGTTCAATTCTACTGGACGAGGGTAAATTAGGAATTTAGGAGCTTTACTCCCATTTGGTCAAGCATGAATGTTATTTTAAAATAAAATTAAAAATACCCCGAATCCATTGGATCCGGCACTAATGGCTATGCTAATGAGTTCAAGACCCAATCTATATAAGAGTGAACTCTCTAACAGACGCTCACACCCGCCAGACAGATTTCTGTATTTAATAAGCAATGCTGGAACTTAGTTTCCCTCGTAAAGCCGCCTATAGTTTAAACAACCCTGGTTGTTATTGGTGGTGCACTAGTACGCACACTAGACGTGCAGTCTTTTCACCACTAGATCTGCACTGTCTACACCTGTTAGATCGTCAGCTTCGACTGGATCTGCAGCGTCACCAAAACTGAGCCGACAACACCAGAAGAACTCCCCCCCCTTCTCTGTCAGCGAGAAGGAATCTCTGTAATGCCCACTGCAAACGGCCTAAAGCTCAGTGCCCACTACCCATTGCCTACAGTCCAGTGCCCAGATACTTGCCCAGTGATCAGCGCCTACTGCCCAGCGTAAACTGCCCATTTTCTAGGCTCCAGCTGTCCGCTGCCCAATATCTATTGCCCACTAACTACGGCCCTGAGAATACCCTTCCCCCCTTTCGCTGCAGGCGTATTCCTGTTCGAGTCAAGCCTCATCTATCTACAAGAAGATTCAGCTCCGAGTCCTTCATGCATCTACCAGACGACCAGCAAAGAAAGATACGAACTAAAAATAGAAACACTTATCCACTCCTTCATATGCAATCAATGATGAAATTAATCCATCAAAATCATTGTTAACCCACTACCCAAGCTAGTAGTGATATTGTTGTTAAACTAAATTGTTTTTATTGTCAACATATAGTCTGTTCATTTATTCTAATTGTTGCTTGTATTGTGCCTGTTCAAAATTTACTTATGTGAGCAGAGAAAACTCAAAATTACTTCCCCTAGAGTAAACGAACCAATAACCATTTAAAATATTGAAAACCTCGCCACACCCCCCTTCAGCGGGGTTTAAAGCTAAAAAAAACAACACATTTTCATTGTACAAAAAATGCAAACTACACAGTCAAAAATCTATGAGCGTAGTCCAAGGGGTTTTGAGTTTAAACCTCCTTTCCGCGGGTTTGAAGCTAAAAAAAATAACCCTTCAATATAAAAAAAAACAACATATTACACAATCAAAATTCTATGAGCGTAGCCAAACCAAGGTTTTTTTTAGAGTTTAAACCCCTCCTCCAGAGGGCTTTTTTAAAGCTTAAAACCCCTCCAGGTGGTTTTGAGTTTAAATATCCCCATACAGAGAGTTTTAAGGTAGAAAACCTCTCTTCAATTTTATTTTAAAGCAAACTACAGTCACTATGAGCGTAGCTAAGGGGGTTTTGAAATTAAAAATAAACTCCACAGATTTGTTAGTTTAAATCCCCCCCAAAATTATTTTGACTATAAAACTTCCCTTTTCGATATAAAATCTAAAGCAAACTACAATCACCTAATTCCAAGAGCGCAGCCAAGGGAGGTTACACATTTCTACCAGTGGCTGGGCTCCGTTAATAAAGTGCAGTGAATAGTCATCTGCGAAATTGAAAAAGACTAAATGGCTAAGACGGATTTTAGGAGTCAGTTTTAGAGATCGAGTCTCAATCAAGGAAATCCTATGCCGAATTGGCAGTCGACCCCTAAGGCAGAGCGTCGCATGAGGTTTGCGGGACATGTTCTCCGACAAAATAAATAACGCATATTTAACAGTTGCGATGACATGGTGGCCATTACGAGGAAAGCGCAAACAAGGACATCCTAGTACAACTTGGCGCCAAATTTTCATGGAGGTCTTTAGAGCAGGTGGGAAGAGGCGTCAGACATTGCCAGTGACAGATTTTTGTGGAAGCAGCTTGCCGCCCTATGCGCCGAACGACGCGGGAGGATCTAATTAAGTCAGTAAGAATAGCACATAAGGTTTTTAAAATAAAAATTTTAATAGTAGAACAATGCACTGAAGAGATACCTCATTTTCTTCTTCGTTCTCATTGTTATGTTGGAGTGTTCAGATGAGTAGACCAATACATGAGATGAAATGCGCAATGGTTTCCAGATCAGGGAGCTCTCCATATAGTTTCCTTTCTAGTGGGGTGATTTGGGGCCAAAGTCTTATACGGGCCTCTTGGTATAGAGAGCAGTTTTGGAGGACGTGGTCTGTATTCTCTGGTGATTCTCCACATGGGCAGATTTCACTGGTTCCAATTTTGAGCTTCCGGTACATGTGTTGTCGCATTCTGTTGTGTCCGGTCCTGAGTCGAAAGATTAGACGTTGGTCTTGTCGGGATAGCTTATAGTAAGCGTCATCTTTCTTGTGATTTGGATGAGAGCTCGTCCATTTCTCATTTATTTTATTTACTATTAATTTCTTCAATTCTTCTGGATAGAGTGGAGAGTTTATTAGTGCGTTAGTTCTCCCACTCTTGGCGAGTGTGTCAGCCTTCTCATTTCCTTCTAGTTCTATATGAGCTGGGATCCATTGAATTACAGTTTTTTTTGCTGATGTTGTTGAGCTTTGTAAGTGCTGTTTTGAGGTTATTAATATATGAGGAATCAGAGTTTTGCAGGCTTTGGAGGGTTGTTTTTGCATCGGTTAGTAAGACAATCTGACTGTGTGGGGAATTTGGATGATTTGCTAGGATGGTAGCAGCTAGTGCTAGTGCTTCCCTTTCTGCTCTGTGACTGTCAGAGAGCTCTCCAGTTGCAATAGATTTTTCTAGTTTTCCTCCATCTGGCCATTCGATAAGTATTCCAGCTCCTCCATTTGTGGTGGCTTTATGGGTTGAGCCATCTGTGTAAACTCTGATCCACTGATTGGTAGGATAATTGGTATGTAGAAAACAGTTCACTATTTTCTTGAGCTCTGTTGGTCTGTAATCAGATTTTCTTTTAATGCTTTCAATATGGTCCCTTATAGTAGGAAGAGGGCTTTCGTCCCAGGGTGGAGATTCATTATAGTGTATCGAGGATTCCAGGATAATTTTTTCAAGTTGGTGTTTCTTTTTTAGGTTTAGAGATTCCTGTATGAAATTGGTCCTTTTGAGGCGTTTTTTGGTGCCAGTTTTATGGATTTTTGTTCTGAGTGGGTGCCTCTCCATGGTTTCCAATTTAGTGAATTGGGAAAGGATTTTTATTTCTCTTCTTTCATCCAGAGAGATCAGGGCAGCGGTTTCCTCCATAGCTCTTATGGGTGTTGTTTTGATAGCTCCTGTCATTATCCTTAGACCAATATTTTGAACCTTGTCTATTTTTCTTAGGTTGGTTTGGGCTGCTGAGCCCAATGCTGTGGCACCATATTCTAATACAGGTCTCACGTAATTGGTATAGGTCTTTTTCAGGATGTTGTGATTTGCTCCCCAATCTGAGCCAGCTAATTTTTTCAAGAGGGATAGTCTCTGGATGCCTTTACTCTGTGTTTTATCTATTTGGCTTTTCCAGGTTAGTCTCGGGTCATAGGTGACTCCAAGGTATGTAGGGCTTCTTTATCTAATGTTAATTTTATTGTTTGCTGTTTTGTTGACAGTGAGAATATGGTATATGTGGTATTTTTTGTGTTGATGGACATGCCCCAGTCTTTGGACCAATTATTGAGTATATCGAGAGCATCTTGTAATCGAAATTTCGATGTTCCTACATATTCTTCTGTGCTAATTAAGGCAAGGTCATCTGCATACATGCTGCTTTTAACTTTTCTTGGTAGGTTTTGATTTAGATCGTTTATGAATATTAGGAAAAGTGTTGGGGATAGGACTCCTCCTTGGGGGACACCATTTTTTATACCCACTGTGTGGCTTCTTTGTCCTTGCATGCAAACTAAGGCTTTTCTATTATTTAGATATTCCTTTATCCAGTTGTACATTCTGTGGGATATGTGATGCTGGATTAGTTTGAGCAAGAGACCTTGTTCCCAGACTTTGTCAAATGCTTTTTCTAAGTCAACCCATACAATTGTTGTTGGTTTCTTTTCTTGAAAGCCATCTTCTATTTCTTGTGTGATAAAGGCGATTTGATCTTCTGTTGATCTGCCTTTTCTAAAGCCAGCCTGGGCTTCAGTGAGTAGGTTATTTGACTCAAGGATCCATGTCAGCCTTCTATTTATCATTCTTTCCATCAGTTTGCAGGAACAGCTAGTGAGGCTGATGGGGCGGTAGCTATCCAGCTTGTTTCTTGGTTTGCCGTGCTTTAGTTTAGGGATCATAATGGCTTTTTTCCAGATGTTTGGAATTCTGCCAGATTTCCAGCTAGCATTGAATATTTGTAGCAGTTTTCTTTTGGCTTGAGGACCCAAATGAAGAAGCATGTCATTAGATATTTTGTCTGGGCCCGGGGCTTGTTTTGGTTTGAGGACTTTTAGGGATTCATCAAGTTCCTTCATTTTAAGATTAGTGGTCATTCCCAAGGAGTAAGCTGGATAGTTTTCTTTGATTCTATCTTGGATTTCTGAGTTCACATCTTTATTTCTACTTTCACTGATTTGTATTTGTCCTACGCTTTGGAAAAACTTAATGAATTCATTTGCTGCTTCTTGGCCTTTCAGGGGTTTGTTGTCCTTTTCTATTACTATAGGAGTTGTTCTGTTTTCTTCCTGGTTGAGACATTTGGCTATACGCCAGAGTTTGTGGCCGTCTCTATCTACGTTTAGCCGTTCTGTTTTTTCATGCCAACTTTTTCTCATGGCCGAAAGGTAATTTTTCCTGAAAACTGCGTTAGCTGCTTTTAGATTTATGTTATTTTCTGTACAAGGGTTATTTTCTACTGTGTTTCTGGCTTCAATGGTGGCATTGTGGAGTTGTTGAAGGTGATCAGACCAGTTTGGAATATAATCTTTTCTTGCTCCTCTAGGAATTGATTCCTTAGCTGCTAGGAGGATTGCTTTGGAGAAAGCTGAGTATGACTTATTAACCTGATTTGATTTGCAGTTTATTGAAGTTGTGTATAGGTCTGTGAGCTTTGAGAATAGGTGCCAGTTGGCTTTTTTGTAGTTCCATCTGGGGATGGTGGAGTTTTCTGATATTTTGAAGGAGCTATCCATACTGATCAATATGGGTCTGTGGTCACTGGTGGCTAGCTGGTCTGCAACTTCTCTGGTGCACTTTTTGGATAAGTTGTCAGTTGCAAAGGCTAGATCTGGAGTGGTTGATGTTAGCCAGGCTCTTGAGAAAAATGTTGGTTTATCCTCAGGTTTGTTAAGTAGGATAAGTCTGTTCTCTGCTTGCCATTCTTCAATTTCTTCTCCCCTGGCATTTAGGTCTGGGTATCCCCAGCTCTGAGAGTGACTATTCATATCTCCTAAGATAAGACAGTCTTCTTGGTCAGGTATTTGTATGTGATCAATCTCTATTTCCTTGTCTGGTGGGAAGTAGCAGTTAAATAGATTAATATTTCCATCTGGAAGAATTAGCTTAGTTCCCATTATTTCTGATTCTGAGGAGTTGGCCATAGTTATGTCTGTGGTAGGGATGTCATTTTTAATGAGGGCGAGGATTCCTCCTTTGGGTCTGATTTCTCTATATTGTCTGATGCAGGTGTAGCCTCTAATGGAGAAACGAAGATTACTGTTCAAATGAGTTTCTTGGATGCAAGCTACATCTATTTCTTTCTCATGCAAAAATATTTTTAGAGCTTCTTTTTTCTTTTGGATGCCCTCTGCGTTCCATTGTAGGATTTTTAAACTTTTGGTCTTGGAGTGTTGGAAAGTAGTATTTACTTTCTTGTCCCTGCTCCTGGCTCCACAGGCAGAGATAGAATAACCACCAGCTCGCTTGTGTGGGCTCCTTCGAGGCGGAGAGCCCGGCCCCCTACCTGCGCGGCGGGATTCCACAGGCAGGACGCCACATCTATTAGAATCGTTACTGAACTCCAACATAGATGAGGTTGCGTGTCAATGTGTTTTGCGCCAGGAGGCCCATTGACTCCGACTTCAGCCGTTTTTTCTTTTCTGGGTGTGCTCCCATAGCCTTTGATCATCCAAGATCATCTGCAAGGCAGCAGGTGTTTATTTTCGGAGTTTTCTCTCCTAGATGAACTGCTATCCCTAGCTAACGAGTTTCATCTACCCGGGTTTAGAGTTAGAGCGCCCTATACTCGCTTTTTGCAATCATTTCCCTGGATTTCTGAGATGTTTTTAGTAAATATTCTAACCACTGGAATACTTCACCTCATCCTCCATGACTGCAAACCAGTTGGTCCGCGGCTGTTTATTTGCTATTCACAGCTAACCCTTATATCTAAGGGTCTTTCCCCTATCCGCCACCTGGGGACGCGCTTGGTAGAAGGTGGTAGCTCCCCCAAGGAGATACCTCAGAATATGCATTTTGTTGGTTTTCAATACCGGAAATAGTGCTTGGGGCGGGGATCCGCCCCGCGCTGGGCGAGCTCACAGCGCTCCTCCAGACCCCTTGCTAGGAATGGCGGGGAGTCTACAATTTTCCCACTAACTCCAGGAAGACCCTATTTTAGGGTACAATAAACGTCTTCCGAAAGAATGAAGGGTCAGAATGTAATGAAGATTAATTATGTACACACACACGCACGCCCATTTTTTTTGCGGGGGGTGGGGGGTCAAAAAAAAAAATCCTGGCTACGCCCATGAGATGAAGGAGTTTTGGATTGTAATTAGGGCCGTTAAATCTAGACTATATAAACATATACAACTATTTCAACCGAAGCGTAGTATGGATATCAGATAGCTATTGGCTATAACAGTGTTTCCCAAACACTTCGAGATTCTAACTTTCTAATATTTAGCGGAACACTTTGCTAATTTTTATTTTTTTTACACAGATTAATTCACGCGATAGCCTACTAGTAGTTCGTAGAACACATATTCAGGCCTCGCGGAACACTGAAAAAAACTGGTAAATAAATATTAGTTGAACATCTTTTAATTTTACAGTTTAATTTATTAGAACGTCTAAATGTTGTATTTTGTTGTCTATGCCCAACCGGCCGGGAATATGTTTGAAACCACAGACCTATATGTTTGAAGCATTAAAGAATCAATAAGGAAGTGACGTTGCATTGTAAAAATAGTAACTAGACAAAACGGAAGCTGATATTGTTTAGATCTAGACTACTCTGATCTAGATTAAATAAAAACAACACTACTCTCCCAGGCAAGTTAATGAATATAAATTAAATACACGCCCTTTTTTTTTGCTTAATCTGAAATAGACCTAGATCATCTAGAAAAAAATATATATCTAGGTCAAGATCTACATTTAATCTAGACTCTAACTAATCATAGTACTAATTGTAACTAATGACTCTACTCTTTATTATAATATTATTATCCTTATAGTGTATACTCCGGAGTGTAACTGTCTGAAGTGAGTGTCTCTACTCTATCTACTCTACTTCTAGATTCTATTACTTTGTATTACTAGAATAACGAATAACATAATAACTAGATCATAATCATAAGGTTGGTAAAGATCATAAAGATGAGCTATTGACTCTATATAAAAAATGGTAGATGCTACTTAACTAATACTATAGTTACTATAGTCTATAGTATTTATTTACTAGTAGTATTTAGTAGTAGTATTACTACTTAGTAAAGTATGATTGTATGACACTAGTCAGTGAGTGACTAGCCTGACTTAAGTGACTTGGCTTAGAGTAGACACTTAATGCCACTTAGTTGACTTAGTGACTAGATTTTTTAAAGGTCAGTAGGTCAGTAAGTGAGACTAGATTGTAGATTGGTACTTCAGTCAAAAAAAAAGATAGAGTTGAAGCTAGGTGCTGAAACAAATGATACATACATATAAGCATCCTAAGCATTTCAAAATTTCATTTGTGTCAATCTAGTCATGCATGTCTCATCCATAGATTCTTTAAGTTTTGTGTGTATCGTTGTCATTTGGGTATATGAAGTTGTCTTGATGTTTTTCTTCAGAATGACTTTAGACTCCATTTTTATATTTGCTACATTAGCATAAGCAGCCAATATTATATCATATTATGTTGGTTCTATGCAAAATGTGTTGTTAAGTGTTATAGCTTGTGTTAAAGTTGCTGCAGTGCAATTAAGCACTTCAACTACTGAACTAGAAAACATTTTTTGAAAAGTCTTTCAACAACAACACCTCCAAACACCAAGTGGCCTTCTCTCCACTGACCTCTTGGTATTTCCAATGAATGTATTTTGTTTCATCAATCTCAACAACAATTGGATCTCTGTTTTCGTCGATGCTGTCAATTTCTGAAAGTCTGTATCCTTCTATATAGTTTTCACATTTGTCTCTGCAAAAATTGCACCAGTCTATAGCAGTTTTGGCAAAATATTTGTTTTGTGGATAATATTACTGGGGCATGTCATAACACCAACAGTAAATCAACTCTTTTAACAAATGTAAAGTGATGTTTTTTCTAATCTTCAAGAACGACTACAGACATTTCACTAACCTCTAGAGTAGGCAAAATTGAAGGACGGATGTTTAATGAGCGACTTGTTTGGTTTTTTCAAACTGCCGGTATCCAGGTGCCGGAGCAGGCCGGGTTTTTTGGTCAGGCTTGAGATCGATAGACCAAAGCTCTGTATTAGCAGAATAAATATTTTAAATTATTTTCCCGTCATTTTGCGATAAGCACTTCAGATATTGTATTGTTAAATCTTTGGTGTGGTGTGGAAATATGGGTAAATGTGTGTGTGTAGTCAGTCGATGCAAATGATCCCAGGCCAGTGCTACTTTATACCAGAGACTATGTCCAAGATGGAATACAAGACTAAACGATCTTGTCGCCGGGAACACTGTGCTTACTCCATTTAGATTTCTTAAAATCTAACACCACACCATAATAGCATTGGTAAACTAGAAATGTGGTGTTTTATACCCTATTAAGTTGGTGTAAGCAACAATGCAGGGTCCCAGAAATAGCCTTCAAGCTTTGCACTGGTATTTTGTTTAGAAGGGAAATAAGGCTTTGATTTGTAAATCATTTCAGAATATGTGCTTGAATTTTTTGTTTATTTATATAGTTCATAAGCAATTGTAGTACTTGTTAGTATGAATGAGCCAGCTTGTATTTAGGATCAGAATGATCACATCATTATGTGACCTGATTAGACTAAATGGACTGTACTAGTAAGGTTTAGTTTACATCTTCAGCTTTAAGTTAATTTTACTGTTGTTACTTCATTACAGAAACAAAAGTGAGACATCAAGTAGTCATTTGTATTAATTCTAGCAAGCAGGATGAACTCATCACTGTACGTACTACTTGGACTAGCTGTTGTTACTGCTGTGTTTGCACAAAATGGTAGTTTTACATCAAGCCCACAAACAACCAGCACCTCAACATTCTCAACTACAACAAGCTCTCACATTTCAACTACCCTGACACCAGAGCAAGGTAATGTACTGGATAGATGTAAACAGAATCGATTGGTTTTGTACATTTTGTTCATTTGTCTTCTAAAACACAGATTTTTGTTTGTTATTTTAGAATGTAGCAAGCACAATGGATCTTGCAGTGATTGTGTTTCCAATGCTAAGGTATTTATTAGTCATTAGCTATAAATAGAAAAAGGAATAACTGCTAGTGATAAAAAGCTACTGCCTTGGGTCCTCCACAAATGAGATAAAAAAAATATTTTGAATTTCAACTGGTCTTTAATGTTGTTTTTTTTTCTCATTTTTACCACCAACACTTTAAATCTTACCAAGTTATGGCTGGAAACACTCGGGATGAAGAAGTGTCAGCCTGTAGCATGCTCATATATGTAAAAGTAGCTCCTGATTTATGGCAGTGTGTCTACCAAGGGCCTGCTTACCTTCCACAAACTCAAAAATATTCACATTATATAACATTTTATATGACATGCTATTAGATTTAAGTTTATGTTTATTCATAAGTGAAACTTAAGTAGATCTTATGTCAGATGTCATTGAGGTTAATGAACTCCTAAGATCTTACTATGTGCAATAATCTAAAATCTATAAATTTGTAAAAGTTTGTTTTGGCTGTTAATATGCTTGTATGTTTCAACATTCTGTTTTAGGAATTTGAAACAAGGAGTTAAGAAAACTCAGAAATGAACATTTAATTTTTTTTTGTTTAATATTAACTAGATAAACAAAATAAAACAACAAAATAATGTTTGTAATTAAAATATAATAGATTAAGTACAAACCTATGCATGACTTTGTTGGTTTATCTACTATTTAATACATTATGAAAAATACTAAAACATTTTTTTAAAAAATAATTGCAGTGTCTCTACTGCTACAGTAATGATGAATGTATGCTGTACCCAGTTGGAAAAGTTCTGCCCCCTAGCTCTCTCTGTTCCTTGTCCAATGCTAGATGGGGTGTCTGCTGGGGTGAGTAGATTAGTTTTTCAAGCTACTTGAAACATCATAGTATTTTATACAAATTTACTGGTACATTTCAATAATTCCTTGTTTAATTTCTTAACCTTTTTTCTGTCATTTAAATAAAAAATAATTAACTATTTATTCAATGTCTGAACTGTGTTTCACTAAACAAGCAGAAGAAAATTAACATTGTGTGAATTTTCCAAACTGATGACTAGGGACCTATCATTTCTTTATTTAATCTAAATTTCACAATTAAACATCTCTTTTTGAAATCAACTTGTTGCCAGAATGTGTAATTTGAGTTATTTACTACTTGAGAGCATTCAAAGCAGAGACTTACATAGTAGTAAGTTAAAGAGTGGATATAAGAAGTATTCACATTCTTAAATATTTGAACTGACTAAGAAAAGGTTTCTATATTGTTGATATCTCATTGGTTCAATTTTTCTATCAACAACTGCACCCACAGCTATTTTCACCTTGACATATTCCACTGTTAAAAGATACAAATCTATAGTAACTACTAAAGTAATGAAAAAAAAAAGTGTGCTCACCTTTGTTTTCTCCACTGTGTATATTTATTTGTAAGTATGTGTTTGTATGCATGTATTTGTACATATTAGTATTTGGTGACCGGTCATTTCATCCTCGGTCCATTCATCCCTGGTCAATTCATCCCCAATTAAATATTTTTTCTTAGTCATTGTATAATTATGTTGTTAAGGATTTACCTTTAAGCACTCATTTTATGTAATATATAAGTATGCTTATATAGAATCCTATTGATATTTTGGACATGTTATTACAGCTCTCCCTATTCTCTTCTGACTTGTTGAGAAATGAAAGAATATATTTCAATAGGTAGATATATATTGTAATGCAGGGTTTGTATTTAGTTATAATGTTTCTGTTTGTTGTAGGGATCTCAATATTATCCTGTGCATATTGCGTGATGTAATTATCAAAGGCCAAGGTGTGGTGGAAGTAGGAAAAATCTTTTGAGAGATAGAAGTGCGATTAGATTAATTATGATCATGCCACTCTGTGTTCATAATTTATCATCAAAGGCCAAGGTGTGGTGAAAGTAGTGGGAATCTTTTGAGAGATGAGAATAATTACATATCATGCCGCTGATAAATTATCCCCTGACGGTCATCTTTCACTTTATCTTTATTTGTCAATCTTTTTTTCTAGAATATGAGCATGCAATTTCAAACCCTGATATAACATTTTATTTATTCTTATAAACGCAGTCATCAAGAAATATGCAACTCTGGCCTAGAAATTACAAATGATTTACAGCAATACGAAACAATGGATCAATAGCCTTTCTTATTGATTTCAATTAACACTCAAAAACAATTTTTACATTAGCTCTATATGATCTATAGATGCTAAATTTTTATATTTTTGATGACATTATATTGTATTCTTTTTTATTAATGTGTAATTCTTTTTGTCATGTAAATAAAAATAAATATATCAAATATTGTTAATTTCATACTTTAACAATTATTTGATGGATTAGAGAATGAAATAACCAGGGGATGAAGGGACCAGGGGAGGAAATGACAGGAAAACTATATGTATTTATATATATTTGTATGTATAGATATTTGTATGTATATGTATTTAAATATTTTTTTTTGCAGTCAATTTTGAGGCTCTGATAATTTCCATGGGAGTAATTGGAGGTGTGATCATTCTGACAATTACTTGCACATGTATCTATTGTTGCTGCTGTCGAGGAAACAACAAACAGAAGTAAGTCTTGATTGAGACCTGATGAAATAAAATCATCATTTAGATTTACTGTCTAAATAAAATTATCACTTAGATTTCATATTGAAATAAAATGATACGTTAGATTTAATGTCCAAATAAAATCATCATGTAGAGTTTCTGTGTAAACAAATGTAATTATCTCATAAATTAATTATCTCATAAATTTACACTCTTTTATTGTGACTATAAAATCACTAAAACAATCTTACAGCTAGTTAAATGATTCAATATTTTATTACAAAATTCAGATTGGAGCGAGAGGAAGCCAAATTTGAGTCACAAAAAATGGAGAGGAAAGCTAAACAAGATGAGCGTCGAGCAGAGCGAAAAGGTCGCCTTGATGAAATTCGTAGAAAATATGGTAGGTTTTTTTTTCTAAATGTTAATGGTACACATTTTTTAAAATTACAAAATAACAGTTTTTGTGACTATGACATTTATACTAGCATTTTATAATTATGAGCTGACAAGTAAAAGAATTAATTACTGGATCATAGCTGCCAACTACTTCCATTCAAAAGTATTTTGCCCATATCATGATTTACAATTAAAAAAAGTCTTAATTGGTGTCACAGCCTGGTTTTGTTATAGGCGTGATGACGCGAATGTCTCTGTGTTGTAGATACCTCTACAATGCTCTTTACTGATAACTAAGTACTTTCACACACGCACTAGATTTGCCAGTGCGTGAGAACACTAATATACTGAACTCTTTGACCACAATACTTATAATAATTAATGGACTCACTTGTAGCAGACATGGTTTTTATTACATAAAATAATGAATCATAATATATTGGCGACTTCAGCCATCACAAAATACATCCAAGAAAATTAGTCCTGAATACAAATCAATTCAATGACACTCTACTTGTACATTTAATATCCAAAACACTCCTCTCTTACCAGAGTCTAAAAATCAACTGACTGTCCACCTCGTGGTCAGCTTCCGCCCAAAAAACAAAATCTCGTGCGAATCGTGCACGGAATGGTTCAGTGATTACTAGTCACAAAATATTACAGGGGTTCTAAAACTGACGTGACAATTGGCAAATTCTAGGTGTATTGACAAAACTGTAGTGAGCAGTATTTCTGATTCTTATTTAAATGAACTTTTAAAACAAAAATGTATCCCCAAAGTCAGAAAAATCGTAATAAACAACTGCCACATGCTCCATTTTAACTATCTCAAGTTGTTGTGAAGTATGCGACTTCTGTCCATCAAGACTGGAACCGAACAGAAGAAAAACTCATTCATTCCTTACTTGGTCAGACTGTATCAGTGCTACTTATTGACTAGGGAGTGTGAAAAGAATCAAGACATTTGTGTGTAGTCAGTCACTCGATTAACTTCTGTATGTTGTGTCTGTTCTATTTATACGTCTGTTTTAATTTGAGAAAAGAGTCTCTGAAATCACAACTAATGTCCTATAACGGTCGATAAAGCAGTATTAGTCATAGTTTTAATTCAGCTATGATTTGGCTGAAATCCAATTTCAAAAGCATTTGACAATTTCAAGATTTGAAAGTGTTGCTTGTGATCTTTTGTTACCTCTGGAGGTCAAATTGGATTTTTTTTTTTTTTTTGAAGATTATGCGTACCCATTGCAATTATGTTGTGAAAGATAAACATGACAGAGTTAGATTTCTAGTGGCTGTCTTCATTTAGCACAGTTCACCACTTTTGTTTGGTCAATTTTCACCAGGCTAAGCAGGCAGTATTTGGTTACCTAATGGGGCAACTAAAAAAGTAAATTGATACTGTAATAGTAATTTTGAAAGAAGTAAGTCTATAGATTTGCAGTAGGTGGAAACATGTTACTGTATAGGGCAATAAACTTTGGCAATAGAAATATTAATATATTTTAAAAAATAATATAACTTTTTTAGTATAATACAATTAAGTATATAATAAACTATTCATCGCAATACAATACAATGTATATAATACAAAAGTAACCTTGAAGGTCACAGCTTACCTTTTTTAGCTTTCAGCAATTGAGTTGCTGTGTAACGGGCTAAATTGACACCTTTTTAAAAAGTAGTTTCTACTGTTGGGCAGGGGTGCCCAAAACTTAGACACAAAAGTATAGAAATTCAAAAAAGAAAATCTGTCTTTCCCTATGTTGCACTCTCAATCTTTCTTAGGTTTTTATTCCTTATTTTTTTTGGGGGGGGGGGGAGATAAGAAAACAATATTTATGTTATTAGCAATATGAGTTAACAGTTATGTTTAGTTTGTAGACATTTCCTATCCTGTTTAGAGCTGACCTTGCCTTTGACATCATAGGTTTGTGAAACAGGGTATCATTTCTGCATTTTGGGTTGTGTTCTATTGGTGCTGTGTCATTTATCAATAAAGGTGACTGAGTTTAGAAACTTCAGTCTAAAGATTGGAAGATTGACACAAATATTTACCAAAGAAAGACAAGAAAATAATTGGGCAGCAAGGGCAAGATTGCCAAAAAAAAAATGTATTTTTAACTGTGGTGGAGGCAATGCATCCTGAAGAGTAGTTGAAGCCATCAGCCTATGGGTAAATCTGGATTAATAATTCAAGAGACAAAAGCAGCAGATTTTGAAATGTTATCTATTGATGCTGATAAGTCCACTATTGCCGCTGACAAGTCCACTATTGCTGCTGACAAGTCCACTATTGGTATTTATTTGCTATAAAAACAGCAATTTTGAAATAGCAGAAGACTGTCTATATATCTTTATTATTTTTATTTTAAACATGAAATTGAAATATTTATGATGGAGAAAACAAAGCAATCGCTTCAACTGAAAGACCCCTAGTGGTTGTGAAATTTAGCGATTAATGCAACCTTATGTCACATATGAATAAACTCAACATACAAAGGAAAGACAAGTTAATGCTTATGCTGACATAAATGCCTTCCAAACAAAACTGCAACTCTTCATTCAGCAGGCGGACAAAGTGCACCCACTCAACCTGTGCCACTCTAGACTATGATTTGCAGTTAAATTAGTCTTTCCCAAAAAGAAAGAAGTATCCAAATTCAGAGGCTTTTAAAGAATGATCTGTGTATTTTCATGATTTTCTTTTTCGAAAATCCAACTGGAACTTATTGACTGACATTCTTAAAAATGTTTAAATTTCTGAGAAGCATTGGCTAATCGTATGACATATGAGCATAAGATTCAGTGCTCCAACTTTGTCTCTATTTTATGCAGCCTGATATTGAGAACATCTACTAGATCCACAGGTCTCTTATAAAATGGTTTCAAGTCAGTTTCTTTTTTTCTACTTTTCTGTGCTGTGGCACTCATCATGGATGTTAGAAATTTGAATGGCCCAAAGTCTTATAATAGGTTGGACATCTTTGCTATAGGAATACAAAACTAGTATTTAAGAATATTTAGTACAAATTGAAATAGGCCTAATGGTGATTAGGATAGAACCTGAATAGATTGCAACAATAGGTATGTGATTACTTATCCAACTTTATTTTTTTTTTAAATTACAATTTCAGAAGACCAACTGTTGCATGTTGTTGTTTTTAAGCTAAACCAGTAGCTACATTGAATTTTCAATGTCACATTTCTTTTTTGAGATTAAAACAAACAACACAAAGGCAAGGGGCCTTTTCCCTATAACTATTTCACACAATTGAATATTAAGGATGTGATATACAATTGGAAAAAAAATTCAAACATTGTTGAAAAATAAAAACAATTTTGTTGAGAAGAATTTAATAAAGTATTTTAAATTTAGTTATTAGCTGACAAAAATGACAGTATATAGCATTATTTTCTGCCCATTCATCTCAGGCTTTCAAGACAAAAAGTAAAGCACAGGTACAATCAATCCATTTGGTTCCCTTTTCAACCTTAGTCTCCCCTTGTTCCACCTTTCCACAACATATCTGTCAATAAATAAGAGCATCTATCTTATCTTAAGACTTCCCATCAAGGCTGAGTACATGTAATTAGCATTCAGGCATTGGATACATGCATTGACAATTTTAAATTATTCACTTTCTTCAATCTGTTTTAAATCTAGAGCCTAAACTTATTAGAATGTTCATTATTGATTTTTTTGGTTTAATTACTATAATAGAGTTGGTTACATATAAATATGTATTTTATTTTTTACTCCCTTGTGATTGTTAAAAATCTCTTGTTTTTATGACAGTATCAACTATTTAGATATGGTCATGTTTTTTTAAATATTAGTGCATAAGTAAAAATTGCTTCTTCTTTTTCTTATGATTTTTCTCTTTTCATATTTCATTTATTCCTTGATAAAATGTTGAGGTCTGTCCATTTACTCTGGTACAATGAAGTGTTGTACACTCACTATTTGAAATGTAACCTATCCCACCTTGTATTGTAATGCAACCTAGAGGTCTACATTTGACATTGAGTGAACTCTTGAACTCCATCCAAACAGTTGTCAGCAGAGAGTATTTTCTCTACAATTGACTTTTGTATTCAGCAGGAAGGTCTGAAACTTTCTGTTTAGCAACTGAAACAAGTTTTTTTTCAGCACAATAGTTTGCATCTTGCAACATACTGAAAGTTCCATGCTTGATTTAACCTTTTTGGCTCATACATTTCAAAGAAAGTTTGACAGTTCAGTGATAGATTTGAAAGGATTGTTCATTTCTTTGTTCCAAAACCTATACACTGGCTTGGTGGATCTCACCGAAGCTTTTGACACGGTCAGTCATGATGGCTTATGGAGGATTTTGACCAGGCTTGGATGCCCACTTAAAATCCTATCCATTCTCAATCAGCTTCATGTTCTCTCAACTCTTCTATATAGATCTGAGACATGGGCACTATACAGAAAGTAACTAAAACCTCTTGAACACTTTCACCTAAGATGTTTATGCTCTATCATGAACATTGCACTACAAACAGTGATGTTCTTGCAAATGCCAGTTTGCACAGGATAGAAGGACTTTTTATGGTCTGAGAGTTATGCTGAGCAGGACAGGTAACTTGTATGGTGGACAAACATATGTCAAAGGCAGTCTTTTTTGGTGAGCTGAAAGGTGGTTGATGTAAGACAGGTGCCCCACAGAAATGTTTTAAAGACCAGATTAGGTGCCAAGTTGCTTTAACTGACAGAAAAAAACTGCACTACTCATTAATGTTTGGACTCAAAGACAAGCCTTATTGTAGAAATCTAAAAAAAAAAATTGGTCTTATAAAATATACTCAATGACCATTTCTTTAAATGTGGGCAGCTATTCAATTCCAGTTTTTTTTTTCTTCTATTTCCCCCCACCACACCCAGGCTCCTTTGTTTAGTTTGAATTCTTGTGTTTTTAGAATTATTCAAACAATGTTTTTTTTAGAATTATTCAAACAATGTGTTTTTTTGTGTGTATAAAAACATAGATATACTGTAGACAGTTAATGAAAAAGAATGACTAGAACTAGAATGACTAGGCAATGTGTGAAATGTTGATTTAAATTAGTTTATTAAGAATTTAGAATATACATTTCTCAGATAATATTTCTATTTTCTAAATAATTTTATCTTGTTCTTTAAAGTGTGCACTTTGTTTAATTACAACTGCCTTAGTGTACATGCTTTGTACACAGCTGCACTGTACTTGGTAATAAGTTGATACAAAAGATTTGTCTTATTATCTTGTATGTTTTATGAAATATAAAAGAAAGTATGTCTATTATGTAATCAAGGCAAATACAACTATCAAGAAGGAACTACTTGACCAGATATGGATTTTTAAAGTGAATAAAACATTTTGTTGTGATGATCGTGGAAAACACATGTTAATTTATTATATTAATCAAAGCTTCAGTACAATTCATTTTTTGTCTGAGACACAAAAGTGCTTATATCCGATTATTCTAAACTCATCTTGACCTTAATAACTCAGTGGGCTATTTAACAAAAAAAAAAAAAAAAAAAAGAAATGATGTTTAAAATAATTAGAATAAAGCTATGTTCTCATTTAAATTCAATGACAAACAGAACATGTGGTAGATGAGACTTTTTCTTTTTTTTTGGCTTTAGAGGCAGATTTTTAAAATTACCTTTTTATTATATAAATTAAGACAACTGATTGAAACATAATTATATTGATTTTATAATTAAGAAGAAACTAACACAAATATGTTATAATAAGCGCAGCTTTTAAGAGTTTTGATCCTCTTTTGCTGTTGCATGTAGACAGTTTTACCCGCTCATTGTTTCGGCATCATTTTAGTCTAGCTAGAAGAAATTAAACAATCTTATATTTACTTATGTATATTACTATTTCTAGTAATGATTAGTTGATTTCAAGAATTATTTGATTATTTGAAAATTGAAACTGCACTTAGCATAGGGTATAGACATGGACCTAAAAATTTATTTTTAGTCTTAAGAAATGCTGTTGTTTATGGGTGTTTTTTCTTTCTTTCTAAATAAAACATTTTTTACTTTGCATGATACAGAACTAGTCATTCTATAGAATGCCAAGGTAAAGTAGGAAATTCTATAGAATTCCTGCATTTCGCACTTTGCCAGTAACATATTTAAGGGAGAGAAAAAAAAAAAGAAAGATAATACAGATTTGTATACATTTATATGTATATTTTTATGCAAATATAAATAAATATAATATAGCTGTTACAAACTTTTTGATGTTAATATGAATCCATATTTTTTTAAAGTGCTACAAATATATTTTTGTTTATTGTATTTTAGAATAAACCAAATTTTTTCATCATTTCAGGTTTGGTCAAAGATGAAGCCCCATACCAAAGATTTGATGCATAAACCTGCCATGTGTTTGTACTGAAAAATTACCTTGATATATTCTATTCATTTTGGGTACATGTTACAAAATGTTGATAAAGCTACAATCAAGAAAATAATGGTCAAGATTTTTTTGGGGTACAAAGTGCCTGAATTTTCTTTTTATTTATTTTTTTTTTTTTTTCAAATTTATCAAAATAGCAGAATAAGGAACCATACTAAGACATACAAAAACCTCTAGTCTTTGCTTGAAGTAAAAGGTATTGTTTTAGGGTAGTAAGTTATGCCAGACTGTAAATAAAAATTTAATGCTATGACATGCTCAGATATTTTTCTTTTAGTTTTTGTTTACGACATGACTCTAACAGCTTTGAGTCTCATTGAAAAAATGTCTTTGTCTAAAAAATCTTTTTAAAACAAATTGCCAATTACTTTGGCAGCATTACTCTTTCAATTGTCTAGTAATGAAACATCAAATAATAACAAAAGTCTTCCTAAATCTGCTGGATGGTTTGGTTTTGTAGATAAAATTCAATCTCTATTTTGTTAAAATTTTAAAGATATATATTGCTATTGATTATATATATTGTCTGATAAGCTAAATTCTAATATATCCTAAATGTCTGATTAGCTAAAGATGAAAAAAGGTCTTCTCTACTGTGCCTTACTCTAAAAGATGGATTTTTTTTTTTGAAATATTAGAACACTAGTAAAGTTAGTTCATATTATAAGCCTTTGATTTTGGTAGTGTTTGGTTGATTGCAAATACTTATTTTAATGTTTGTTGCTTACAAAGAAATGAATTATTAATAATCATTTCTGTATTTCTTCTATTCAGATTCTATTAATGCACTAATTTGTATTGTATGATGTTTAAAACATTTTACTTAATATTGTACAGTGAAAAACTTTATACCATTCTGTACATACATGAATGTTTCCTTTACTTTGAATTGATCATTAGGTTAAGCCATAGAATCTTGGGAAGTAAAGCGCTAGTAGAATTAATTTTAGGCTTAGGATATGTAGTTCTAGTAGAATTAATGTTAGACTTAGGATATGTAGCTTTAGTAGGATTAATTTTAGACTTCAGATCTTGATAAAAGTATCTCTATTAGTTAATATTTTGGTTTTGGATCTTAACAAACATAATTCTAGTAGGTTGTTAAACTTAAGGCCTTGTTGATTGAATTCTTATTAGAATTTGTTTAGATTTAGGGCCTTTGGATATTTAACAATGGATAAAATAGCAACCAAAAAGTAGAACTTTTCTATTAACTTTGAATATTTTAGGTTTCAATATTTTTGTTGTTTTTTGTTTACATGAGTATTATTTTGTATTTCTCTATAAATATATTTATATTGTTGACATAAACAATATGTTCAAGACAGAGAT
This sequence comes from Biomphalaria sudanica, assembly GCA_036873155.1. Taxonomy (NCBI): domain Eukaryota; kingdom Metazoa; phylum Mollusca; class Gastropoda; family Planorbidae; genus Biomphalaria; species Biomphalaria sudanica. The sequence goes on along the minus strand of JAZGLO010006658.1, from coordinate 300,785 downwards.
TTGGCACTAAATATTTTTTTGACTCATTAAGTAAAATTAAACAAAAAAGTTCAGGATTTTAATTGATCATATTTGTATTTATTTATGGGTGTATGGAACCCAGTCACAAAGTCTTATTTAATGCCACTTTCTATTAAGCTGTGTAATCACTACATATACAAGAGATATTCATCAAATGAAGTGATTACTGAAAAGTTCATTAAATATGACACAAATACACATGGACTAGAATTGGAAGAAATTTTGTGCTAGTTTTGTGGTTAAAATGATTACGTTGGTAGGACTTGTGTATTTTGAATTTTGTTGTACAGAATGTTCCAGAATAATACGTTAATGTCACATTTTTTTTTATCTTATCTTATAAATTACAGACGTTACTTCAATGCTATGCAGAAACTTGCATTGACATTGTAAATCCAGTAAAGGTTTCCTTTTGATAATTAAAGAATTCCAAAATTAGATTACCCATAATTTTTTTTCTCTTTTACTTGTATACATATTTTTCATTTTTTTAAAAAGAAGAATTCAGCTATGATTTGAATTGTTTATTTACAGTAATAACTGTTTTTGCTTCAAAATATAAAAAAAAAATTACTTAAAATGAACCACTGACGTACAGGGAAATAGAAACATAAAAAAACCCACCATAGAACTTGTGAAGTAAAGAACTTGTTTGATCTCTTTACTATTTACACATTGCATAGTGTGTGGCCACTAGATTGCATTCTAGTTAGAGGTGGACATTTCTACAAACTTTAATATATTTAAATTGTATTCACAAAAATAACAAAGTATTGAACTGTTAATGTCTATAATGATTATGTTTCTTATGTTATAGTTTTGTTTTAATGAGAATGACTTACCCTAAGTTTGTCTTTGTTTTCAGTTTGATAGGGTCATAATACAATGTATCATTTGCTTGTAAATTAGCTTCTTATGCTATATGTTGGTTAATATGTGTTGCCAGGTTTCGTTGTTGTGGGCAATCACCATTAGCTCTAAGATCTAAGTCATACATGAAGTCTTTGAGCGATTTTCAGCCATTATATTTCAGAAACAACCTGGCCTGACTTTGGTAATTGCCAAAAAAAGAAACAACCATTGTGCTAATTAGCCTCTAATAAAAGGCTTCTACCAGGCTGTGCAATAAATTGTACTGTTAATGCGATAGCCTTTATTAGAGCGAATTATTCAGTGTCAACATAAGAAACATTCCATGTCTCACAGTCATAGATCATTGAGACCTGCTTACCACTTTGAACCTTTGTTGTCAACGTTTTAGAATGGAGTTGAACTGCAATCTATTCTTTGGTTTTGTATAGACACAAATAAACTTGTTCAACACATTTGTTCTGTTCACATCATTAACTACTCATCACTTGTGTGCTTTTTTTTTTTTTTTAATTTTTAACTAATTTTGACAACTGTAAATTATGTCTGTGATTTCTTCCAATAAAGGATGTGTCTCGTGGGCAGTTGTTTTGTTTTATTTAGGTTATCAGTATGTGTCAGTCTGTCATTGTTTTCGTAGATTCACTGGTTGTTTTAAGCTTAGAGCAGAACTCGTGATCTATAATTAGATGAGCTGTTCTAAGTGACTATATATTTATGAATGCTTACCTACAGAATACTTTCTAACCATATAGTCAGTGCTCCCTGTTTTTACCGTTACATTACCTTTTTCTAGTTCCATTATTTATAAAGTGGGCTATGTCTGGAACAAATTAACGATCGTAGCATGTAGGTCAATACTAAACCAATGAGCTTAAAACGTCTAATTCTAATCACGGAACCAGTGCTTTGAGCGTGCCGTACAACCAACGCTATTCACTCCATGTCTGTGCTCGTACACTGCTGTCCTTCCCAAGCGTACGTTCATCTGGGGGAACGTGTCTGTCTTGTGCTGGAGAAAGAAAAACCATTGCACTAATCGACATCTATTGTGAAGGATAACTGCGAAAGTCGTCAATATGAAAGATTTTGCAGAATCGCAAGTGGCTATGAGGAGGCAGCTGTGATAGAAATTTTCCCACAATGCCTTAGAATAGACGGAGCTGCTATTTTCTGCGCTTTTCGCTTGACAAACTTCTATCATGTGCATTTCTGAGCTGGTCTTCATTGCACTTCTGGGAAGCGTTTCAGATACTCTATACTCAATTTGAGCTTTGTCAGGAGACCCGAGATTTATTTCGATCTCTTTTGAAGAAAATGAATGCGCTGCTAGCTTTAATGCTTTAATCTTACAAATAACCTATATAAAATGATCAAGTTTCAAGAGATACGTCCATTTTCATTACTTTGTTGCCTCGTAGATGTTATTTTACAGATTTCTGGATACAATTAAAGTAGGTTAAGCTGCGTGAGCATGCCCATCAACTACTACCTAAAGCTCCTGTTCCAATTACTATGAGTATTGGGCACAGATGAACTTTGTCTTAATCATCTCTTAGGTATGAGGTAAGGGTTAGGTTAGTGAGATAGCGTAATGCAACTGACATACATAACACTTTTTTGTGTGTTTTGACAGCGTCCCAGAAAATAAATTGGTCAAACCAGTAATGAAGTTGGTTAAACACTTTATTGCAGTCTAGTCACAAAGCTGATAAGAAAAAACTCTGTTATAAAACTTATAGTTCCAACGTACACAGAGTACATGAAAAAATAGATTTAACTACAAGAAATGGAATCACATAACAGAGAACAAGTAAAGAGTTCTACACAAGATGGAATCACATTTTCTGCAACAAATTATTTGTGGGATTGTATTTTGCGTCTAGATTGTCATTCAACCTCGATAAATATTGCTAACATGCATATACTTTACCATATACTATCAAGTCTCTAGGTTGTGATAAAAATAAGGATGATGAAGTCGCAAACAGTTCTCGTGTCTATAAAGTAGATTTCCGGGGGAAAAAGTTTCCGTTAGAGCAAACAAGTTCAACGATAGTCGTATTTAAAAGTTGTTTTTTTCTGACAGTTGAACATAAATTTATGATGATTACCGCCAATCTAGGTAGGTCTATAGAAATCTAATTGGAAATGTTCATTCTATCTATTTCATTTCAAAATATGTCAGTAAAGTTTTATAGATAATAGATATGATTTGCTTTAAGGGAGTTTTTTCTTAAAGCATTAAAATTAATTAATTGCTACAGCTGAATCTCAATTTGGCTTAAACTCAGAAACTATATGATACAGACACAGACCAAAATCTGGTTACTAGATTAGTTTTAGTAGCTAATTATAAGCTGTTAATTGGGTGGTTCAATATCCACACTACAAATGTCAGAGACATAACTGTTTAGGCCAAGATATAGACTCCATAGAGTGTAGTATTACTAAATAAATGTAGATTGAAACATCTATGACTAGAAATCTTACCTATCGCGGAACTTAACACTGGAAGTGGTTAGATAAGCTTGTTATTACAAATTAGCCCATAGTCATATATATCTCAAGATAATATATTAAGCCTAGATCTATACTGTCCTACTTAATTTTTTAAACATTTGACTAACATATTATGCTTAACTCCTTGTTTTGGGCTTAAGTAGATTGAAGATATCTTGAAACAAAAAGTGTTAATCCAACGCTTTGATAGGGCCGAATGATAAAGTAGGCCTAATTACATTGTCAGGAAAGAGACACTATAGCCTAAGCTACTAAATGAAATGTCTAAACACTGGATTTCAATTATCACGTGACACTAGATCAGTCTAACGTTGACTAAATTGGTTTAATTTTAACTTGTAAGAGCACAAACAACCAGCGCATAGAGTAGGCCTGTTTGTTTTTGGAACAGTTCAACGCCAGGTCGTTAGGTGGGCATACACTTTCCTTACTGACTACCCCGCAGGGGCCGATCCAGAAATTTTGTCTAGGGGGGGCACAAATAAAATGTGTCGGTAATTTCTTGATATATATATATATATATATATATATATATATATATATATATATATATATATATATATATATATATATATATATATATAGGGAAAGAAAATATAAAACGTTTTTGGCATTGAATTCAGCTAACAGATACCAATCCTGTTATAAAAAATACAGTTCATATTGAATTACAAGTGTAAAAGGCGAGTCCACATATAAGGGATATCGCGCGCAATTTGATGGCGGGCAACCGATTGCGCAGGTGTGGACGTCGATTGCAGATTGTAAGCAATCGCTTGTAATATTGCGGGAGATTTAATTGCATAGGTTTGTATAGAGGTTGCGCAAGTATGGACAGGCAAGTTTGCTGGCGATATCGCCCATATGTGGATGCGCCTTAACACACAACATAGAGTGCCACTTAATATCTAAATCCTTGTGTTGCCCACATAAAAGAGAATATGATATGTTAATCGGAAAGAATATCCATAAGTTCCATTCTGCGAGTTTGATCACGTGCAAATTTGTCTAACACCTTTTCTGTATCAATGTCTATGTCACGGTTTATGCACATGAGGGCCAATGAAGAAAGTCGTTCATCTCCCATTGTTGAACGTAAGTATGTCTTTAACTGGCGAAGACGACTGAATGATCGTTCACACTCACATGACGTCACCGGAATTGTTGCTGACACACGTAGCATGGTGTGAATATTAGGATAAAAGGTTGCAGAAGTTTGTTGAAGTGTTGTCACTAGGGAAGATGGAACATCTGATGAGCTTGATTCCCATTTACTCTGCCAACATTCCAATTCTGTACACAATGTGTGTGGTGATGGAAGATCCATTACAATTAATTCGCCATAAGCTTTAGCTTCTTTCTTCTTAGTTTGTGGATTAGACAAGAAGATAGAAGGAACGAGAGCAATCCCTTGAACAGCACGTTGTTGCAAGGGTGAAAATCTTGTTTTTAACTCTGAAAGTAAATGATCAATGAAAGGTATTATGACAGTACGACGAAAATATTGTTCTGGTGAATCACTTGGTGTATTTGCTCTATTTATCTGCCGTTTACCTAATCGTGGTACACTTGGCTCTGGTGCATCGACTGACTTGGATAAAGAAGTGGCCTGCGTATACCATTCTAAACTAACCTCATCAATTTCCTTCCGGCATCTTTCAATGCTGCTAATTACATTTGACACTTCTATCATGGCAGAGCAAATGTCAATTGATCGACCTTGTAAACTCACACTGAGTGAATGAATAAAACGGAGACCATTGCAGCACGTAACGTAAGAAATTAAGAAATCAAACTGTGTCACCCCCAAAAGAAGACCGCGTGCCTTTGCTACTGATTCTTGATTCCAGGAATCACCGTCAGCTATATCATTTAAAGTTTGCACAACTGCTGTATAAAGTTCTCCATACACTTCCAATGCATCATGCCTGGCTTCCCACCTAGTCTTGCATAGATCAACAAGTTTTTGCTTTCTGGACTCAGGACATAGATGCTGAATATTATGCTGCAATTGCAAATGACGCTTAGGTGAATACTTAAAAAATATACAGACCTCAAGCAAAGTACCCATCATGTTCCTAATTGGTTGTAATGAGCAGGCTTGGACTACAGCAAGATTGAGAACGTGAGAATTGCAATGGAAGTAAACAGCATTAGGATACTGCTGACTGATTATAGCTGCAGCTCCTTTGATTTTACCAGCCATGTTGCCAGCCCCATCGAAGCCTTGACCACGCAGCTTAGACAAATCCAAACCGTATTCTTGCAGTTTACCAATCAAAAGTTTGGCAATTGATTCTCCTGTTACACTATCACATCTTATAAAATCTACAAATCTTTCACAAATCTGTACACCATCATAAAATCGAACTGCAAGCGCTAACTGTTCCTTGTTAGATGCATCAGTCACCTCATCAGCCATAATGCTGAAGTAAACAGCCTCTTTTATTTGTTCTACCACTGTACACCTAATATTGTCTCCGCACCCATTAATCAGTTGATTCTGAATGGTTTTTGACCTATATGTTGCAGTTTTTGGAGCAGTTTTGAAATGTTCTTCTAGAATATTATCACCAGCACAAATACGGAAATCCAGAAGGGCTTGGAAGTTTCCACGGTTGTTATTAGAATTAGTGTCTGTCTCATTGTGTCCTTGAAGTGGTATATTTTGCCTACCACAGAGTATGACTGTTTGTAGAATTGACATCAGCTTTCGACGATTTTGTTGTATACGTAATTGGATGCTACTGCAAGTCTGCTGGATGACATTAGCTTGTCTCTGCTCCATTATCTCAATAAATGATGCCAAATCTTTCATTGAATTTTTATGGTATTCCGTTTCAGTATGCTTATATATATCTTGTGGTCCATCTTTAAATTTTGTCAATGGTGTGCTTACAAATACACCTGTTGATCTATGACTCGTTTTAGCAAAAATAATGCATGGTAAACATAAACCGCCGTTTAAAGCTTGACTGTAAACTAGCCACTGATTAGCTACCAACCATTTGTACTGAAATGAGCGTTTCTTTTTACCTTCTTGTGTTTGTGGAAAGCAATGATTAACATCTGGCTTCGCTACATTCCGGATAATGTCATATCTATTGGAAGCTGAAAACTGTCTAATTTTTTTATATAGTAGCCCAATGTCATATGGTTTGATAAACTCTTGAAGCATTTTATTTTCAAATGAGTTAGTGACACTTGATGAATTTAGAGGTATATCGTGCACTGTAGTCTTAGATAGAGGCAGCGAATCATGGACTGTAGATACGGATGGAGGAAGTATATCATGCACTGCAGACGTAGTTGTGGGCGACTGATCATGGATTGCAGATGCGGATGTAGGCGGTATATCGTGCACTGTAGATGTAGACGGAGTTGACTGATCTTGGACTGATGATGTAGGTAGTGGAGTTTTGTTTTGACTGAGAAAGTAAGCACTGATTGTTTTCATAGATCCGAAACTATCCACCAACTTCTGCTTCTTTTCCTCTTTCACTCGTTCAGGACCTGACATCTTTCGCTTGGTTTTATCATTCATTTTCTGTAATCGTAAAACATCGTATAAAAAATAAAACAACACATGGCTTAGAATCACTTCATCACTTAAATTTACTTAATAATGAATTAGGTACAAACTTTGCAGCGAATAATATGTTAACACCGACCATGTTTTTGCAGTTTTTATTCTAAATTTAAGTTGGGAATTACACCTGTCAGTGAATAACATTTACATATATACGAATTTCAACAAATTTTAAGTTGAACAAAAATAAATACGTCTCAAATGTGTATGGAAATTATGGTCACGTACCTTTCAGCAATTTTTGGGGGCACGTGCCCCTTATGCCAACACTTCTCTTAGGGGGGGCACGTGCCCCTTAGGCCCCCCCTTGGATCGGCCCCTGCCCCGGATATAGGTCATAATGCTAAGGAAGATTTTTGCTGGAACAATACCTTATCTACAATATTCACTATTCAGTTCGTATCTAAATTCACCAACAGCTTATTCAGTACTTATCTAAATTCACCAACAGCTTATTCAGTACGTATCTACATTCATCAACAGCTTTTTCACTACGTAACTAACTTCATCAACAGCTTATTCACTAAATATCTACATTCATCAACAGCTTATTCTCTAAGTATCTAAATTCACCAACAACTTATTCAGTACGCATCTAAATTCATCAACAGCTTATTCAGTACTTATCTAAATTCATCAACAGCTTATTCACTACGCATCTAAATTCATCAACAGCTTATTCAGTACTTATCTAAATTCATCAACAGCTTATTCACTTCGTATCTAAATTCACCACCAGCTTATTCAGTACGTATCTACATTCATGAACAGCTTATTCACTAAGTATCAAAATTCATCAACATCTTATTCAGTACTTATCTAAATTCAACAACAGCTTATTCACTACGCATCTAAATTCATCGACAGCTTATTCAGTAAATATCTAAATTCATCAACAGCTTATTCACTTCGAATCTAAATTCACCAACAGCTTATTCAGTACGTATCTTAATCAACAGCTTATTCACTAAGTATCTGAATTCACCAACAGCTTATTCAGTACTTATCTAAATTCATCAATAGCTTATTCACTACGCATCTAAATTCATCAACAGCTTATTCACTTCGTATCTAAATTCACCAAACAGCTTATTCAGTACTTATCTAAATTGATCAACAGCTTATTCACTACGCATCTAAATTCATCAACAGCTTATTCAGTACGTATCTACATTCATCAACACCTTTTTCACTACGTAACTAACTTCATCAACAGCTTATTCAGTACTTATCTTAATTCATCAACAGCTTATTCACTAAATATCTACATTCATCAACAGCTTATTCACTAAGTATCTACATTCATCAACAGCTTATTCACTAAGTATCTAAATTCACCAACAGCTTATTCAGTACTTATCTAAATTCATGAACAGCTTATTCGCTACGCATCTAAATTCATCAACAGCGTATTCACTAAATATCTGAATTCATCAACAGCTTATTCACTAAGTATCTAAATTCACCAACAACTTATTCAGTACTTATTTAAATTCATCAACAGCTTATTCACTACGCAACTAAATTCATCGACAGCTTATTCAGTAAATATCTAAATTCATCAACAGCTTATTCACTTCGTATCTAAATTCACCAACAGCTTATTCAGTACTTATCTAAATTGATCAACAGCTTATTCACTACGCATCTAAATTCATCAACAGCTTATTCAGTACTTATCTAAAATCATCAACAGCTTATTCACATCTTTACCTAATTTTAAGTCACCGTAGGCAGACCCTAAAACCGATACAACCCAACCAACACTCCGTAAGGAAGTGCTGAGCTGATAAAAAAAATACAAGCTATTTTTACTTAGTACAGTACAGTCTACAAAAGAGCCAACAGCTCTGTAGCAAAAAGTTGATTAGAATAAGTAGGCCTATCAGAGAAATGTAGGACAGTCTGGAGAAAGGAGAAAGTCAAGTAGAATCGCATTAACCTAGAAAAAAAACATAAAAAAAAAAACTACAAGTCTCTTTCCGTTCAGTTGTGACTTATCATCTAATTGCTCTGGGCTTCCAACTTAATTTTTTCCCCCATACATTACAGTTGGAAGGATTTAGACATAACTGTAGGTTTAGATAAGACAAACAAAACATAAATCTAGGTTTAGATAAGACAAACAAAACATAAATCTAGGTCTAGTTAGAACCAAACAAAACGTGTGTGTATTCTTTCGTTTATTTGATCTTGTTTGTTTGTTTCGGACTCTGCAGCTTCCCATGACAAGTCTTACAGCATGGACTGTATTATGTACAAGTGGTATTGCATTTGTGTCTTTCTATATCTGTGCTTCATCCTGTTCAAGCTTGCGACAGCCATGCTGACTAGAAGACAATAGTTGAGAGAAAGTAATGCAGCATTTGGTCAGTGATTTGACTAGCAATCATCCAGGGATGCCTTTGATTATACCATCAATCATGTGGACGAAACCGATTTCCATCGCCAATGAGATCTACTACCATCAGTTATTCCAATACTATAGATTGTGCTACCAATCATCCTGATTCTAATATCAATTACCTTCAATATATTGATGTCACTTTCATTGTTCACTATGACTATGTTCTCGTTATAAACCCTAGATAAAATTATGTATAGTAAAATTATTTTTGTGCACACATATATGCACCAACATCAATAAACAAATTTGTATATCTTTCTCTATCGGTGTATCGTCATTTTGTTTTGCCTGTGTGAGTTAAATTAAGCTTAATGTCACAGCCTGTATCCTTATATACAGTTCAGAGACATGGAGAGCCACTAAAACAAATATGGAAAAGCTCCAGACCTTTGTTAACAGATGCCTATGCCGGATATTGTGAGTGCACAGGATTAAGTAAAGTAGGTCAAGTCAAAGTCTATAATAAATGTCAACTAGTCTGCGGTCTGCCAAGAAATCCAACTGTTTGCAATCAAAGCTCTAAATATCTCTCTCTAAATATTTTTCTCTAAATATCTCTCTCTAAATACCTCTCTCTAAATATCTCTCTCTAAATATCTCTCTCTAAATATCTCTCTCTAAATATCTCTCTCTAAATATCTCTCTCTAAATATCTCTCTCAAAATATCTCTCTAAATATCTCTCGAGATTAAATGAAAACTTGCACATTTACAATGAGACTATATACCTATATCGTCGTTTCTTGTCTAGTTTTGTTTGTTTGTTATGTATATAATGTAATCTAAAATATATGTATCCTGTGTATGAGTCTGTGTAGTTGCGGCAACATTGGGTATATATTAAATATTGACTTGAGAAGCCGAACTCCGAAATTTGAATATTCTACAATAGGACTAGCTTTTGTGTGTGTGTGTGTTGTTGGCGGGGCAGCGGAGGGAAATGAAAGTGTGTGACCATGAGTTGACCAGTTGATCTAACAGATTGATATCAAATATAGATTTTCTTTTCGCCGTCTACGTCTGTCCTTGACAGCGGATGTTATTTTGGTCTCAAAGGTGTATCCCGCGGCCTTTGTGAGTGACCTCCAGCACTCTCGTTCTAAGGCCGCATGCAATCAGATGCTCGCTTCAATGTCAGCTATGGCAAGTTGGCGCCTAAGTTAGTTTTTAAAGCGTTTCCGTGGGGCACCTCTGTTACGTCGACCAGAAAAAAAAAGTCTTATCTGTGAAAGGAGAACTGAAGTACAGAAAGAGATCGGAATTAAAGTTTGGAAGAAAAAAATACATTGACTAAATTGTAAGTCATTTGAAATGCTTGCCATCAAGACACTCAATAAAAAAGTGCATTTTCTGAATGATTACTTTTAGTTTTTTAAAAATAATTTAAAGATTATTTTTAAAAAGCCACACCATCACATTATTAGACATTGAATTGGCCTGGCTCACAAGTTGCTCTAAGCTCTTCTTTAGAATACTGAAGATGTGTTTTAAATTGAAATTCACACTACAAGTCTTGAACTTTTCCCCTCTTTAATGCAGAAAACGGAAGTGGCACTTAGAACTAAAATGGCGGCAATAGTGTTTAAATGTGTTAGAAAAAAATAAAAGCTTTTTCTGCTTTTATTTCTGTCTACAAGATGCCGCCAAAATGTTTAGTCAACAGCCGATACTTCCATCTTTCATTTCATTTGAAGCTAGGAAACAATGTTATGTGCTTAACAATGGTGGAGCATTGTTCCAAATCAGGAGAACTGCAACATTAATGATCAAATCAAGTGCTAGATCGAGACTCTAGATTCATTCTTTATCTAGATATAATGTGTGATATTTAAAATGAGTTTTTGAGTATCCTTGTATTCAGGTGCAGACCCAAACAGTTTATAAGATCAATAGCTATTAGAAGACACTTTCTATCTCCTACATCTTAAATCTCACTACTGACATCCTACATCTTACATCTCACTACTGACATCTTACATCTTACATCTCACTACTGACATCCTACATCTTACATCTCACTACTGACATCCAACATCTTACATTTCACTACTGACATCTTACATTTTACTACTGACAGCCTACATCTTACATCTCACTACTGACATCCTACATCTCTCTACTGACATCCTACATCTCTCTACTGACATCCTACACCTTACATCTCGCTACTGACATCCTACACCTTACATCTCGCTACTGACATCATACTTCTTACATCTCACTACTGACATCCTACATCTTACATCTCACTACTGACATCATACACCTTACATCTCGCTACTGAAATCATACTTCTTACATCTCACTACTGACAGCCTTCATCTTACATCTCGCTACTGACATCATACACCTTACATCTCGCTACTGAAATCATACTTCTTACATCTCGCTACTGACATCCTACACCTTACATCTCGCTACTGACATTCTGCACCTTACATCTCGCTACTGACATCTTACACCTTACATCTCGCTACTGACATCCTACATCTTACATCTCGCTACTGACATCCTACATCTTACATCTCACTACTGACATCCTACATCTTACATCTCACTACTGACAGCCTTCATCTTACATCTCGCTACTGACATCCTACAACTTACATCTCGCTACTGACATCCTACACCTTACATCTCGCTACTGACATTCTGCACCTTACATCTCGCTACTGACATCCTACATCTTACATCTCGCTACTGACATCATACTTCTTACATCTCACTACTGACATCCTACATCTTACATCTCACTACTGACATCATACACCTTACATCTCGCTACTGAAATCATACTTCTTACATCTCACTACTGACATCCTACATCTCACTACTGACATCCTACATCTTACATCTCACTAAGGACAGCCTACATCATACATCTCGCTACTGACAACCTACATCTTACATCTCACTTTAAATTAATCACGCTACTCACTTTTACAAGCTCATACTCACGTCTCAGAGCTTAAATCTTTATTTGGCTATTGACATGCCACACCTCGCTACTGACATCTTACACCTGACTTCTTATTTGCCTTAAAAACGGAACACTTTTGGGATGTGTTCTTGTTCTACAGATTAACTGATCATATTTCTTTTACACCCGCAACAATTCAATGTACCGCAATAAGTATCGTGTAATTGTGATTCTTTGACGTTAAAGGAATTTTTAAAAAGTTTTCCATATGCAAAGTCATGACAGATATCTAGAGACAGAGATCTAGAGACAGTCATCTAGAGACAGACATTTAGAGACAGACATCTAGAAACAAACATCTAGAGACAGACATCTAGGGACAGACATCTTAAGACAGACATCTAAAGACAGATATCTAGAGAGAGACATCTAGAGACAGACATCTAGAGACAGACATCTAGAGACAGATATTAAAAAAACGTAAAAACGTTAAGTTTCACTTTCAGACCCTTACATCTATAGGGTGATGTAGAGGTCATCTTTTTCCATGGTCAACGGATAACGAGGATGTCATGTGCTAGCACAACAACCAACAGTCTTTACTTTCCCTAACTTAACTCATTAGAGTTGGGTGGACTCAGATGCGTCCTAAAAGTTTCCGAAATAAAAATCCCAGGCTTCATTGAGATTCAAACTCAGGACCTCTCATTTTGGAAGCCTAAAGCTTTACCACTCAGCCACGATAAACGGACAATTAATAACAGTAATATTCTGAATTGACGGTGAGAGAAACTGTGTCTATTGTGAAACTGAAAATAATAGTTGCGCTACACCTTTGACTAGCTTAGCACTAGATGTAGTAAATCCAAATAAACGAAGAAGGGTGTGAGTCTAAGCATTTAAGCAAAGAATGGGAGCCAAAGATGACTACATAGACTTCAATAAAACCAACAAGCCAAAAGTATATTGCATGACATCTTGATAGCAATTGTTCATTTAAATCAGTGATGCCCAGCCTAACTCGACCTGCGGGCTATTTTAATTTCCAACACTCGTATCGCGAGCCACATGACCGTCAAGTTACAAAAACTAAATGTAATTGTTCTGAAACTATTTTACCAGAACCGCCTAGATTTCATGCTACATTCATTGATATTTGACGATTTTATTTTTTTCCACTTCAGAAAATAGCTTCATTTCTTTACTTAAAAGGTTAGCAATAGTGTAGGTGCCTTTAAAACCGACTCATTTTCTTGTCTCTTTTTGGTGAATATTCCCATCAATCCTCTAAGGTCTAGCTGTAGTCAATCTTTTATTTGTGGTTCAAAACAATGATACCGCCATATTTTTTTTATAATGCTGCTGCTGATATATATGTTGTTGTTTTTTTAGCGGCCTCCGAAAGAGGAAAAGACGCTATTGGTTTTGTGCGAAATGTCTGTCCGTCTGTCCCGTTTAGATCTCGTAAACTAGAAAAGATATTGAAAATCCGACATCACAATATTTTAGACGATTCAAAGTTCTGATGCAACGGCTCCTTTTTTTTTCTGAAAGCGTAAAAATCTAATTTTTAAAATCAGTTATGCAAGCAGTTTTTTAAAGAGAAAAGAAAATTAGTATGCATCATAAGTTAGACCTAATTTTAAAACGAATAGTAATCTTGTAAACTTTATTTTCCTGAACTTTTTTATTATTGCGGAATAATTTTTTTTCTGAGGATTCGAATAAGATAATGAGCCTCTTCAAAACAATTAGATCAATTATAAAACATCAGTTAGGTCAGGGGAGGCTCGGTGGCTGAGTGGTAAAGCGCTTGGCTTCCGAACCGGGGGTCCAGAGTTCAAATCCTGATGAAGACTGGAATTTTCAACTTTGGAATCTTTGAGTGCCTCTGAGTCCACTCAGCACTAATGGGTACCTGACATTAGTTGGGGAATAGTAAAGGCGGTTGGTCGTTGTGTTGGCCACATGACACCCTCGTTTACCGTAGGCCACAAAAACAGATGAACTTTACATCATCTGCCGTATAGACCACAAAGGGAACTAGTTAGGCCAGGTTCACATCTAACTTTACATTCACTTTCACCTATCCTTTGATCTGCGGGACCGTTGGGGCACTAAACAAGATCTGTTAACCTTCTTTCTCCATTCTTATCTCTCATTTGTCTTTGATATAATTTCATTCGGATGTTCTTTCTGAAAATATTGAAGCCTGCCTGGGTGGAGCACTTCGGGGGCCGATTTTGAGTTTGTGTTTCCACACAAACTGTCTTTTGTAACCTTGTTAAACATCACTTTCTTTATAAAACAAATATATTCGCTTATTATCATGTTCCACAAAAAAAGTAAAGATCCGCCCACTTGTCTTGGTAGATTCTACATTTCTTATTCATACACGCACAAACGTTAAAGGTCATGGTATCAATACATCAGAGAAAATATAAGAGTCCTAAAGTAGTAAAGATACATTTTTCAACTTTTTTTTTTTTTGGATTGGGGATTTTATCCACTTTGTGCTGACGTTTCGGCGGGCCGAATTCGGCACGCGGGCTTTATTTTGGGCATCACTGATTTAAATCATGCAATCCAGAGTCTGATCTAATGATTGCATTACATTTACATATTCTATTTGTCCTCAGTGCACACGGAAAATGTAAAATGATAGACGTCCAACCACAAAAGTGATAGGAACTCTTCAAAGAAGGAACAAAAGAATACTATTCAACAGCTCATTTGAACTTCCTTAACGTAGAAAACTTCTGCCAGTCACGTTCGTATAACTACCAAGCAGCAAGAAGCCACATTTGAAAGTCCTGCATTTAGCAATGACTTCAATGCACTACGTCATTGATCTGTTTGTGTTGCCCAGAAGACGTTCAAGTGTGAACAGTGACAGTCAGACTTTAGTTTAAAGACTGTTTAGATTTAACAATGAGCAAACCGTCACCAAAAAAAACATACTCCAAGGAAGAACAGAAAGGTAAAGGCAAGAAAGAAGACATTAAAGGCAAGAAAGAAGACATTAAAGGTACAAAAGATGACCCTCAAGGTAAAAAAGACGACCCTCAAGGTAAGAAAGACGAAAAAGGAAAAAGCGATACCAAACTGAAGGACACTAAAAGCAAACAAAAGGTTTTATCAAGTCCTAATATTCCCAGCGAGTCTGCCTTGAAGCAGAAACTCAAACTCGATGTCTCTGGTGACGAAGACAGCACAAACGAGCTTTCCCCTTCTCCAAAACAAACCGATCCTTTGTCTCCTGAAGCTTCTGAAAGATATACACAAGAAGTAGAGCCGACTTCTGATGAATTAGCAGACGATGACAAAAAGGTTCAGGAGCACGTTCCCGAAGAGCCGAAAAAGCCTAAAAAGAAATCTTCAGACAAGGACGATGTTAAAAGTAGCCAATCGAAGGGGCGAGATGACCACACACAAGAGGAAGCAGATAGCAAAAAAACAAGTAAGTCCGATAAACCAGGAAAAAAAGACTTCGGCAGCAAAGAGGATAAAGCTTGTGAAACAGAGCGTGAAAGTAAAAAGAAAACAAGATCGTCAGCAGACGAGAAGAAGCAATCGTCAAGGGCTAGTCAAGAAACGGACGAGAAAGCCGACAAGAAAAGTGTTGACTCTAGGAAAGAAATGAGTTCAGCAAAAAACAAAGACGGTCAAAGAGATTGGTGCTCTCAAGACTTTCAACAGAATGAAAACAAAAAATTCAGAAGCTTTAAATCTCGAGATCGCGAGTCTGACAGAGACAAAATGATGAGATCACAGCAATATGACCAAACAAGAGATAGGTGTTGGGACAGACAAGATGGCGTGAGAAGAAAGGAGACGTGGGGGCCATGCAAATGCACTTGCAACAATGAGGAGCGTCAAGCTCACCGAAACAGACAGTTTTGTCTTCCCGACCAGAAAGAGTGTGATTTAAAAAAAAAGTCATACTACTCTACGTCGCCGGAAATGGATTACAGACAAACGCAATCTTACCGGAAGCCGAAAGCTGATAGTACCAGGGACACGAATTGTCAATATCGAGACGACGATAGAGACCCCTACAACGTTCCTAAAAGTCGTCAATATGTGCATGGATCGACCTCTTTTAATAACGATTGCAGATATATGGGTCGAGCTCCCAAATGTAACACTTCTCCTTCCCAAATACGTGAAGAGTGGTGGTCGAAACGTTCTGAACCAACAGGAACTACCAGAAAATGTCAACACATGTCTGAAAGAACAGGATACCAGAATCAAAGGCAATGCATGCCTTTCAGAGACAATCTGTCAATGAGAATTACTCAGCCAGCAAGACAAATGTGTTGCCTGAAGCACGAAGACAAGTCTCCATCAAGAAGATGCTGTACCAGAGCTCAAGAAAGCGGCCCGCAGTCACCATTGTGTCCACGCTTCAATTCTAGCCCTGTAACTAGAAAAAGGGCAACTCCAAACATCAGCCCCGAATGTCAGGCTTTACGTTCTTTTACACAGTCTTATAGAGCACAAGGAAAATTTTCATGCTTTCCACAGACCTTAGGGTCGGCGGCATGCCTACCGCGAAGAATAACTTGCCCTGTATCACAATGTAACGACTTCTGTTGTAATGATCGAGGAATAACGTATCTTCCTGTTTGCTCTGCAAATACGTGCGAAATGGAGGCTGGCTCCTCACAGAAAACACCCAGTTACAATAATACCAGCTCTTGGAAGCGCGTACAGCAAGACTCCACTCTCCCTTCTCACAGAAGTCTAAGCGCAGCCTCGAGGCGAAATAACTACATGGACACAGCCACACGCTTCAACGATTATGGTGGCAGCGGTTGCGGGCGTTCCACTTCCCAGCTTGCACTTTATTCTTCCTCCCTAAGGGAGACTGGCTCGGGTTTTAAAAGCGACAAAGGCATGAAGACGGGCTGCCGTTATGAACCTCGAAGATCCTTCAGCGAGGCAAGATCCCAGACACCGTATTCGTCGAGCTCAATGTCAAGATTTAAAATCAATTCCAATACGCCCTCAAAATACAGTCCTGTATTTTCTGCATCCATGTCAAACCCATATCAAGTCAATTCTATCTCTTACAATTCCAAACTTTTATCCTCACGAGATAACAGATCTGCCACGTTAAGCTGCAGCTGCGACTACAGGGGAAGTACGTCCGAATGTGGGGCAACCAACAGAAGTCTAACTGACAGGGACATGAGCAGCAGAATGGGATCCAACAGTGAACTAAAATGTACTTCCTATCAAGGTCTTAGTAGAAGCTGTATGAACCTTCCTAAAGAATAAGATTTCGCAAATAAAGGTTTAATCCTGAATCACAGTGCTACAGTGCAATGTTGGAGAAATATTCAGAGCATGAACTTCTTAGTTTATTTAAATACATCCAACACAACGTAGTTTCAATGTATACAACACAACGTAGTTTCAATGTATACAACACAACGTAGTTTCAATGTATACAACACAACGTAGTTTCAATGTATACAACACAACCTGGTGGGCAGTTAGAAGTCGAATGGAATCTTCCATCAATCAGTCAAAGTGCTAATTCTTAGTAGAACCTCATTATATATAAAATATCATTAAAGTTGAAAAATAAAAATAAACCTTCAATGTAAAAGTGGCCAAGTAGCTGTAAAGATAATATATTTAAAAAACAATATTAAGACAACAATCTCATAATGCTTTTATTATTATTATTATTTACTTGAATATTTCTTCCCATTTTTAGTTAGATTATACTAAAGAAGGTCTGTTTGATTTCTAGCTTTGCCAGTAAAAAGCGAATGGATTTTATTTCTTGAAACTTTTGCTGAACATGATACAGCCAAAAAGGACAAACGGCATCTATCTTGAACATTAAGTGCGGGGAGGTCGAATCAACATCTTTCGTCCACAGTGAGGCCAAAATCAAAATACTTTGATCCTGGCAACAAATTAAAATGCTTAATCCTAAAAAAAATACGTTGATCCTGAACAAATCAAAATACTTAGATCCTGAAAAAAATACTTAGATCCTGAAATAATCAAAATACTTAGATCCTGAAAAAAATACTTAGATCCTGAAATAATCAAAATACTTAGATCCTGAAAAAAATACTTAGATCCTGAAATAATCAAAATACTTACATGCTGAAAAAAACAACAACAAACAAAATACTTACATCCTGATCAAAATACTTTGATCCTGCTTTGCTCTGGGTAGGACGGTAAACTGCTTTGCTCTGGGTAGGACGGTAAACTGCTTTGCTCTGGGTAGGACGGTAAACTGCTTCGTTCTGGGTAGGACGGTAAACTGCTTTGCTCTGGGTAGGACGGTAAACTGCTTCGTTCTGGGTAGGACGGTAAACTGCTTTGCTCTGGGTAGGACGGTAAACTGCTTTGCTCTGGGTAGGACGGTAAACTGCTTCGTTCTGGGTAGGACGGTAAACTGCTTTGCTCTGGGTAGGACGGTAAACTGCTTCGTTCTGGGTAGGACGGTAAACTGCTTTGCTCTGGGTAGAACGGTAAACTGCTTTGCTCTGGGTAGGACGGTAAACTGCTTCGTTCTGGGTAGGACGGTAAACTGCTTTGCTCTGGGTAGGACGGTAAACTGCTTTGCTCTGGGTAGGACGGTAAACTGCTTTGCTCTGGGTAGGACGGTAAACTGCTTTGCTCTGGGTAGGACGGTAAACTGCTTTGCTCTGGGTAGGACGGTAAACTGCTTTGCTCTGGGTAGGGCGGTAAACTGCTTTGCTCTGGGTAGGACGGTAAACTGCTTTGTTCTGGGTAGGACGGTAAACTGCTTCGTTCTGGGTAGGACGGTAAACTGCTTTGTTCTGGGTAGGACGGTAAACTGCTTTGTTCTGGGTAGGACGGTAAACTGCTTTGTTCTGGGTGATTTTCCCCACACCCATTCTCGGATCAAGTTGAAACTTTGCACAATTACTCATTGGCATACCATATACAATGCATTCATCAATACATTTTTTTGTTTGATATCGACAAGAGAAATGCACAAGTATTGAGACTTGGCTAAATATTTGGGGATTTGTCCCCAGAGATAATTGTACAAGTTTTTTCTTTCACATCCGTTCTTGGCTCAAATTAAAACTTAAAAAAAATTTATTATTGTACCTAACAGAACATGAATTAGTTTACAAAAAAAACAAAAAACAACAACATCTAATTAGTCAAATAATTCTTGGTAATTAATTATTTTTTATATGGAACAAAAATAACTTCTATATTATATAGAGATGCAGTTGTACATATAACCTTCGATAAATTATTTTATACAAGTATTTTGTATTAGCTAGCTTATCTGAAAATAGAAAGTTTTTTTTAAAAATAAAATCTCTAAGGTGGCCCCTCCTTGATATCGTCACTACATTTATTTTTCATTGGATCAGAAGATCTGTGAACATTGCTGAATCCGAATATTCTTATCTTCGTATTTATCTTGCACGGAATCAAGGGTCTTTTGTAATAGTCTGTATACCCTGATAGCGAATAGTATTTACAAAATTTATTATTACATCATAAACTAGACAAAAATTAAGGTTTTATAGTTCAGGCATTTTTTTTAATAGAGGATGTCTTGATGTAAAGGGAAACAATATTGTTCTCAGAGTAGTTCAGTCAGTTTTATAGAGGATGTATTGATGTAAAGGGAAACAGTATTGTTCTCAGAGTAGTTCCGTGAGTTTTATAGAGGATGTCTTGATGTAAAGGGAAACAGTATTGTTCTCAGAGTAGTTCCGTGAGTTTTATAGAGGATGTCTTGATGTAAAGGGAAACAGTATTGTTCTCAGAGTAGTTCCGTGAGTTTTATAGAGGATGTCTTGATGTAAAGGGAAACAATATTGTTCTCAGAGTAGTTCAGTCAGTTTTATAGAGGATGTATCGATGTAAAGGGAAACAATATTGTTCTCAGAGTAGTTCAGTCAGTTTTATAGAGGATGTATTGATGTAAAGGGAAACAGTATTGTTCTCAGAGTAGTTCCGTGAGTTTTATAGAGGATGTCTTGATTTAAAGGGAAACAGTATTGTTCTCAGAGTAGTTCCGTGAGTTTTATAGAGGATGTCTTGATGTAAAGGGAAACAGTATTGTTCTCAGAGTAGTTCCGTGAGTTTTATAGAGGATGTCTTGATGTAAAGGGAAACAGTATTGTTCTCAGAGTAGTTCCGTGAGTTTTATAGAGGATGTCTTGATGTAAAGGGAAACAGTATTGTTCTCAGAGTAGTTCCGTGAGTTTTATAGAGGATGTCTTGATGTAAAGGGAAACAGTATTGTTCTCAGAGTAGTTCCGTGAGTTTTATAGAGGATATCTTGATGTAAAGGGAAATAGTATTGTTCTCAGAGTAGTTCCGTGAGTTTTATAGAGGATGTCTTGATGTAAAGGGAAACAGTATTGTTCTCAGAGTAGTTCCGTGAGTTTTATAGAGGATGTCTTGATGTAAAGGGAAACAGTATTGTTCTCAGAGTAGTTCCGTGAGTTTTATAGAGGATGTCTTGATGTAAAGGGAAACAATATTGTTCTCAGAGTAGTTCCGTGAGTTTTATAGAGAATGTCTTGATGTAAAGGGAAACAATATTGTTCTCAGAGTAGTTCAGTCAGTTTTATAGAGGATGTCTTGATGTAAAGGGAAACAATATTGTTCTCAGAGTAGTTCCGTGAGTTTTATAGAGGATGTCTTGATGTAAAGGGAAACAATATTGTTCTCAGAATAGTTCCGTGAGTTTTATAGAGTATGTATTGATGTAAAGGGAAACAGTATTGTTCTCAGA
The DNA here is from genome assembly GCA_036873155.1 of Biomphalaria sudanica. Lineage (NCBI taxonomy): Eukaryota > Metazoa > Mollusca > Gastropoda > Planorbidae > Biomphalaria > Biomphalaria sudanica. The sequence continues at coordinate 279,689 of JAZGLO010006658.1, read as the reverse complement.
GTAGTTCCGTGAGTTTTATAGAGGATGTCTTGATGTAAAGGGAAACAATATTGTTCTCAGAGTAGTTCCGTGAGTTTTATAGAGGATGTATTGATGTAAAGGGAAACAGTATTGTTCTCAGAGTAGTTCCGTGAGTTTTATAGAGGATGTCTTGATGTAAAGGGAAACAATATTGTTCTCAGAGTAGTTCCGTGAGTTTTATAGAGGATGTCTTGATGTAAAGGAAAACAATATTGTTCTCAGAGTAGTTCAGTCAGTTTTATAGAGGATGTATCGATGTAAGGGGAAACAGTATTGTTCTCAGAGTAGTTCCGTGAGTTTTATAGAGGATGTCTTGATGTAAAGGGAAACAATATTGTTCTCAGAGTAGTTCTGTCAGTTTTATAGAGGATGTCTTGATGTAAAGGGAAACAATATTGTTCTCAGAGTAGTTTAGACATATTAGAGATTTTTGTTTTCATAGTAGCCATTAAATATAAGGTCCCCGATTCAGACATTGCGATCTATAGCGCAGATTATGTTAAGTATATCTTATCTTTGACCAACGGTTAACGAGCAGGGTGTCATGTGGCCAGCACAACAACCGACCGCCTTTACTTTTCCCAACTAAAGTCAGGTTCCCATTAGAGTTGAGTAGACTCAGGGGCGCCATTAGGGTTCGGAAGCCAAGCGCAAAACACATCAGCCACCGTGCCCCCTCCATCTGATGTAATATTGCTTATTCTTGATGTAGGTACTTTCGAAATTCTTAGACCTTCCACAAATTCCTGAAAATTATCTGGACCTTTTGCATTTATACTAACTCTTAAGTAACAAAAAATAAAATTGTCTTCATAGATAATACCAATTGCAACAAACATATTTTCATAATATAGAAAATCTATTGCACAGTATCAGTCGCATCAGTACCTGTGTCCATATCAAAGGAGCAGAGTTTTCATCTACTAATTTAATGTATTAATTAAATTTGACTCTAGATGTTATAGTTTTTCGAGATAACCTTACAGTTTTCAAATCCCTATTGTAATAGGGACCTAAAACTTGAGCTATACATTGTTAAACAAAGTCAGAACGTGATTATTAGTTTTAGCAATATTTATAATGTCTTCGAGTCCGAAGATTAATGACGAATGCAGTAATTTCCGTGGTTACGCAGCCCCAGATGTGACCTATATATTTTGATTGATTAAGATTTTTTATGTATATATATTCATGATGGAGCGCAACCATCTTTGGTGAAAGCATTCAAGTACCGTAGTCTTAGTTGCTTTATGTATAATACCTATGTCTCAAATCCATATAATAGGGTTGAGAGATCCACAACAATACACAACATAGAACTTTTAAAAAAAATATTTTGCTGGCCTAATAATCCTTTTTTAGATCTTTGACATTTTACAATACCTCTGTTCAGATCGTACCTTCGTGGAACTTATGGGGGTAAGTGGGTGGGTGTTACAGTTTGTTCTCTCCATATCAGAAAATCTTTAATCCATTGATGCAATGGACCATCAATGCCAAAATATTTTAATTTTTTAAGCAAACTATGGTGGTGAACTTTATCAAAGGCTCTGGAAAAATCTAGTCAGATAGCATCTATTTGCTCACTGTTATCTAAAACTTTTGAAAAATCATAAATTAGTCCTATTAGTTGTGTTTCACATGATCTATATTTCCTATAACCATGTTGGTATGGAGTAAGAACATTATGTTTGTCTAAGTGGTTTATAATGTTCCTACATATTATGTGTTCTAGGGTTTTAAATGTGATGCTGGTAAGTGATACTGGTCTGTAGTTTCCTGGGTCTGATTTTTTCTCCTTTTTTAAATAGAGGGAGACATAAGCTTCTTTCAAGTCCTTTGGTACTCTGCTTTGGTTAAGAGATGCCTGAAAAAGTATTTTGAACACTGGGGCTAGCTCATTGCTTAGTTCTTTGTTTTTATTTTTAATGTTGTAGCTAGATATTGTTTTACCACTGAATGATTTTTTTTCTGCGGACCTTGTATGGACTTTGAACTATTCACCCAAGGAAGGTTCCCCAATATATTTGGCCTATATTGAATTGGGTCACACAAGATACGGTCCAGGTCCTGGATCTAAGACTAAATAGACTAATTAAAAAAAAGCATCGTATATCACTCAAACACAGCTACCATCTCTTGAAGAGCTTTTTCAAGAAAGATGCCTTTCCAAAACACTCACGATTCTTAAGGACAGCCTGCACCCATTAAACCACTGTTACATAAGATCTGAACGAAGTGGTCGTCTCCTTTCCATTAGAACTAAAACAGAAAGATTTTAAAAAACTCTTTTATTCCACTTTCGGTCAGAGTGTTACAAGATCATCTGTCGTCATCGAGAAGTACATAGAAATCAAATTCATAAAGCGCTGGCTGTGAGTGTGTATGTGTTTCGTGTGTGAATGTTGTTCGAATTTTTCATCCATATTGTTATTGTACAGTAGTTACGCTGAGGTTGTCAATTGTAGTCAAACTGAATTTCAATTTAATAGGATTAATAAAATTATCTTATCTTATCTTACATGACGCGCTAAGAAGGGAAATTTCTTCATATTCATTTTATTGTACCATGGAAGAACCGCCACTCCAACTACGGGTGACTGATGGCGGCTACCATGCGGAACAGCATGGCGGCTTTTTAAAAACTTGGCTACAGTGTTCCTGTTGAATTCCTTACCTGGGACTCAGATACCCTTCAAACCTTGCATTTCATATACTGTCTCCCATGCTCCTGAGGTAATACGATGGGGATCTGGCTCGCTAATAGTTGTTGATCTATACTCTCACCACCAAACGGAAGTTTCCAAGGAGGCGCCACATTAAGATCACAATAGATGGAACCCTTGGACGCTTACCATCAGTGGAATATAGGCGTATACCCCAGCATTAGAGCAGGTCTCAATGAACAACAGTTTTTGTATTGTTTCTAGCTCAAATTAGCTGGAGATGTCCTTTTACAGAAAAGTCCACCTATTTACATTTTTGTTCAGATCCTACTAATCCTAATTATTATTATTGCCTTTCAAATGATAATAGCCTCAGTCTATTTATAGTTTTCTAATTAAGCGTATTTGTGCGAGAAATAAATTGACGCTATACAAATCACTTCCAAGGATGTTCATTCGAAGCGGAAGTAAACAAACCTCCATTCTACCATGAACATCAACAAGTAGATCTTGGAAGCCGATCCCTTCACACTTAACAAAACAAAAAAATGTAGCCACAAAGCGATCTTTGAATGTGAAGGTTTAGATAAGGAGAAAGTCAGCCATTCCACACACAACCAACAACACACACACACAGCACATGCAGTACACACCATTCTAGAACACATTCCGTGCAGTCAGGAAGTATCAGCATATCAATCTGAATATAGTAAATATCGAATCTAGACCTACATCTTTATGATTCCATATTGTTTTGTTACAGTAGACAAGGTAAATTAAGTATTCTTTTTTATCTAATTAATTACCATTTCTATTAGCTATGTTACCGGAAGATATGCGCAGGACAAATACTCCTTCTTCCCTAGGAACATGGTTGCCTGAGAGCTAGCCAGGACAAAACAGTGACTTAGCAGAATTTAAGTCATTGGTTAATATGCATGACTAGATGCATGAGCTTAGGACGAAATAATCTTTTTCGAAGTAACGTCTATATCATATAAGATAAGATAAGATAAGAGCACAAAATCGGCATTTTTGTACAATGCCTAGACGTAAATCATTGTAAAAAAAAGACTAGAACTGCCTCAGACAAATGGGCAATGTAAAGAAAGACTAGAACTGCCTCAGAAAAAATGGCAATGTAAAGAAAGACTAGAACTGCCTCAGAAAAAATGGCAATGTAAAGAAAGACTAGAACTGCCTCAGAAAAAATGGCAATGTAAAGAAAGACTAGAACTGCCTCAGAAAAAATGGCAATGTAAAGAAAGACTAGAACTGCCTCAGAAAAAATGGCAATGTAAAGAAAGACTAGAACTGCCTCAGAAAAAATGGCAATGTAAAGAAAGACTAGAACTGCCTCAGAAAAAATGGGCAATGTAGAGAAAGCCTAGAACTGCCTCAGACAAAATGGGCAATGTAAAGAAAGACTAGAACTGCCTCAGACAAAATGGGCAATGTAAAGAAAGACTAGAACTGCCTCAGACAAAATGGGCAATGTGAAGAAAGACTAGAACTGCCTCAGACAAAATGGGCAATGTTTATTGAAGTAGTTTATTAATGACATAAGTTTCTCGAACAATATTTCTATTCGACAGTAATCTTGACTATTTTGATGTTTTTGAAAGTTCTAATAACGACTAAGTGTCTACAACTTTATTGTGCTAGGTACATTTTTAATACTGAAGATGTTTCCCTTAAAGGTGAAAGAAAAGAATGTGATCCAGGGAAATATAACTATAAAGAAGGATCTATGTGACTAGATCTTGACTTAAAAGTTGTTGAAACGTTTCGTTCTGATGAGTTTGGGAAAAAATCGATCGAGGTTAATTTTATCATTTTAGTGCCTGAAATATTTAATACAAATCAAGACACTCATCGCACCAAAAGAGGTTGAACTTCAGAATGAACTATTTGTAGAAAGGAATGCTGCTGACACAAGTTCTAATAAAGTGTTGGAAATTGGAATCATTTGTATATTGTTTTCTACTTGAAGTAGGCCTACTAGGAATGACTTGAAACTTGTGTTGTTCTGACTTATAGACAATTCGATCCGCTAAGTAATTAGTATGCAAACATTTTCATGGTAAAATTTGTAATTGTAGACAATTTAAAAGTAACTAAAGGATATATATATATATATATTCTAAAATATGATTTCTTTCTTTTCATGAATTTTGTTGAAAACTGGAACGTTGGAATCAGCAAAGAGACTTGCAAATGTATTTTTAATCTTATTAGGTCTAGGTCTTGTAGATCTAGTCATTCAACTAAACAATGGCTAGACAAAGTAGGAAATGGTTGAGTCATAAATGTCAGGCATTCTATAGAACAGTGTTTCTCAGCCCGTTTAGGTCTACGAATCGTAACAAGTCTGCACTATACAGTGATCTCCTTGCCCCAATCTTAAAGTTATGTTCTCACAGAAGCCTAAGTAGCTGTGCTTTTGCTAATGTTACCAAATCGAAATTAGAATATAAATATCTGATAATTTGTGATAATGCATTACCAAAGCTTTATGTTAAATAACGAAACTATATTTAAATATATTTTGTGTAATATAGGCTTATACACACACACATATGTTACCGACCAATTGCGAGATCTGGCATTCAATAGAATTCAATAGAATTGATTCTATACAATGCCTAGGTCAATTAGGAAATGGAGAAATCATTTCTCCCTTTGCCTGGACGTTTCAGACATTCTATAAAAAAGGGGAGGAGGAGGTAGAATGAAAAGGTTTTATCAGGTACAGGTCCTCTTTCCATTTTATATTTATTACTAATGATTGTATGACTTTCGTATGACTATTTTACTCGTTAGAACTAATGAATGATAGATTTTAAAAACAAGACCATTTGTACAACGTCGTAATCCCCCCTCTCCACGAAACAAAAATCTTATAGGAAAGCAAATCTATAAGCATCAAATTCTTTTGATGAGCCTATAAATCCTGACGTACAAGACGGTGCGCGAACCCTTCCTGAAAGTCTATTTATGTGTATAAATCTTTCACTACGTTCAGGGATACCTGCTAACGTTCTGTGGAAGATTAATATGGTGTAGGCAAAATTTTATTTTAGAAGATAATACTTTGAAAAATTATAACGATCAAACGAGAGTTTTCTCAGCATGAACAATTAGCTAGTAATTCTTTTCCCAAAGATATGCAACAACTGTCAAATGTCTAGGAAAATCGTTAGAGATGGTATATGTAAAGTGGATTGCAGAATGCCGATTATATTAACAACTCCTTCAGGCGAACAGAAAAAGATATGTATTTATTTTCAGGTATTTCAAAAACAAAATACAAATAAATGAGTAGTGAATGACTTTAATGCAGCATGTGAGGAAAGTCACATCTAGAAGTAGGAAGGTTTTATCTGCGCTGGTGTTGTTTTTTTCCAGGGCAAGGTTGGTATCTAGGATATAGGTTGGTGATTTTGTTTGGCTAGTTCACCTAACGGAATTTGACTAAAGGCAGTCTTTATTTTTACCTGAAAATATTTACAATTTACTTAGATTTACTTAGCCTGTTCTGAAGTGGGCTTAGCTAATAACTCATATCAAACTTGAAACTTAAATTGATGTAGTTCTACATGTAATTACTTTGATATTTCTAAATCTCTTATTGCTCTTGTTTCGCAATTTCTTCTAAGGTGATGGTGACCCTGCTACAAATGTTAGCCCATACTTGCTCCATTCAAATATCACAGACGATATAAAATGCACCTGTTTCTCCAATAGTTTAGCAAGTCTAGCTTAAAATCGATTGCCAATTTGAGACGCTATGATTGTTTTCTGGCTCGAATATTTAAATATTAGCAATAGTATTGATCTCAGTCTGAACAGTGTTTCCAGATTGAAAAGAAGCACTCAATGAGAAGAAACATTCCCACAAAAATTGAAAACCACAAGATAGTGTACACCCTAATGGAAAGTGTTCAAGCAACTGGTTAGCGAAGAAACGCTCCACAAGAAGAAGTAAAGAAAAAGGAAATAATTTGATTTCTATTAGTTCAGAGACAAACATTTCTTGGAGGACACAAACATTTCTTTGGAGGACACAAACATTTCCTTGGAGGACACAAACATTCCTTGGAGGACACAAACATTCCTTGGAGAACACAAACATTCCTTGGAGGACACAAACTTTTGCTTGGAGGACACAAACATTCCTTGGAGGACACAAACATTCCTTTGGAGGACACAAACAGACACATTCACAATTAAGATAGACCGTATGTATATAGAGCGTATGTATATAGACCGTATGTAAGACCTCACCACAAAGAAAATAGTAGTTAAAGTGATATGTACAATTCAAACAAGTATTAAATGGTACCATATAGTAGTTAAAGTGAGATGTACCATTCAAACAAGAATTGGATGGTACCATATTGTATATCTACAAAAATGATAGTCACAAGAGAACGCATTTCATGGCTTCTCAAGATATTATCACCCAGTGCCACATTTACAAAATATTTGGTAACTATAGATGTTGAGAATATTTGTCAAAGTCAATGTCTTTGATGAAACTAAAATAGTTGGTGTGAGATGTAGCAAGGTCAAGGTCATTAGATAGAAGAGAACGTAGAAATATGTACAGGAAAGAAAGGATGGAATATTCGACCCAACTCGTCAACTATTCGCAATGATGGAATATTCGACCCAACTCGTCAACTATTCGCAATGATGGAATATTCGACCCAACTCGTCAACTATTCGCAATGATGGAATATTCGACCCAACTCGTCAACTATTCGCAATGATGGAATATTCGCCCCAACTCGTGAATATTCGCAATGATGAATATTCGACCCAACTCGTCAACTATTCGCAATGATGGAATATTCAACCCAACTCGTCAACTATTCGCAATTAATTGCCAACTTAGAGAGGACAAGAATGCAATATGTATGGTCAGGCCTATGTGGCATGGAGATAATGCAAGAGACTAACAAACCTACAAAAAATTACTTTGACAAGTAACTTCTTCAAAAAGTAGATACCTATAACAGAATGGGGTGAAATTTCTGGCTTTATCAGCAACTTCCTTTGTAACTGAATCTCACCATATAACATTGCACCACCTATCACATCGAGTCAGGTCAGGGGAACAAGTAAATGGTTGATTTTACGGGGGTCAAAGCTAGAGTTGTCCAAAAAAAAGGCCTCTCGTATTTTTGAGTCTTACTGGAGCAATGAACGGTAATTCCAACTCTGAACACTGCAATGTAATATCAACTGAGCCTTCTGAGCAGATGGTTGGTACGGACGTCGTGCAATGCTAGTCAATAGTGTTTGAAATAATGTCAACAAAGGATCGGCAAGAAGAAATTAACATTCTATCAAAAGACAAGAAACATAATCGTAGACAAACAGACAAAGGTCAAGGCCATTCGTTTAAGCATAAAGAGAGCAGAAGAGAGCAAGCCAGAAAACAATCTCAATTCTACATCGATTCTTTCAAGCAAAATAAACGTTTAAGCTCCGCCTGGGCAAATGACATCAGCGCCAATGAACATGACGATGTTGTGGAGTTGTATGAACAAGCGCTTCTGGACGACCACAAGACCAAACTCTCAGAAACCTATCCTAAAGAGTATTCTAAAATTTATACTTATGAGATTGACTTTGATGATGACGACTATGTGCCTCCCATTGTGAAACGCAAGCCGCCCAGCCCAAAGCCAAAGAAAAAAGTTATTGTACAAGTCCCAGAAGAACGAAAACCTGTTGAGTCGTCTGCCTCTACCAGCACAGTAGCAATAGTTAAAAAGAAGGCGACTCCCGAGCCCAAAGTTGAGGTTATTCCTACTCAGACCGAGAGTTTCTACGAGACCAAAGAAGAGGACAGTCCGACTGAAACGGATGAGGCCATTCATACTCAGACGGATGATTCCTACGAGACAAAAGATGCCGCCATTTCATGCCGGACTGAAGGTAAATCTAATTTTACTTCCAGCTCCGATGAATGTCAGTCTAGCTTGCCTCACGAAACTAGTCTTATTTATCACCCTCCTAGGGAAAGACAACTCTATGGCACACTTTCTTGTCGGTATTGTAAGAATGATTGTGCTTCCAGTCCCGTTCAAACGTCGGATATCAGTTCAACGACCAAACAAACTCTTCAGGAAGGTCAACAAGAGTGGACAGATCCCAATTCCTCTAGTCCGTTGTTTGAATCCGAAGGTCTCGATCTCAGTTCCAAAACTTCCGTTCGGCATGCAGACTCTAGTCGGCAGTACAAAGTGGAAGTGGAACCAGCACCAAGACACTTGACTTTACCAACCATGAAGGTCTCCCAGTGTCGCAGTTCCCCAGAGAAAAGTTTTATTTTTGACAGTGGGGAGATACCGGTAGATAGTAATGAAAATGAGAAATTGTTACCAAAGGGACCTCTCTGTAGTCAAACAAATGGCAATAGAGATAGTGATGATAAATATTGCAAATGTGACATTTGTGATCAGAAATATTCTAAAATACGGCAACTTAACGAGAGCCCCGATACTTACAAGAGTCAGCAGTTGAAATCATTCGATGTAAAGTCGCATTCAAAAAGACAACGTGAGTTTGAACACTTTCAACAAAATGAAACTTGCACCCTTATAAACTACAAGGAGGATCCTTCGTGTATGGAGGAATTAGGTCCGTTAAGAAGTGTTCTAGATAATGACCTTAGACAAACCACAGAGTATGACAGATTTTACTGCCCATTATGCGCGAGATCACCTAAAGATATTTTCTTCCCGACAAAATCAATCAAGAAATATATACAACCTTGTCCAGACATAGCCAAATATCCACAAGTTTCACAGCCGTACTGTGCTGCTTGTGAAACCAGTTCACCTTATAGCAAGCTAATGAGACCTTTGTTTAGTTGTGCTCAAGAAGAGCAAGAAAACACTGGTCCTTGGAGAACATTGAATTATGCAAAAAAAGAATGCCAAGTAGATGCTGCTTCTCAATGGTTTGAGACTATCGAGTATGAACCAAAACAAGATTCCTGTTTGAAAAGACAGGAAGAGACTGACAATCAATTCAAAGAGCACATTGAACGCAGATATTATGCAAGAAAACGAAATAAGCTTCAAGAAGCGATTGATTCTAAAAGGTATGGAAAGATAACTTGCAGCTTCACAGAAAATGCTGGGAATATCAAAGTCACGACTAATGAATGCAAAGAAGGTATAATGTTAAGAGACTATGGAGTACCGAATGATGAGTGCCCAGTTGGTAGGCCTACTTCTTCTACTCATCATTTCTCCAGTATAAATAATGATTTTCGTGACAATTCTGTTCTCAGAAATTACACTACAACAAATACTTGTTTTAAAACGTTTCAAAACCAAGAATACAACTTGAAAGAAGATTCATCTTTGACAGCGTGTGAATGTAGTCCATCTAAACCTGACAAGGAAAGCACATATCAAAAATCTCTATTATTTGAACCTGACTGTTGGCACCGACCAAGTGATGCTGGGGGCGCCAGCAACGGAGAAACGAATGATTATTTAAACTACCGAGGCATAGACAGTCAAACTCAGCGAGACATTAATGAAGATAAATTCCAAGAGGTCGAAAATGTCTATTCAATTGAACACCAAGAGAACGCATTCAAAGAAGGCACCAGTTCTGGGAGATATGTGAGCATGAACGAGAAATTTTCGGAAGACAGTAGTAACTCTAAAAGACGTCGAGAGAAATGCAAAGAGAACAGGCATAAACGTAACAAACAATTTGGCAGCGACATAGACACTGCTAGAAAGTCACATAAATCTGCTGACGGAGGTCCTCAAGTTTGGGATGTCGTCGGTTGCAGCAGGTGGAAGTACGGCGAAGCTGATCAATATTCAAACTCCAATCTCTATAAACACACAAGTAAAAAATTTAAACAATGTTCTGAGTTTTCTGAATTTTCTTGGCTAGGAAAACTTTTCCAAATATTTAAATGTATTTTCAATGCTCGTCAAGAAACGTTGAGTTGCGGTGTGTCCAAAATACAAACAAATAGCTAAATAAACAAATAGCTAAATAAACAAATTACACAATAAATCTATAAAAAGTTTTTTCTAAAAAAGTGACTACGTGATAGTCTCTATTTGCACGTCTTTTAAAAACACATAAAATAATCATAAAAAATAAAAACAAACGTAAAAAAAAATAAAAAAAAGAATGATCACAATCAAGAAATATAGAAAATGTAAAAGAGCGTTTGTGTTTTCACAATAGGTTAGGGAGTGTGACGTGTGTCTGGCGCGTTTAGTGTCTAGGGGATGATTATTTACATAGAAGAATAAAAAGGGGGAGGGTTTGCATCTATCTCTAATCAATAATATATCTAATCATCACTCTTGCACTTAATAAGAGAGTATGTCACTTTGTCTTCTGAACTTAGCTGATTGTCCTGCTTGGGTCGCAGCTGGCTGTGTCCTTGCTTGAGGTTCTGCAGCTGGAGGTGGCGCTCTAGCGGGTAGAGGGACGCCGGTGATACAGTTCTTGTAGAGTCTCAATCCAAAGTTCTGGTATCTGTAGTGGGCACAGTAGGGCGGATGGCCAGCTACCGTGGGCACAAGGGTACTGCGGGCAGAGCTGATCTACCGTTGGCAGCGTAGCTAACAGGATACGTCCAGTGAGTTGCAGAGGGTTTAGCGTAGCTATGACGTCTCGCACAGACTCTGGGTCTATAGGGACGTCGCACCTAATAAGTTGACAGGCGGGCTGTCGAATAGGCGGGCAAGTAGATCCGATAGCGCCAAGTAGTAGAGTTGAGTAGATCCACGTAGGCAGTAGATGATACTCAAAGCAAATAGGCCAGTGTGCAGTGCTGGATAGCACTAAGTACAAAGCAGGTAAATAGGCAGTTGACTAGGCAGACAATGCCAGATAAATAGGCAGGTGATCCAAACAAATAGGCAGACACCTGAGGGAGGCTGCGGATAAATTAAGACACGTTAGGACATGTCTCTCATGCATCTTGTCGATGCCCTCGACTGAGGTGCATTCGTCAGATTGGTGAAATTGCTTTAGAGCACAATGGGGAGATGATGACAAATGGTATGGGGAAAAATAGATGGCTGATAGTAGCAATATAAAAATGTACATAAAAGAGAAAATGATAATCTCAATGAAACAACACAAGTTGGAAAGAGAAAAGGGGGGGGGGCGGAATGGGCGGTGGTCAGCGACCATGACGGTTTGTTTACACATGGCCGTTGGCCGAGAACAATTGTGTGCGCTTGAAAGGAGAGTGTCCGTTCAAGGGGCACAACTCTCGTTAGAATAAAATGAGTAAAGGGGAGATAATTCATATATCTTCTCTCAGCGCAGTATTAGTGCGCTAGTAAAATCATCAAGGCGGTCAGCCGAGATAAAGGAAATAAAATAAGATGTACAAATATACATGGTTGCATCAACGATCAATTGAGCAACGTCGCATTAATAGATTAATGCAATACATAAATATATACATATGCCGTGTTTGAGAAATGCACAATGCACTAATTAAATGTAAATGAAATAATAAAATACACATGATAATATCCAGTGAGAAATATACACAAAAGTAATTAAGTGGAACTTGTGATTAAGTTCGGCTTACCACCAGGTATTACTCTAGGAGTGAGAATAAATGATATAGTCCAGACTCGATTGCTCAGATAGAATGAGAAATGAGAGAGTGTCTATTCCGCCTTATTCTACCTTATATAGGCCGGGAGATATTTGCGGAAACACGAAATGTCCTAGGCTAAAAAATATCTTACACGTGGGTGAATCCGACAAGAGTCGCACCTTGGAGTGTCACGAGGCGTGTTGACCCGAGAAATCTCTTTGATCAAGGAGAGACGTGGGAGAGGGGGGGGATTGGTGTGTTTATCTTTACCCCGGTCAAGGGAAGATAAGTGGAAAAGCCGCCAAGGTGGTGGACTCAGTCTAGTCTGGACAGGAAACGGTGGGGCGGGTGAAGAAATTGGGGATAGGACGGGGAAATAATTAAAATAAAATAAATAAACAATAGTATATAATGATTAATGCTGTGATAAATTTTGAGTGACTCGGACAGCAAGCTTTTGACTTGTCACACCAACCACGGATCATTTGCTTGATAAGAAATGCAGATAACTAGTCAGGTTTCTGTACAACTATCAGAAGCTATAAAGTATTAACTATCAACAAACAAACTTTCTACCTTCCTCCATACAAAATATATTTATATATATATTTTAATACTAAACAATTACTTGCCCTAGCACAGCCAAGGGGGTTTCGAGGTTAAAACCCCCTACCAGGGGGTTTTGCATTTAAATTCCCCCTCTTCTATAAAACAAAAAAAATGCAAACGACAATCCCCTAATTCCAAGAGCACAACTAAGGAAATTTTGATTTTAAACCCCTCTCCAAAATTTACGATAAACCCTTCTTCAATATAAAAAAAGCAAATTACACACTCAAAATTGTATGAGCGTAGACAAAGGGTTTTTAGTTTAAACCCCTCTTCAGCTGGGTTTGAAGCTAAAAATACTTCTTCAATATAAAAAAGCAATATACACACTCAAAATATTATGATCATAGCCAATGGGGTTTTTAGTTTAAAACCCCCGCCAGCGGGGTTTGAAGCTAAAAAAAAATCTTCAAAATTAAAAAAAAACAAATTTTGCAATCAAAATGCTATGAGCGTAGCCAAGCCTATTGGGTTATTTGAGTTTAAATTTCACTTCAGAGGGGTTTGATGTAAAAATACCTTTTCAATATAAAAAAAAAGCAAATTACACACTAAAACTCTTTGAGCGTAGGCAAGCCAATGGAGGGGGTTTGAGTTTCAACCCCTCTACTCCAGATGGCTTTTTTTTAAAATTTAAAACCACTCAAGATAGTTTTGAATTTAAAATCCTCCTACAGAGCGTTATAAGGTTGAAAGCCACACGCATTTTAAGAGTTAAAATCCCCTTACAGAACGTTTGGATGTGGAAAACCTCTATCTTCAATATTATTTCTAAAGCAAACTACAGTCACCAGATTCTATGACCGTAGCTAAATGTGGTTTTGAATAAAAAAAACAACAACTCCAGATATATTTTAGTTTAAAAACCCCCAACAGATGATTTTGACGATAAAACTTCCCTTTTCGATATAATATCTAAAGCAAAATAGTCACCTAATTCCAAGATCGTAATCAAGAGAAGTTACAAACATGTCTACCAGTGGGCGGGGCTTCATTAATAAAGTGATATAAATAGTCATCTGCCGACATTGAAAAGCACTAAATGTGGCTCTACAAAGAAGGCTAAGATGGATTTTAGGAGTCAGTTATAGAGATCGGGTCTAAATCAAGGAAATCCTATGCCGAAGTGGGAGTCGACACCTTAGTAAGGTTGTGACAGAGTGTCGCATGAGGTTTGCGGGACATGTTTTCAGACAAAATGAATTACACATAATAAGAGTTGTGAAGACATCCTAGTACAACTTGGCGCCACACTTTCATGGAGGTCTTCAGAGAAGGTGGGACGAGGCTTTAGACATTGCCAGTGACAGATTTTTGTGGAAACAGCTTGCCTGCAAATGCGCCGAACGGCGCAGGAGGGTCTGAGTCTGTAAGAATAGCACATTAGGTTTTTGAAATAAAACCTTTTAACAGCAAAAAAAATGCACTGTAGGTACCTAAAAATATGCAATTAGTTGGCTTTCAATACCAGAAATAGTGCTTGGCGGCGGGGCTCCGCCCCGCGCTGGGGGAGCTCGAGAGCTTCCCCAGACCGCTTACTAACAAAGGCGAGGAGTCTACAATTTTTTCACAAACTCCAGAAAGAACCTATTCAAGGGCACAATAAACGTCTTCCAAAAGAATGAAGGGTCAGAATGTAATAGAGACTATTTACGTACACATACACACATCCATTAATACAAACATATATATATATATATATAGTCGGGGGGGGGAACCCCGAAAAAATCCTGGCTATATATACATTGGCGTAGCAAGGTACTAGAAGGCCCGGGTTCAAGAACATCTTGGTGGGCCCCCCTTCAGCCAATAAGATAAATCTAGTGTGTGTGTTATATAAGATAAGATAAGACAAAAATGATTAATCTAAATGCAAAGAAATTCCAATGTAAATATCGTAACTTTAAAATAAAAAGTTATTCGAATGGATGGTTTTAAGGTCGTACGATGTGAATGGGTGGGCATTGCATTGTATTGGTTTCAAAATCAACCACCGCTAGAATAGAAAAAAAAAAAGAAACAAACTTCGAATAGATGGTTTTGAGGTCATACGATGAGAATGTATGGGCATTGGCATCGCATTGATTTCAAAATCAACCACTGCTGGAATCCGCTATCGGAATAATTTATATAGGCACTCGCCGAACCTCCAAGAAAACATTTGACAACTATATTTCAGTAAATATCACACCAGTACTGCGAGGACAATAGGACCTAACCACTGCCTGCTACACAAGTAAGTATCACACCAGTACTGCGAGGACTATAGGACCTAACCACTGTCTGCTACACAAGTAAATATCACACCAGTACTGCGAGGACTATAGGGCCTAACCACTGCCTGCTTCATAAGTAAATATGACACTAGTACTCCGGGTTCAAGAACATCTTGATGGGCTCCTCTCAGCCAATAAGACAAATTTAGTGTGTGACAAAAACTGAGTAAACTAAATGTAAAGATATTCCAATGTAAAGATCGCACCTTTTTCTTAAAAAAAGTAATTATGTCATAACGTTTTATTCAGTTAGGACTGCATATAAGTAATAGTGTCTTAAAAGTCAATGTTTTTACAATTTTTTAACAGTTAAACTACTTAAAAGTGTTTCAAAAGAACAAACAAATGTTCTTCCATAGTTCTAATGTTGGCTCCAACTGACCTTGAGGCATGGGCCCAAGCGTAATGAGATCCTTCGCGCCATGGATGCTACGCCACAGCTGTGGGCCCCTATTGCTTGTGAGCCAGGGTTCACTGAACCCCTTCGTGCCATGGATGCTACCCCACTGTATATATATATACTATAAATTAGAAACTAAGGCGTATGTATGTATGTATGTCACGCATAGAATTCAAAACCGTTTGACCAATCTTGATAAAACTTGGCATAAATGTTCCTTGGGTACTAACTGGAACCGTAACGTATGTATAGTAGCCCTAAAACAAACTTAAGACCCTCAAAAATAAAAGTTGCTCAACTCTATGAAAGTAGTTCTTTTTTTATGGATCTAGGCCATGTTTAATTGTTTACATGAAAGAAGATCGAAAGAACCTAGATCTAGATCTAATTTTTAAAACTACACTTTGCACAGATAGTTTTTTACTTTGACACATGAAAATTACAAAATAAAGTCTATTGATTTCATTTTTTAATAAAATTAAGCTTTAAATTTGTTTTTCAAAAGCATTTTTACATAAATTCGTTTTTTATATCTGCGAATTTAGACGCCCTGACGTACTTTATAATCCCATTAATCTATCGAAGCCGACTTCTAGGTATAGACTCTAGACAGTCTAGATCTAACTCTAATTCTAGATCTAATTGAAAGAGGAACGATCTAATTTATACTTTAACACATTAACATACAGAATAAAGTACATTCATTTCATATTTTAATCACATTAACGATCAAATTTTGTGTTTCTAAAGCATTTTTCATACATTCGCAATAGCTTCCATGTTGACATGCATATTAATAGTCCCATTCATGTGTCGTGCACATCGCTATGTAAACACGCTATGATTGGGCTGGCTACAAGAGGCTCTATATGGGGGATATTAAATATACTAACATACAATAATTAAGAAGCTTCTTGAGCCGTTGAATTCACTCTTATAATAGTAGGTCTACATCTATTATAATATTATCTAGACTCTAGATTTAGATTTAAATATATGTAGACCTAAAAGCAAATGTTTTTATTAAAAAAATGGATTTAGGTAGATTAGCTATTTTGATCGCTTCATTCATACTATTTTTTAAATGCACGCATTCGCTTTCTTTTAGCATTATACTTTCGTTTAATTGTTTCCAAAACACTCTCAGTGACTATATCGACAGTGATATGCAAATTAAGACCCGCGGGTAATATATGTCTAGTATATAAACAAATAAAAAAGGGTACCACATGATCTGCCCACAGTCTTTCTCTATTTGTCCATGTCTTTTGCTAGGATATATTTGACTAACTTTACACTTATGTGCTGTATATTTTACAATCTCTCTCTCTCTCTCCCTCTCTCAAATAGCCAGTGATGCATCATTGAACACTGTATGCCCAGGTGGTCGATAACACATTAGGGAAGTGAACACTTCTGGAGCATGGCGGCATTGACGTCACTTTGAACGCTTCTGATTGGTGTGTGCAAGACAGACGCAATAGCGCCCTTAAGTGGTCATATCGCAAACGTCTACAAACTTACCAAAAAATATTAGACAACTTTTTGTTTCCTAGAAATATTTTTGTTTAATTTCGTTACCAATTCAATGAAAATAAAACTATTACAACTTTTCATTATAAAAAAGTACACAATTTTAAAACGGAAGTTTTTCGTTTCGAAAACAAATATGGCCTATCTGCTCTGATAGTGCCAAATAGTTAACAGCATAATTCTGCACAGTATACATAACGGCAGTTCTGACTTTCTTAACAGTCCATTTAAATAGGGTAATTCGTATTTCATAATATAATGTCATGGATATTTACAGTGACTCTACAATATAGAATGTTGATTTCATTGGAACAAAAACGCCTCAACTCAAAATAGAAAAAGAAGAACTGCTTTATGAGTTCAGAATAGACTACAAGTTTGTCATCACATTTTAGTCTTTCCAACAACAACAAAACCAGCTAACAAACACGGGGCGGGATCTAATGTTGCTTTCATTTTTTTCCCGGTCTGATGTTGCAAAGAACTTCTGCATCTGTCTGATGTTGCACGGAGCTTCTGTACCTGTCTGATGTTGCAAGGAGCTTCTGCACCTATCTGATGTTGCAAGGAGCTTCTGCACCTGTCTGATGTTGCATGGAGCTTCTGCACCTGTCTGATGTTGCAGTGAACTTCCGTTACCGCCTAAACTTGCATTGCGCTAAAATTTCCGCCTAAAATCGCAGTGTGCTTCTGTTCCCACCTTAAATTAATTGCAGTGTGCACTTGTTCAAGCCTAAACATGAGAGGAGCTGTTATCTCCACTTAAAATGTTCATCTATTAACACGTGTAAAGTCTTGGCTTCAGGGATATATGGACTTATTGCTTCATTTCTAGTGTTATGAAGTCAACAAATGAATCTTTGTGCGGCAACATTGGTAGTCAGTTTCAGCTTAGATAATTCAATTCAGATGTTCCTATGTAGCTAGTCAGAGAAATGTATGATCAAATTGATAGAGTACCCGATGACCAAAAAGTCAGCTATTTCAATGGACAATGTCCCTGTTGCCGGGAAATGCGAAGGTTAAAGGAACAAATGGCTAGGTGTCCAGTAAGTGAGGGATCTACCTGGCTAAACGTGCATGCTGCCCAATTTCCTGATGTTCAAACGACTAACTGGTCAACAGGTCAAAGGGCCGGGTTCTCAGAAGTTCAAAGATCTAACTGGCCAGCTGGTGTTGCAGTTAAATGTCCAGTTTGCCAAGTAATCAGCTGGCCAGCTGTTCACGCGAATGGGTGTCCAGCTATCCACGCAGCTTTCAGTCCATCTGGTCAGATGCCTGGTAGTCAGACAGCTAACCGCTCAGATGGTCATGGGGTAGTAAATGCCATTGATCAGTGGACTAACTGGTCACCAACTGGTCATTTAATGGGGTGTCCATGTGGTAAAGACAATGTCGCCAGATCGACGGGTGGTCAAATGATTGCACCACCACTCACTTCAGCCATTAGATGTTCATGTGGTCAGCAAATCCCAGCCACAAAACGACAGCTGGTACGGTGTCCATGTGGTGAAATAGTTAATCCACTAGGTGGCCAGGTGCACAACAATGTTGCACAAGATTCTGCCGGCCAAGAACAAAGTAATCCAAAAGTGTCAAAGAAAGAATCCTACAATAGAAAGGGCTTCTCCCCCGTTAATGTCCCTCGAGTTTACTCTTGTGTCATTGGTCCTTTGGACGAAGACAGCGACGCTGAGAAAGAGGATTCTTTCGAAAATGAAGAGAACGATCTTGGTGGTGCCACTGCTGAAGATAACAGACTACTTTTTGATTCTACCCAAAACGACGACACTACACTTAACTACGTCAAAACTCTTCAGTGCATAGAATGTCAGGATAACCCACACCAAGCTGGCTACAACCTCAAGCTATTTCCAAGAAAATGTTTTCGAAATTTTAAGGAAAGATCTAGAATTTCCAATGCTGGTGTGCTGCTCTACTGTATACCAGTCGACGCCAGTCAAGTAGCAAACAAACAGGAGACCTGCAGAAAAGATACTTCCGATAAAAAAAACAAGACCCATTGCTTTACGACCCTGTGCGAATCTGGAACCCAAAAACAGGAACCTGCTCCCCGGTACATTTACAAAACCGTTACTTTTGAAACCGTTGAAGAAGAAAGTTATCAGCCCAACCTGGCCGAGATACAAAGAAACTGTCAAACTTCAGACAGTGCTATGTTCAATGGAGCTCAACGTAAAGACAGTATGTCCGAAATACAAAGAAACTGTCAAACTTCAGACAATGCTTTGTTCAATGGAGCCCAACGTAAAGACAGTATGTCCGAAATACAAAGAAACTGTCAAACTTCAGACAATGCTATGTTCAATGGAGCCCAACGTAAAGACAGTATTCCTTCTATTCAATCTGACTATGGGATGTGTCCAGGGTCTCAATTTGGTCAAAACTCTAAGGCGCAGAGTGAAATGGACATGCGGATTCTAAATTAAAACTCGTGTCTGATAGTTTTATACATTGCCGTGTCTATATTTTTAGGCCAATATATTTTTTTAAAAAAGGTTATTATTGAATAAGAAGTTACGAATAGGAAGATTTTTAACCAACACAGAACTTATAGAGATGCCTCCAAGAAGTATGTATATATAAATGAAATGACATTGTGTACATTCAATATTATAAAATAAATTTATTTATCAATACTATATTACGTATTACGTATATTCTATTTCGTGTTTATTAATCAGATGTTGTTTATTTAATGTTAATTAGCTCTACTATACTTGATCTATTAATCATTAAAAGACTTAGCTCTACCATACTTTATCTATTAATCATCAAAAAATCAATTTCTACCATACTTGATCTATTAATCATTGAAAGAAAGAAAAAAGATTCATCAATCAGCAATATGTACAGTTTTCGATCTAATTAAAATTGGATATAGAGGTCTAGATCACGATGTCACGTAACATTTATTAAACAGCATCTTAGGTTACTGAAGTTTACAAACTTGCAAGATAGAGAAATGTCCAGGGCATGGCGAGAGAAAGAGAGGATCGACAAAGATTATACCCCGAAAAGTGTGGGCTATGGTACCGCGCATCTCTGTCCCTCTTCGACAGTTGTGTTACACTAACAACTATTACTATGTATTAGATCATTTCTTATACAACATGCATAGGGAGCCATAAATATAATAGGCACCCTACATCTTTAAAAGCCTGTGACAAGAGCTATGACTGTTAGTGGTATGCTAAATACAATATGCCCTGTCAGGCGAGGGGTCCAATTTGGAGCAATCGTTAAAATCGGCCTGAGGAAGACCCTAAAGACAATGTCTTACTAAAGAACAAGCTGCTTACAATAACATCGACAAGTTTGTTAGTATTGCAGGTGTAGCTGCGTAAGTTTCATTTGAAATGAAAGAGCTGAACACAATTCAAATAGACTTTCTAGTTCTACACCATTCAACACAATTCAAATAGACTTTCTAGTTCTACACCATTCAACACAATTCAAATAGACTTTCTAGTTCTACACCATTCAACACAATTCAAATAGACTTTCTAGTTCTACACCATTCAACACAATTCGGAATACTTGAGACTTGACTGAAGAGAGTGTTGCAAAAAGGATTCACATAAAATTCAGAAAACGAAAACAGAATGAAACGAAATAGTAAGTCACAGCTTCGGATAGATGACTATAGATGTACATTTGTATGTACTTAGACAAACTGAAAAACCGTTGTTTTCATTTTGACGAGTAGACTAACAATCTATTTATTGGATGCTCTTTGACATGGTAAGTACAAATAGATGCAGTAAATCTAGATCTAGAAAGTAGAAATGGTATAAATTGAATCTAAAATTTATAATCAAGAATCCTAGATCTAAAACTGGATAATAGAATTAGATTTTAGATCCATTTGTAAATATATATAGAACAGCTTAAAGTCATTTCTAGTTAAAAACAAAACATACTACTTTCTTTTTTTGGAGATATATGTCTGGCAAAGTCTTTCTTGCTTCTCAAGAGTCAATTACAAAAAATATATAGAGATAAAAACGGAAATGTAATGTAATTTGAGTACATTATTTATCAAGGACTCTGCCAAGTTTCTTTTTATAAACAAGTTTTTTTGTACTAAGAAACTAGTACAACAAAAGTCTAGCAAGGGCATTGTTTTAGAAGCTTCAGGTGAAGTGTGTTTCTTTATCTAGTCACCTGCTTTCTAGCATTTATTGTCTTTTATAGTCACCTGCTTTCTACCATTTATTGTCTTTTAAAGTCACCTGCTTTCTAGCATTTATTGTCTTTTATAGTCACCTGCTTTCTACCATTTATTGTCTTTTATAGTCACCTGCTTTCTACCATTTATTATTGTTAAAAGTTAAGTTCTCCGTTCAGATTTTGCTATCTATAGAGCAGATGTTTAAAAATATAATCTGTTTTTGTGGCCCACGGTTAACGTCGGTGTCATGTGGCCAGTACAAATATCAACCGCCTTTACTTTTCCTCAACTAGTGTCAGGTACCCATTAGAGCTGGGTGGACTCAGAGACACCCTAAAGATCCCGGAAGTAAAATCCTGGCCTTCACCAGCCAGGCGCTTCCCCATTCAGCCACCGCAACTTTCTACCAATTATTTTCACCTGCCTTTTCTACGTATCTGCTTTTTACCATTTATTACAAAGCTTATATCAACTCACTCTGATTCTCTGTCTGTATGGTAAAAAGCTTGTAGATGCTATTTCTCCAACACGCTCTCTCGGATTAAGTTGAAATGTATTTCTTTTATCCGACAAAACAAGAATCAATAAAACAAATTATCAGCTGTTAGTAATTAATTATTTTGTTTAGTGTCTCGAACAAAGGAAAGAAATTGTACTTGACTGATGTGGTTGTATAAGTTGAATTAGTCCCCTTCATCATTTCTAAAGAGAAAAGTTTGAAACTAACAATAGATAACTATTAAACTTTCATGTAAATTATATAAAGCACTTCCCTGACTCGGTGGTTGATGTCTTTGCTTGAGGAGGCCAAGGAGGCTTTGGGGTTCGAATTCAGTTATTTCACTTTTTTTATAAATTCATTTAAAATGCGATCACCCAGTTACCAACCTCTTTCTCCCTCCACCCATTTCCAAAGGGTCCAGACAAGTGATAGGATCATAGCTTACTGAGAAAGCTAAAAGCATGAAATTATTGTCATTCACCTGCTTTTTACCATTTATTGTCTCTCAGATATTTTCTACCATTTATAGTCTTTCACTTTCTACCATTCATTGTCTTTCACCTGTTTTCTACCATTTATTGTCTTTCATCTGTCTACCATTTATTGTCTTTCACTTTCTACCATTTATTGTCTTTCGCCTACTTTCTATCATTTTTTTGGTAATTCACCTGTTTTCTACCATTTATTGTCTTTCACTTGCTATCATTTATTGCCTTTCATCTGTTTTCTACCATTTATTGCTTTTCATCTGTTTTCTACCATTTATTGTCTTTCACTTGCTACCATTTACTGGTTAGCGATTGGATGTGCGATCGGATGGTTGAGAATAAACTCAAGATGAACCAAGACAAGACAGAAATAATTAAGATTGGCACTCGAAACAACGTCTCAAAAGTCGAGAGCACAGAGTCTTGATTTTATCACGAACAGCCAAGTTCCTTATGTCCACGTAGTGCGGAATCTTGGAGTTTTCTTCGATCAAACACTATCATTCGACCCACACATAAGTCAGCTCTGCAAGGGTCTTTATCTGCAGTTGCGTAGATTAGGCCAGATCCAACCATATTTAAAAAACGGAGTCAACTAAAAAATCTAGCTGTGTGCATTTATACTCTCCCGCCTTGACTACTGCAACGCCGTGCTAGCAGGTATACCTGATGACAGATTCTGCTACTACGCTCTTGCGCACGCTCCATTGGCTTCCCGTGAAAGCGAGAATCGACTACGACGTGGCCACACTTTGTCATCAGTGTATATATATAACCCTTGTACCTTAGCGAACTAATCACTCCGTATGTCCCTCAGATAGCCCTGCGCTCAATGGACTCAACACTTCTAGTAGTGCCAAATTTCTCCCTCAAAAGCTACGGTCTGAGGGCACGGACCAAAGGTTTGGAATTCACTCTCCGTTGATCTCAGACAGACAACATCCTACACCACTTTCAAGAAGAACATTAAGACCTATCTGTTTAAAACATTTTTAGATTAGTTTGTCATTTTAGCTGTCGTGTTTGTGTTTGTAATGTTATTACAGCGCATTGAGCATACATTTTGTTTGTTAACAGCGCTTTATAAATAAAATTATTATTTATTATCTTTCACCTGTTTTCTACCATTTATTGTCTTTCAATTGCTACCATTGATTGTCTTTCTAGTCAGTTATGCTTTCTACTATGTATTGTCTTTCTAGTCAGTTATGCTTTCTACTATGTATTGTCTTTCTAGTCAGTTATGCTTTCTACTATGTATTGTCTTTCTAGTCAGTTATGCTTTCTACTATGTATTGGTTTGTCTAGTCACACGCTTTTTACCCAAGTATTTGTTTACTTTCTCTGTTTCAGACGTTTCTTCAGAACTAAAGATTCTTAACCTACTCGTCCTGTGCAACTGCAGGAGATGGAAGCAGGCAGGATTAGAACTCTGACCATCTAGATGACGATCTAAAGTGCATACCATAGAACTAACATCTTTTATAGATTGAGTCATCAGAATAGTCAACTTTTCTGACGTCTGCCGCCAGGTCGTGCGGACTGTCGTATGGTCGTCTAAGTGGTCCAGGGTTTATACTGCCATCTCCCGTCGACCTGCGGGAGGTTTGGACTAGAAATAGCTTTCTGTCTATCTATCTATCTATCTATCTATCTATCTATCTATCTATCTATCTATCTATCTATCTATCTATCTATCTATCTATCTATCTATCTATCTATCTATATCAATCTATCTATCTCTATCTATCTATCAATCTATCTATCTATCTCTATCTATCTATCTATCTATCTATCTATCTATCTATCTATCTATCTATCTATCTATCTATCTATCTATAAATCTATCTATCTATCTATCTATCCATCCATCCATCTATCTATCTATCTATCTATCTATCTATCTATCTATCTATCTATCTATCTATCTATCTATCTATCTATCTATCTATCTACCTAGCTATCTATCTATCTACCTATCTACCTATCTATCTATCTACCTATCTACATATCTATCTATCTATCTATCTATCTATCTATCTATCTATCTATCTATCTATCTATCTATCTATCTATCTATCTATCTAGAAGAGACTTCACATTCTTGTCTTACGTCGGCTGATTTCTGACAAAATGAAAAAGTTCATAAACTTTTTAGCCTCTCCTTGGGGCAATAGATCATCAGAGACGGACTCGGATCTGAATAGACCGAGGAAAAAAAAGCCTCCAAGAAAGTCGGAAGAAGTTAGACAACGTCATGTCTCCGAGTCGGCGCTGAGAGACGAGATAGACAAACAATACAGGCGGACATTGGACAAACAACACAAACAAATTCTGATGTGCGAAACGTACAGTAATACTCTTTCCGTTCTCAACTCTTTCGAGTTGGATGATGACTATTTCGACTTGGATCCCCCCAAAAAATTCTATTCACGCTCGAATCGTCAGCTCCCTATTGATGCACACAAATCTACACGCAGCGCACAAATGAAAGAAACTGTAACTATGCATGGAGCCATCAATGACTTTCAATGGTCAACGGATTTCTGTGGAGCAGAACTGCTTGGTACAAAGAGTACAAACCAGGTGCGGCATGCACTAAGTGAAGAACTGGGATGTACAAAAGGCAAAAACCAGGTGCATCATGCACAAAGTGAAGTCAAGAAGACAGCCAGCGAGAAGGGTGCACTAAAGAGCAATGCGCTGATAGGGAATCAGCGATCATCTCATCTATTCAAAGATTGTATCGAGAAGTCTGAAAGTGATGGATTTTATTCCCCAATCCCACTTGATAAAAACAAAGAGAAAGAATTTGTAAGCAAAGTCAAGATCTTTCTAGAAAATCGAGACAAGCACCAAAAAAATAATAAAAATAAAAAATGAACTTTAAGACTTTGACATTGAAATCAACACAATTAGTCTGACTTGAAATCGCCTAAATTGAAATCAAATCCTTAACGACATACATTTTGTGTATATTTTGTTTTAATGGGACAGTTTCTGACAGAAAGTTGTCTACCACAATTTGAAACTGAATAACTAAATTCGCCGAGTTGTGAATGCTCGTGCCTGGTTTAATAGAGTTAAATTCGTCTAACGGTATTGCGGTCTATTGGCTTAGAAGTCCAGTTATTTCTCTTGTTATGTGAAAAATCTTTATGTGTTTCTCTATTTTGTGGAATAAAATGATTAACATATAACTTAATAGTTTAAACGGTTTTCAGGGTTTGTTGTTTTGATTTTGACATTCTAATTATAGTGTATTAAAAATGCTGCCGGCTTGCCCTAGAAAACTTTTGAGTGACTACAAAATAGTTGATCTCTTGGAAGAAATCTCGATATTGGATTGAATGATGACGAACAAGAGATTATTATATTAACCATAATAATGCAGAGTTCAAGTTGTTTTCAATAAAGCAGGGTTTCCCATATTGTTGTTGGCAACTGTACTCCTTTTGAATGTAGCGAAATTACAATAGATCTAAATTTTCAATGCTGTGACGGTGTCGCAGTCTAGACGTTTCACTTCAGATGACTTGGTTCAATGTGGTTCAGCGGTGTGGTTCTGTATGGCGCATTACGACGGTTCGGTGTGGAGTAGAGTCTAGACACCTCTCGAGTACGAGACGGCGTCTTGAACTTGACATAACGAGCCTAGTGTGTGAAGTCAGAGTCCTGAACAGTTGAGCCCAGCGCAAGCTGACGCATAAATTGCTGAGGAAAAGAGAACAATGCTAGCAGAAGAAAAGCGCCAGAGAAGAAAAGCAAGGCCAGTGACACTAGCTCGAATTGGAATAACCTGCCCGGTGTGCCAAACATTTCGGGCTGACAAAGGTCTCACCAGCTACACCATCATCATCACTCCTTTGAGTTCCTCATGGAACATAGGGCCTCGACAAAAACACGCCACGCTCCATGGTCTCTGGCTAGTTTTTTTCATGGTTTCCAGGCTCTTCCCGGTAGCTTCATAAGTCTCCTTTGTGGAGCTCTACTTTCGCCTCTGACAATGTTTAGTGTTTGTGTTTTCGTTCTGGTTTCTATAACACTATTTTTTTTTTCATGGACAGGTTGTTAGCATATCGCACAACCCCTGTGTCCCGGGGAGGGGGATGCACCTTTTGTCTGGCCTCTTTCCTAACAGAACTGTCCGGCTTGGTAGTACCTGCCAGGAGCGATAAGCTCCTGCAGGTATAGCTCTGAGGGACATTGAGCTGTCACACCACGGCAAGGTATGTGCATCAGGTGACAGAGCAG
Organism: Biomphalaria sudanica; assembly: GCA_036873155.1. NCBI lineage: Eukaryota > Metazoa > Mollusca > Gastropoda > Planorbidae > Biomphalaria > Biomphalaria sudanica. The sequence goes on along the minus strand of JAZGLO010006658.1, from coordinate 253,126 downwards.
CCACAAGACGAGGCACAAAACCCCAGTACAAAGCCCTCAGCCCCTGGATAACAAAATTGGTCATCATCGAAATACGATGGACGAATTATATATATATGAAGTAATGGATAAAAAAGAAAAGAGAGGTAGAAAGAAATATAGAGAATAGGTAAAGAGAGAGAGGTAGACAGAAATATAGAGAGAAGGTAGACAGAGAGAGGTAGACAGAAATATAGAAAGCAGGTAGAAAGAGAGGTAGACATAAATCTAGAGAGAAGGTAGACAGAGAGAGCAAGACAGAAATATAGATAGAATGTAGACAGAGAAAGGTAGGCAGAAATATATATAGAAGGTAGACAGAGAGGTAGATAGAAATATAGATATAAAGCAGAGAAAAGTAAACAGAAATATAGAGAATAAGTAGACAGAGAGAGGTAGACAGAAATATAGAGAAAAGGTAGACTAAGAGAGGTAGACAAAGATATAGAGAGTAGGTAGACAGAGAGAGGTAGAAAGAAATATAGAGAGTAGATAGACAGGTAGATTGAAATATAGAGAGAAGGTTGACAGAGAGAGGTAGACAGAAATATAGAGATAACGTAGAGTAAGAGAAATAGACAGAAAAATATAAAGAGCAGGTAGACAGAGAGAGGTAGATAGAAAAATTGAGAAAAGGTAGACTAAAAGAGGTTGACAGAAATATAGAGAGAAGGTATACAAAGAGAGGTAGACAGTAATATAGAGAGAATGTAGATTAAGAGAGGTAGACAGAAATATAGAGATAAGGTAGACTAGAAGAGGTAGGCAGAAAAATAGAGACAAGGTAGACAGAGAGAGGTAGACAGAAATATAGAGACAAGGTAGACAGAGAGAGGTAGACAGAAATACAGAGAGAAAGTAGACTAAAAGAGGTAGACAGAGATATAGAGAGAAGGCAGACAGAGAGGTAGACAGAAATATAGAGAGAAGGCAGACAGAGAGGTAGACAGAAATATAGAGAGAAGGTAGACATAAATATAGAGAAAGGGTAGACAGAAAGAGGTAGACAGAAATATAGAGAGAAGGTAGACAGAAAAAGGTAGACAGACATACATAGAGAAGATAGACAGAGAGAGGGTGGGCTGAAAACGGTAGACAGAAATACAGAGAGAAAGTAGACTGAAAGAGGTAGACAGAAAAACAGAGAGAAAGTAGACTGAAAGAGGTAGACAGAAATGCAGAGAGAAAGTAGACTAAGAGAGGTAGACAGAAATAGAAAGTAGACTGAAACAGGTAGACAGAAATATAGAGAGAAAGTATACTGAAAGAGGTAGACAGAAATATAGAGATAAGGTAGACTAAGAGAGGTAGACAGAAATATAGAAAAAAAAAGACTAAGAGAGGTAGACAGAAATACAAAGAGGGGGTAGACTAAGATAGGTAGAAAGAAATATAGAGACAAGGTAGACAGGGAGAGGTAGACAGATATAGAGAAAATGTAGACTAAGAGAGGTAGATAGAAATATAGAGAGAAAGCAGACAGAAAGAGGAAGATATAAATATAGAGAGAAGTTAGACTAAGAGAGGTAGATAGAAATATAGAGAGTAGTTAGACAGAGAGAGGTGACATAAATATAGAGAGAAGTTAACAGAGAGAGGAAGAGAGAAATATAAAGAGCATGTAGACATAGAGAGGTAGATTGAAATATAGTGAGAATGTAGACAGAGAGAGGTAGACAGAAATATAAAGATAAGGTAGACTAAAAGAGGTAGACAGAAATATAGAGATAAGGAAGACTAAGAGAGGTAGACAGAAATATAGAAAGAAAGTAGACTAAGAGAGGTAGACAGAAATATAGAGAGAAAGTAGAAAGATAGAGGTAGACAGAAATCTAGAGACAAGGTAGACAGAGAGAGGTAGACAGAAATTTAGACACAAGTTAGACAGAGAGAGGAAGATATAAATATAGAGAGTAGGTAGACTAAAAGAGGTAGACAGAAATATATAGAGAAGGTAGACTAAGAGAGGTAGACAGAAATACAGAGAGAAAGTAGACTAAAAGAGGTAGACAGAAATATAGAGAGAAGGCAGACAGAGAGAAGAGGATAGAAATATAGAGAGTAGATAGAGAGAAATAGGTGGACAGAAATATAGAGAGTAAGTAGACAGAGAGTGGTAGACAGAAATAAAGAGAGAATGTAGACAGAGAGAGGTAGACAGAAATTTAGAGAGTAGGTTGACAGAGAGAGGTAGACAGAAATAAAGAGATAAGGTAGACTAAGAGATGTAGACAGAAATATAGAGAGAAGGTAGACTAAGAGAGGTAGACAGAAATATAGAGAGAAAGTAGAAAGATAGAGGTAGACAGAAATCTAGAGACGAGGTAGACAGAGAGAGGTAGAAAGAAATATAGAGACAAGGTATACAGAGAGAGGTAGACAGAAATATAGAGACAATGTAGACAGGTAGACAGAAATATAGAGAAAATGTAGACAGAGAGAGGTAGACAGAAATACAGAGAGAAAGTAGACTAAAAGAGGTAGACAGAAATAAAGAGAGAAGGTAGACTAAGAAAGGTAAACAGAAATATAGAGAGAAGGCAGACACAAATAGGTAGACAGAAATATTGAGAGAAGGTAGACTAAGAGAGGTAGACAGAAATATAGAGAGAAAGTAGACTAAGAGAGGTAGACAGAATTATAGAGAGAAGGCAGACAGAGAGAGGTAGACAGAAATATAGAGAGAAGGCAGACAGAGAAAGGTAGACAGAAATATAGAGAGAAGGTATACAAAGAGAGGTAGACAGTAATATAGAGAGAATGTAGATTAAGAGAGGTAGACAGAAATATAAAGATAAGGTAGACTAGAAGAGGTAGGCAGAAAAATAGAGACAAGGTAGACAGAGAGAGGTAGACAGAAATATAGAGACAATGTAGACAGGTAGACAGAAATATAGAGAAAATGTAGACAGAGAGAGGTAGACAGAAATACAGAGAGAAAGTAGACTAAAGAGAGGTAGACAGAAATAAAGAGAGAAGGTAGACTAAGAAAGGTAGACAGAAATATAGAGAGAAGGCAGACACAAATAGGTAGACAGAAATATTGAGAGAAGGTAGACTAAGAGAGGTAGACAGAAATATAGAGAGAAAGTAGACTAAGAGAGGTAGACAGAATTATAGAGAGAAGGCAGACAGAGAGAGGTAGACAGAAATATAGAGAGAAGGCAGACAGAGAAAGGTAGACAGAAATATAGAGAGAAGGCAGACAGAGAGAGGTAGACAGAAATATAGAGAGAAGGCAGACAGAGAGAGGTAGACAGAAATATAGAGAGAAGGTAGACAGGGAGAGGTAGACAGAAATATAGAGAGAAGGTAGACATAAATATAGAGAAAAGGTAGACAAAAAGAGGTAGACAGAAATATAGAGAGAAGGTAGATAGAAAGAGGTAGACAGACATACATAGAGAAGATAGACAGAGAGAAAGGGTGGGCTAAAAGAGGTAGACAGAAATACAGAGAGAAGGTAATAAGAGAAGTAGACAGAAATATAGAGAGAAAGTAGACTGAAAGAGGTAGATAGAAATATAGAGAGAAAGTAGACTAAAAGAGGTAGACAGAAATATAGAGAGAAAATAGACTGAAAGAGGTAGACAGAAATGCAGAGAAAAAGTAGACTAAGAGAGGTAGACAGAAATAGAAAGTAGACTGAAAGAGGTAGACAGAAATATAGAGAGAAAGTAGACTGAAAGAGGTAGACAGAAATATAGAGAGAAGGTAGAATAATAGAGGTAGACAGAAATATAGAGAGAAGGCAGACAGAGAGAGGTAGACAGAAATATTGAGAGAAGGTAGACTAAGAGAGGTAGACAGAAATATAGAGAGAAAGTAGACTAAGAGAGGTAGACAGAAATATAGAGAGAAGGTAGACTAATAGAGGTAGACAGAAATATAGAGAGAAGGCAGACAGAAAGAGGTAGACAGAAATATAGAGAGAAGGCAGACAGAGAAAGGTAGACAGAAATATAGAGAGAAGGTAGACAGGGAGAGGTAGACAGAAATATAGAGAGAAGGTAGACATAAATATAGAGAAAAGGTAGACAGAAAGAGGTAGACAGAAATATAGAGAGAAGGTAGATAGAAAGAGGTAGACAGACATACATAGAGAAGATAGACAGAGAGAGAGGGTGGGCTGAAAGAGGTAGACAGAAATACAGAGAGAAGGTAGTAAGAGAAGTAGACAGAAATATAGAGAGAAAGTAGACTGAAAGAGGTAGATAGAAATATAGAGAGAAAGTAGACTGAAAGAGGTAGACAGAAATATAGAGAGAAAGTAGACTGAAAGAGGTAGATAGAAATATAGAGAGAAAGTAGACTGAAAGAGGTAGACAGAAATATAGAGAGAAAGTAGACTGAAAGAGGTAGACAGAAATATAGAGAGAAAGTAGACTGAAAGAGGTAGACAGAAATAAAGTGAGAAGGTAGACAGAGAGAGGTAGACATAAATATAGAGAGAAGGTAGACAGGGAGAGGTAGACATAAATATAGAGAGAAGGTAGACAGAGAGAGGTAGACATAAATATAGAGAGAAGGTAGACAGAGAGAGGTAGACATAAATATAGAGAGAAGGTAGACAGAGAGAGGTAGACATAAATATAGAGAGAAGGTAGACAGAGAGAGGTAGACATAAATATAGCGAGAAGGTAGACTAAGAGAGGTAGACAGAATTATAGAGAGAAGGCAGACAGAGAGAGGTAGACAGAAATATAGAGAGAAGGCAGACAGAGAGAGGTAGACAGAAATATAGAGAGAAGGTAGACAGGGAGAGGTAGACAGAAATATAGAGAGAAGCTAGACATAAATATAGAGAAAAGGTAGACAAAAAGAGGTAGACAGAAATATAGAGAGAAGGTAGATAGAAAGAGGTAGACAGACATACATAGAGAAGATAGACAGAGAGAAAGGGTGGGCTAAAAGAGGTAGACAGAAATACAGAGAGAAGGTAGTAAGAGAAGTAGACAGAAATATAGAGAGAAAGTAGACTGAAAGAGGTAGATAGAAATATAGAGAGAAAGTAGACTGAAAGAGGTAGACAGAAATATAGAGAGAAAATAGACTGAAAGAGGTAGACAGAAATGCAGAGAGAAAGTAGACTAAGAGAGGTAGACAGAAATAGAAAGTAGACTGAAAGAGGTAGACAGATATATAGAGAGAAAGTAGACTGAAAGAGGTAGACAGAAATATAGAGAGAAGGTAGACTAATAGAGGTAGACAGAAATATAGAGAGAAGGCAGACAGAGAGAGGTAGACAGAAATATTGAGAGAAGGTAGACTAAGAGAGGTAGACAGAAATATAGAGAGAAAGTAGACTAAGAGAGGTAGACAGAAATATAGAGAGAAGGTAGACTAAGAGAGGTAGACAGAAATATAGAGAGAAGGCAGACAGAGAGAGGTAGACAGAAATATAGAGAGAAGGCAGACAGAGAGAGGTAGACAGAAATATAGAGAGAAGGTAGACAGGGAGAGGTAGACATAAATATAGAGAAAAGGTAGACAGAAAGAGGTAGACAGAAATATAGAGAGAAGGTAGATAGAAAGAGGTAGACAGACATACATAGAGAAGATAGACAGAGAGAGAGGGTGGGCTGAAAGAGGTAGACAGAAATACAGAGAGAAGGTAGTAAGAGAAGTAGACAGAAATATAGAGAGAAAGTAGACTGAAAGAGGTAGATAGAAATATAGAGAGAAAGTAGACTGAAAGAGGTAGACAGAAATATAGAGAGAAAGTAGACTGAAAGAGGTAGATAGAAATATAGAGAGAAAGTAGACTGAAAGAGGTAGACAGAAATATAGAGAGAAAGTAGACTGAAAGAGGTAGACAGAAATATAGAGAGAAAGTAGACTGAAAGAGGTAGACAGAAATAAAGTGAGAAGGTAGACAGAGAGAGGTAGACATAAATATAGAGAGAAGGTAGACAGGGAGAGGTAGACATAAATATAGAGAGAAGGTAGACAGAGAGAGGTAGACATAAATATAGAGAGAAGGTAGACAGAGAGAGGTAGACATAAATATAGAGAGAAGGTAGACAGAGAGAGGTAGACATAAATATAGAGAGAAGGTAGACAGAGAGAGGTAGACATAAATATAGAGAGAAGGTAGACAGAGGTAGACAAAAAAGGAGAGAGTAGGTTTAAAAAGTGTGTGTGTGTGTAGCTAGCTAGTATATAAAACTTGAGACTCCTATACAATGTTTCTGGCTGATCAATGCAGTATCTATACAGTACACACACACGCAAGTACACCAGTTTTTTTATCAACTTATTCACTTTGCAATATCTTCAAAAAAAGGGAAACAATTACTTTAGTAACAAAAAAAGCATTAGCACTAAAGATTTTAAATCCCTCCATGTTCATCCTAATACGCTGCTGGTAAAACACTTACATAAACAAATATTGGCCCTTCTATAGAACTTCAAAAAGCAAACAATTTAAAAAAAATTATCAGCCACAAAATCTGTTGAAAGAGAACTTGAGAAGAAGCTGAAAAGCTTAAAGTAAATCTCAGACAACAAGGCTGGTGTTTTTATGACATAAATAACATTTGGGACACTTACCACCATTAATAACTTTTAAAATTATAGATGAAAGTTGTGTAGGCCTACCCCTTGTTAAGACCTAGGGATTTAAAAAGGAAAGAAACCTAGTTAAAAGTGAAAAAACGACCTTTCATATTCATTTATTTTTAAATCAAAAGCTCTACTGAAAATAAATATTGAAAAAAAAAAACACATGCATGCATATATGCAAAGTTTAACGTCTAGTCACTCTAGTGTATTCTTTTCCTAAAGAGAACCTCACTAAAGTAAATGAAGCCTATGTGTGGTTCCCGTTCATTTCCTAGAAGTCTAGATTGTCCATCACTTACATGGTTTAGATGTGGAATTTTTGTTTCAATCACCCAGAAGTCTAGATACGATGTATGTATGTTATATCTAGAAGTCTAGATGAAATATTGTCGTCTACTGCTTGGACCTTTAGATGTGATTCCTGTAAAGCTCTAAAGAATACAAAACATTCATCGTTAAAAGGACTGCATGTGTCACCAGGCACCAAGAAACACATTTTTGGGCAAAGTGGGACATCTAGACAACTCATTATTCATGCACAAACTCGGAGACTAAGTGTCCATCATACACAAACTTCAGCTGTTTTGTGGATAAATGTTTGAGGCTGTTAGGCCGAACTAGCGCTAATCTCGTTAACACTAACTAGAAATGTAATCGCCCAAACCACAAAATCAGCTCTTCAGGTACTCGAAACTATTACCAGTGGCGTAGCAAGGTACCCGTGGGCCCGGGTTAAAGAACATATTAGTGGGCCCCCTCCAGCCAAAAAATCAAATTTAGTGTGTGACAAAAATGAGTAATCTAAATGCAAAGATAAAGTTTAGAAGCTTAACTTGTAGGACAAAAGGTTGCCACCTAAAGCTAACGAGTTACTCCTGCCCGAGGGAGAAGGACAACTCAGAATTCAAACCTCTGCTGCCTCCAGATAAATATGAATTTTAGATCAAGGCATATTTATTTCCTCGGCGCTATTTTAAAGACACCATTTTGTCAGCGCTACTTTGTTGTACGAAATTTTGGCATGTAACCCAATGTCAGTAATGTGTGCTTCTTAAAACAAGATTAATTATAGGCAGTTCTATTTATTATTCTATCTTTGTTTGTCCATCCTCGGTATGAGCATGAAAAGAAACACATAATGTTGCTGTCTCTTTGTTTTAAGTCTAAAACTAAAAATAATATATTTAATGTACACGTCGGATCTATTCAGACAAGGGTTAGCAGGCAGGACCTTTTGCTTTAGTTGTAAGCTATCGCAGCACTGCCGGCTTTAAGGAAGGGCAGAATAGAGGCGCTTTGAGTAGAAGACTCGACGACCATTTTCCCTGTAATTAAACGTTTTAACGGTTTACTCAAGCGATATCCAGTTCTTTCAAGAGCGTCTGAAAAGCTGTGCGGACTTGCAGGTGTGTTATAACTCTTGATTGGAGCATAACAATGTATCCAATGTGATAGCAGTCTGGGTGAAAGCACAAACAGTAGAGACTGAATTAGACAGTTTAAGGAACTATAAAGATAGGCTCGAGCTAAATGGGGCATGGCATTAACACGGCTTGGTGTTGAGGTTGGAAATCAAGGCCAACCCACCACCCCCCAAATCTAAGTAATGAGTAATCTAAATACAAAGACATTCCAATGTAAGGATCGTAACTTTAAAAATAATATGTTATTCGAATGGATGGTTTTGAGGTCATACGATGAGAATGTATGGCCATTTGCATTGTATTGGTTTCAAAATCAACCACCGCAAGAAAACAAACAAAAAAACTTCGAATGGATGGTTTTGAGGTCATACGATGAGAATGTATGGGCATTGGCATCGTATTGGTTTCAAAATCAACCACTGCTGGAATCCGCTATCGGAATAATTTAAATAGGCACTCGCTGAACCTCCAAAAAAGCATTTAACATCTATATTTTATTTAGTATGGGGATCCAAACCAAGCACATATGTGACAGGCTCGAGCTAAATGGGAGATGGCATAAACACGGCTTGGTGTTGGACTGAATTGGTGTTGGAAATCAAGTGCCAGTATTATAAGAGCACATTCTTAAAAGCACGGGATGAAACGATATTATTAATTAATATCTATTCTTTTTAAGACAAATTATGAAGTTATATGTAAGCATGCAGTTTAAATATTGGACTGTTAGTGTTAAGTTAAATTTTAATTTAGGTGATGACCAGAAACGGTAGATGTATACGAGGTAACCACTGCCTGCTACACAAGTAAATATCACACCAGTACTGCGAGGACTATAGGATGTAACCACTGCCTCCTACACAAGTAAATATCACACCAGTACTGCGAGGACTATAGGACGTAACCACTGCCTGCTACACAAGTAAATATCACACCAGTACTGCGAGGACTATAGGATGTAACCACTGCCTGCTACACAAGTAAATATCACACCAGTACTGCGAGGACTATAGGACGTAACCACTGCCTGCTACACAAGTAAATATCACACCAGTACTGCGAGGGCTATAGGACGTAACCACTGGCTGCTACACAAGTAAATATCACACCAGTACTGCGAGTACTAAGTGCTACATACCACCAATCCAAAGTGAAATAAGGGAATGAAAATAGTCCAGAGCTCAAGCAAGAGATAGATGTCCTCCCTATCAGTTATCCAGCGAGAATGAAGTCGGACGATGAAGTTGTGTCCATAAACACGTGGAGAGAGAGAGGGTGGGGGGCGTTAGTGGCGGGAGATAAGTGCAAAGGTGGTCTTGACTATCTAGCGTCTTTGACAGAGAGATCCTCGCTTGACCGTGACGGCGTTTCCGCGAAGGCGCGAGTTGATAGTCCAGGGAGTTCGCCCAGGTGATCAGAGGATATAAAAGGGAAGGGGGGGAATATCCGAGCTCGGCCGGATCAAGGGAGATTATACCCTGATAATGGTTAGTGCTAGACGAACAGCGTTGCCCGAGGAGTTGAGTTGAATGGGCACTTTGAAATGACCAGCCGTTCCCGGAAGGGGGGGGGGGGGTCAACGGATGTTTGCCA
>JAZGLO010006658.1:96027-238527 GCA_036873155.1 Biomphalaria sudanica | reverse complement strand
GCCACATAGGCAGAAATAAAGAGGAGTACTTAGCCACATAGACAGAAATAAAGAGGGTACTTAGCCACATAGGCAGAAATGAAAAGGAGTACTTAGCCACATAGGCAGAAAAAAAGAGGGTACTTAGCCAATAAGCCACATAGGCAGAAATAAAGGGAGTACTTAGCCACATAGGCAGAAATAAAGAGGAGTACTTAGCCACATAGGCAGAAATAAAGAGGGTACTTAGCCACATATGCAGAAATAAAGGGGTACTTAGCCACATATGCAGAAATAAAGAGGGTACTTAGCCACATAGGCAGAAATAAAGAGGAGTACTTAGCCACATAGGCAGAAATAAAGAGGAGTACTTAGCCACATAGACAGAAATAAATAGGGTACTTAGCCACATAGGCAGAAATGAAAAGGAGTACTTAGTCACATAGGCAGAAATGAAAAGGAGTACTTAGTCAAATAGGCAGAAATAAAGAGGCGTACTTAGCCGCATAGGCAGAAATCAAGAGGGTACTTAGCCACATAGGCAGAAATAAAGAGGCGTACTTAGCCACATAGGCAGAAAAAAAGAGGGTACTTAGCCACATATGCAGAAATAAAGAATAGTACACTGGAGGCAGAAATAAAGAGGACTACTTAGCCACAAAGGCAGAAACAAAGAGGGGGTACTTAGCCACATAGGCAGAAATAAAGAGGGTACTTAGCCACATAGGCAGAAATAAATGAGGAGTACTTAATCAGATAGGCAGAAATGAAAAGGTGTACTTAGCCACATAGGCAGAAAAAAAGAGGGTACTTAGCCGCATAGGCAGAAATCAAGAGGGTACTTAGCCACATAGGCAGAAATAAAGAGGCGTACTTAGCCACATAGGCAGAAAAAAAGAGGGTACTTAGCCACATATGCAGAAATAAAGAATAGTACACTGGAGGCAGAAATAAAGAGGACTACTTAGCCACATAGGCAGAAACAAAGAGGGGGTACTTAGCCACATAGGCAGAAATAAAGAGGGCACTTAGCCACATAGGCAGAAATAAATGAGGAGTACTTAATCAGATAGGCAGAAATGAAAAGGTGTACTTAGCCACATAGGCAGAAAAAAAGAGGGTACTTAGCCAATTAGTCACATAGGCAGAAATAAAGAGGGTACTTAGCCACATAAGCAGAAATAAAAAGGGTACTTAGCCACATAGGCAGAAATAAAGTGGAGTACTTAGCCACAAAGACAGAAATCAAGAGGGTACTTAGCCACATAGGCAGAAATAAAGAGGCGTACTTAGCCACATAGGCAGAAAAAAAGAGGGTACTTAGCCACATATGCAGAAATAAAGAATAGTACCCTGGAGGCAGAAATAAAGAGGAGTACTTAGCCACATAGGCAGAAACAAAGAGGGGGTACTTAGCCACATAGGCAGAAATAAAGAGGGTACTTAGCCACATAGGCAGAAAAAAATGAGGAGTACTTAATCAGATAGGCAGAAATGAAGAGGAATACTTAGCCACATAGCCAGAAATAAAGAGGAGTACTTAGCCACATAGACAGAAATAAAGAGGGTACTTAGCCACATAGGCAGAAATAAAGAATAGTACCCTGGAGGCAGAAATAAAGAGGAGTACTTAGCCATATAGGCAGAAACAAAGAGGGGGTACTTAGCCACATAGGCAAAAATAAAGAGGGTACTTAGCCACATAGGCAGAAATAAATGAGGAGTACTTAATCAGATAGGCAGAAATGAAGAGGAATACTTAGCCACATAGCCAGAAATAAAGAGGAGTACTTAGCCACATAGGCAGAAAAAAAGAGGGTACTTAGCCAATTAGCCACATAGGCAGAAATAAAGGGGGTACTTAGCCACATAGGCAGAAATAAAGAGGGTACTTAGCCACATATGCAGAAATAAAAGGGTACTTAGCCACATATGCAGAAATAAAGAGGGTACTTAGCCACATAGGCAGAAATAAAGAGGAGTACTTAGCCACATAGACAGAAATAAAGAGGGTACTTAGCCACATAGGCAGAAATGAAAAGGAGTACTTAGCCACATAGGCAGAAAAAAAAGAGGGTACTTAGCCAATTAGCCACATAGGCAGAAATAAAGGGAGTACTTAGCCACATAGGCAGAAATAAAGAGGAGTACTTAGCCACATAGGCAGAAATAAAGAGGGTACTTAGCCACATATGCAGAAATAAAGGGGTACTTAGCCACATATGCAGAAATAAAGGGGTACTTAGCCACATATGCAGAAATAAAGAGGGTACTTAGCCACATAGGCAGAAATAAAGAGGAGTACTTAGCCACATAGGCAGAAATAAAGAGGAGTACTTAGCCACATAGACAGAAATAAAGAGGGTACTTAGCCACATAGGCAGAAATGAAAAGGAGTACTTAGTCACATAGGCAGAAATGAAAAGGAGTACTTAGTCAAATAGGCAGAAATAAAGAGGCGTACTTAGCCGCATAGGCAGAAATCAAGAGGGTACTTAGCCACATAGGCAGAAATAAAGAGGCGTACTTAGCCACATAGGCAGAAAAAAAGAGGGTACTTAGCCACATATGCAGAAATAAAGAATAGTACACTGGAGGCAGAAATAAAGAGGACTACTTAGCCACAAAGGCAGAAACAAAGAGGGGGTACTTAGCCACATAGGCAGAAATAAAGAGGGTACTTAGCCACATAGGCAGAAATAAATGAGGAGTACTTAATCAGATAGGCAGAAATGAAAAGGTGTACTTAGCCACATAGGCAGAAAAAAAGAGGGTACTTAGCCGCATAGGCAGAAATCAAGAGGGTACTTAGCCACATAGGCAGAAATAAAGAGGCGTACTTAGCCACATAGGCAGAAAAAAAGAGGGTACTTAGCCACATATGCAGAAATAAAGAATAGTACACTGGAGGCAGAAATAAAGAGGACTACTTAGCCACATAGGCAGAAACAAAGAGGGGGTACTTAGCCACATAGGCAGAAATAAAGAGGGTACTTAGCCACATAGGCAGAAATAAATGAGGAGTACTTAATCAGATAGGCAGAAATGAAAAGGTGTACTTAGCCACATAGGCAGAAAAAAAGAGGGTACTTAGCCAATTAGTCACATAGGCAGAAATAAAGAGGGTACTTAGCCACATAAGCAGAAATAAAAAGGGTACTTAGCCACATAGGCAGAAATAAAGTGGAGTACTTAGCCACATAGACAGAAATCAAGAGGGTACTTAGCCACATAGGCAGAAATAAAGAGGCGTACTTAGCCACATAGGCAGAAAAAAAGAGGGTACTTAGCCACATATGCAGAAATAAAGAATAGTACCCTGGAGGCAGAAATAAAGAGGAGTACTTAGCCACATAGGCAGAAACAAAGAGGGGGTACTTAGCCACATAGGCAGAAATAAAGAGGGTACTTAGCCACATAGGCAGAAAAAAATGAGGAGTACTTAATCAGATAGGCAGAAATGAAGAGGAATACTTAGCCACATAGCCAGAAATAAAGAGGAGTACTTAGCCACATAGGCAGAAATAAAGAGGGTACTTAGCCACATAGGCAGAAATGAAAAGGAGTACTTAGCCACATAGGCAGAAAAAAGAGGGTACTTAGCCAATTAGCCACATAGGCAGAAATAAAGGGGGTACTTAGCCACATATGCAGAAATAAAGAGGGTACTTAGCCACATAGGCAGAAATAAAGAGGAGTACTTAGCCACATAGACAGAAAAAAAGAGGGTACTTAGCCACATAGGCAGAAATGAAAAGGAGTACTTAGTCACATAGGCAGAAATGAAAAGGAGTACTTAGTCAAATAGGCAGAAATAAAGAGGCGTACTTAGCCACATAGGCAGAAATCAAGAGAGTACTTAGCCGCATAGGCAGAAATCAAGAGGGTACTTAGCCACATAGGCAGAAATAAAGAGGCGTACTTAGCCACATAGGCAGAAAAAAGAGGGTACTTAGCCACATATGCAGAAATAAAGAATAGTACACTGGAGGCAGAAATAAAGAGGACTACTTAGCCACATAGGCAGAAACAAAGAGGGGGTACTTAGCCACATAGGCAGAAATAAAGAGGGTACTTAGCCACATAGGCAGAAATAAATGAAGAGTACTTAATCAGATAGGCAGAAATGAAAAGGTGTACTTAGCCACATAGGCAGAAAAAAAGAGGGTACTTAGCCGCATAGGCAGAAATCAAGAGGGTACTTAGCCACATAGGCAGAAATAAAGAGGCGTACTTAGCCACATAGGCAGAAAAAAAGAGGGTACTTAGCCACATATGCAGAAATAAAGAATAGTACACTGGAGGCAGAAATAAAGAGGACTACTTAGCCACATAGGCAGAAACAAAGAGGGGGTACTTAGCCACATAGGCAGAAATAAAGAGGGTACTTAGCCACATAGGCAGAAATAAATGAGGAGTACTTAATCAGATAGGCAGAAATGAAAAGGTGTACTTAGCCACATAGGCAGAAAAAAAGAGGGTACTTAGCCAATTAGTCACATAGGCAGAAATAAAGAGGGTACTTAGCCACATAGGCAGAAATAAAGAGGGTACTTAGCCACATAGGCAGATGTAAAGAGAAGTACATAGTCAGATAGGCAAAAGTATAGAGGAGTACTTAGCCACATAGACAGACCTAAATGGGAGTACTTATTAAAGCTAAAAAAATAAACTTATCCGTTCCGTCAGTTGAAAATAAAAAGTTGATATTTCTCTAATCTGTTTTCACCTTTCCATTGTACATCAACCAAACTATCAATACTTCGTTCTCTTTCAAATAGTATTTTATTAAATAATGTATGAGCACTATATATTTTCAACTCACAAAGATCTAGTCCAAAGTATTTTTAACTCACAAAGATCTAGTCCTAAATAATTTCAACTGACAAAAAAAAAACAACTAGTTCTGAGTGTTTCCAAGAAATATCTGCAAGTCACTGAAAGTGGAAAAAAACATTTTGGACATTTTTGTCCTCCGTTACTCTCGCTTTTAAAATCCTTTTTTTTTTTTTTCTGATCTTTTTTTTCCTTTTTTATTTATTTATATTTTTTTTTACTTTCACTATTTTTTAATTTAATAATTGTTTTCGTCTGGCAATATTACTGCCATTATTTAATTAAAAACTTTGACGAGCTTTTTGTTCCATTTGTAGAATGTAAATAATAAGTCAAACATCGATGACAGCAAAAGAAACAAATCTAAATTAATTTCCTCCATCCCCCCCCCCTAAAAAAATGAGCATCTCTCTATATAATTCTATTCATGGCTCAAGAGTTTGGACACGCAAGAAGCGGTAAAGGTAATATCACTCTTTAATTTCCGCAAAATGGACGAACTAGAGATACCCTACAAAAAAAAGAGGGGGGGGGGAGAACAAGTAGTATTCACCCGACACAAAATAGCAGGGCCGGACCGTTGTGACCAAGAAAGATCACTATTTTTTAAAATTTCTACCTCACGCAAATTTAGCAGAGAAAAAAAGAGGGGTGGGGGAGGAGAATAAGTTATCTCCTCTGTATTCACCCTTCACTAATAGCCGACTTAACCAATGTGGGGCCCTATGCGAAACGGAATTCGCGGGGCCCAGTTTGGGTAGGGATACGGATTATAAGTGAAAATTAAGAGTTTATATTAGAAAATACATTCGTCTTTGCATTTTATTCATTCTTTACTACGTACAGAATTACTTTACGAGCCTTGCGTGTAGCGAATTCATACAAATTCTATTTCCTACATAGATGTCACGTGTCAATGTCAATTATTAATGTAAAAATATTAAATATTAAATGATAAACTCATTTCAAGGTTAAGTTCAACATCCGATGACGTAGTTGACATCTGTCTGTCACTCAAGTGACACGCTTGACACTTGATAGGAAATTATTTGATTGGTTGGAAGAAATTAATTTCATTGGTTAAACCAAAGTATTGAACCGGAAGTGAGAACAGAGTCAGTCTGGATGTAAAACTTGAAGAGTAAAAACGTATATTGTTTTGAGTTAGATCTAGTAGAAATCTGAATATATATACTCATTATTTAAACTTTGCATCTATTACAGTTTACTATTGTAAATACTGTACTATATTGTTAGGAATCTCACTATCCAGGCTCTCTGCAAACTGCACCACACGACACCACCAACTGAAAGAACTTGACAACTCAGGGCTCCAAATAACGTAATAGTTTAAAGTCAATAAATAACAGCCAATACTGTACAATAGGCAGCACGTAACACAAGACTGTACAAATATCTCTCCGTTAATAGCCGCACCGCCGTATCAACTCTTGCACTGGTCTATCTGTCACTTCTCGGACTTGTACTGAGCCGTCAAAACGAACCGTAGATCGAGAAGTTGTGTCTCCGGTCTCGGATACCTTCGCCATTTATATAGGGTCCCTGCTGGCCTTCTCGAACCGGACAGAACGCCGCTCGACGTTTCTGGGTGGTCATATGACTACAATTCTCGTGACGCTCCTGAGCTGTGTTCACGACGCCGATCCTTCCGTATGGTTTGTCTAGCCTTTGCTCTAGCTATTCTGAATAGCTTTAGGTTTTCCTGGGAAGGATTCTTTATAAATGCAGCCAGTCGTTTTTTCCTATCGCCAATAGCACTTTTGCAGGCTGTATCAAACCATGGTTTGCTAGGCCGTTTTGGATTTGTGAAGGTTAGGGGGACAACTTTCCTGGCTATACTAAGTAGCTTGCTAGCGAAGGTATCAGCTGGGTTCTGTTCATCGAGGATATTTTCTTTGATATCCTCTGAGCATCTTTTTTGAAATTGTTCCCAATCGGCCTTATTCAGTTTCTACCGCTGAGGTCGTCCCAATGAGGGGAGATTGTTAGTAATGATGATTGGGAAGTGATCACTTCCCCGTAGATCATTGCTAACTGACCATTTAAAGTCGTCCAGAAGTCCAGGGACGCATACGGTGAGGTCAATGCATGTGAGAGATCCAGTTCCTGGGTGCAAGTAGGTCGGTGATGCATCATAAAGTATGCATAAATCATGTTGGAGGAAGATATCCTCCAGCATACGACCTCTTGTGTCGGTATTGTTGGATCCCCACATGGTGTTATGAGCATTGAAATCCCCAAGGATTATGTAAGGCCGGGGGAGTTGTTTCAATAGGTCCTCCATGTCTGTTTGGTGGTAGATACATGCTGCAGCAAGTGATAACCTTGTGAAGGGTTATCCTAGCTGCTACAGCCTGTAGTGTGGTCTGTAGTTCTACCCTCTCATGGGGAATGCTATCCTTCACAAGGATACAGACTCCACCTGATGCTCTCTCTGCATCCTCAACATTCTTGCTGTAAGCACTGTAGCTTCGGAAGCTGATGCTATCTTTCAGAAATGTTTCCTGTAGGCAGACAGCTACAGGAGTCTCAGAGTCCATCAGTAGCTGCATTTCCTCATAATTGGCCTTGAGGCCTCTACAATTCCACTGTACAATTCTGGAATCCATCGCTTATTCTAGATGACCTACTTGAAGCTATTTGGCCTTGGGAGGCCCCCGGAGGGGTTTCCCTTTATTCCAGTGACCTTGGTATTTTTATTCTTGGTTTTGAATGGAGAGGAGGACAACCCCCTTTTGGAGGAAGTCTTTCTCTCTGGAGAGGGGAGATCCCTCTGGTTAGAGCGGAGGTTATTTCCTCCTCGCTCACCTCGGGCATCCTCTCCGCTTTGATTTCTCCCCTTAGGGAGTTGGTCAACCTCTAATTCGGTAGAGGTTGGGGTGTCTGGCTGGTTTCTCTGAGAAGAACCTGTGTCAGACATGATGTCTCCGGGTTCTCCCGGAGTATTGGTTTGACATGCTGCTCAGTCTCCATGCTCTCATCAGCGAGCACAGAGAACCTGTTCTTTAGCATGACAACAGGGCTTTCTTGTTTCTTCAGAGGTGTGTTCTTCTTATCGGTGTTTTCTTCTGAGTTGGAGGAGGAGGAGGGGGTGGTGGGGTCAATGTGTCCGTCTGTGTGGCTATGGATCTTCCTATCTTAGCAACAACCTGAGCATAGGTCTTTGTCAAGCCGAATTGGCCCTTGGGTAGGGCCAATACAGCCGATTTCGCCTGGCTGAAGGTACATCCATTTCTTGCCTTGTACTTCTGCACGGCAACCTCCAGTTTCCACACAGGGCAGTCCTTGGAGTAGGCTGAGTGGCCAGCGTGACAGTTTGGGCATTTGAACTGGGCTGTGCAGTCCTTGTCTTCATGACCTTCTCCAGCACATCTGGCACACACAGTGTTCCTCTTGCAGACTGCCGCGCCGTGTCCATAACCCTGGCACTTGAAGCACCTCATGGGGTTAGGTATGTAGGGCCTCACTGGAACTCGTAGGTATCCTGCCTTCACATACTCTGGCGGTGTAATAGTTGAACTCCAAAAGTGCTAAGGAAAGAGGAGCGCAGTGTAACGTCATGTCTCGGGACGCTTTTAATTTAATAATTTATACACCTAGAATTAGCGCGAGACCTATGAAGGGCCGGCCCTGCAAAATAGTGGTCGACTAGTTATTTAGATTAAGCAACATTAAATTAACCAAACAATGAAAGGTGGGTTCCTTCGTCATTGAAGTTTAAAATTGTGTTTGATCATTGGTTTTAAAAGATGAAGCGCTCAAAAGAAACGAAACTGTAAAGAAAGAAATGTTTGCTGAGAGCTGCACTGACCTGTCTTTGGGCAACTCTTATTTTGATGGTGTACACAAAAGCCAAGAGATTATTCTCGAGTGATCTAGTTTTCTACTTCGTTTTTTTTTAAACAAATGCTTTGATTTAATTTAAACTAATTCAATTTTTCTTTTATTTGGTCATAGACATGGATCATCTGTTTTACTATCCATTTGAAATAACCTGTTTTCATTCAACGCACGGCCACCTTTAGAAGCATTAGAGACAGACCACTAAGTTTGAAATGCACCGAGTTTCTGACCAATGAAAACAGCGCGCACTATGGAGGGAAGAACACCGTATCCTTGAGTCAAGTTAAAAACCTAAACATTGCTATGTTGTTGCGATCATTGACTAGTCAACTAAGAAGTCGTTAGTTTACTTTTTAATTCCTGTAGTGTTTGAGGACAAACAAGCAAGGGAAACGAAGATTGCATTCTTAATGCTTTAATTACCAGGGAAAATGTTTGAGCCCCCGGTGGCTAGGTATACTTACTTTCTTAGAATGAGTAGTGGACGATGTCCAGCACTCACTCTTTAGAAGATGTCAACAAAAAAGTGAAAAAAAGAGGAAAAGTCTCGAGTGTCCATCGAGGGCGTCGCCCAGCGGAAGATGATAAACCTTACAGTCGAAATGACGCCCGCAACAAAAGCATCAACAGACTAACCGAGACTTATAGTCCATCTCTGAATTTTTATCCAGACGACTACGAAGTTTCCAACGATTCCTATTCAGCAGATATCAGCAGCATGTCGACCAAAGAGACAAAGGCAAAAGGCAAGAAAAAAGGAGGCAAGAAGAAGGGGAAAGAGAAAGACCGGAAAGAATCGAATAAAACCGAAGAAAACCCGCCCAAATCTCCCGAGCCTGTGGAGGAAATAAAAGTGTCTCAAGGCAACTTACAAGAAAAGAGGCACTCATCTATCGTGAGGAAAAATGTGGAAGGTGGCAAACGCTCAGATAGCATTTTGAGTCTCTTAAAGAACTCGCTTCATTCAAAGACTTCCTTATCAAAAGCAAATGCCGATCCCATGGTTCAGAGGGCTTCTAATGTTGTTAGACCACCCAGTAGCAGGCAGTTTATAGTGACTAAGAAATCAGTGGCCGATTTCGGATGTAGCGTTCCTGGCGATTTTAGTAATCTTCAGTTATCGGGAAGCACCAATAAGCTTCTGAGGGCATCGTATCAGGCAGTACCACGGCAAGAAAGTTTAAAGCTAAACGACATCGCAACCCAGACAGCCCCTCACGTCTGCCGACAGTGTGATGATTCCAATTATTTAATGTCACGGCAAATGCCCAACGAGGCTTCCAATCAAGGGAGGCTAGCCAGTCTGGCTGCTCAAGAGGCTGGTAATACTTACATGTACTCCCCTCCAAACAGATATATCCCCGAGGTTAATGCTCCGTATCATTATCAAGGCTCCACCACCGTGTCGGGTGGTTTACGTGAAGATTTGAGACAAAGCATTATTTCCCAATCCAGAAATGCGCCTTATGTTGGTGCTGAAAGAGGCGGACAAGCTAACCACTACGCCGCTTATGATGCTGATAAAGCCAAACTATTGAAAAGTAACAAAAGCAAATATATTTGTTACCGAGTACCTAATGCAGAAAACAATGGTATGAACTCAGAACATGACATGAGAGCACAATTGATTGGAAATAAATCGATGATGAATAAAACCACTTCATCGCCTTTGATCAATTATGCCACACGAGCGCCCAAAGAAAGGGACTGCCCTTCAAATATACAACTTGACCCTAATGCATACAAAACAACAACAACGTCCACCTCAGAAACCAATGCTGCGCAAAGGTGGTCTCGTAGATCACAAAACTTTGTGGAGAACTCCACTGGTCCCGCCAGGAACAGAACATCTGGGCAAATGAAAAAGTCTAACCTATCACCACCAATGGTCAGCTTTAAATCCAATGACATGTTAGCTGACCAGGTTTACGAAGTAGGAGTCAGCAGATCTTGCGATTCTGTGAAAACGTTAAAGGAATGGAATACCTTGGTGGCCAGAGATTTCCAGCATCTTCTACAGCTTTACCAAAACTTTCAGAAGCTGAGTTTCAAATACAAATTGAATGATGACTATGATTTTGTGAGCGATGTTGGAAACTGTAGTATTCTAAAAGAGAACCAAAATAATGAGGATGTGATGGACTATAGCGATAGATCAGATCAGTCGGAAGACAAATCTATTGTAATATTGACATCAGACGACGAGGCTTTGAGTAACAATAATGAATGCAGCAATCCAGAATCACATCCTGAGAACAACGTACATAACATTATAACGGGTTTGGAAACAAGTAAGGAGCATCATAAACTCATCAAAATCTTCTGTGCTGCTAAAGCAGCTTCCGAAGTAGGGATCAAAGTTCCAGGCATCAACAGCCAAGGTTGGGTAGATGATGAGTTTGTCAAGCACCTTCAGCTTGCCAGACAATTTGATGTCCGAAGCACTATCAACTATTGTGCGATTCAAGTGAATCTACTCGACGAAGACGCCTACGAGTACCTCTTCAACTATGTGCAACTGTATTGCGAGTTTCTGGCTGTAAAGAGAGACCGCATTGGCTGCTGCAATTACATGGAACAATATCAGCCTCTTTTGACCGCTTTCAAAAAGTATCTTGATATATTCTTCACGTTTAGTGCGGCCAAACTTTTTCGCGAGGAAAGACAAAAAATCCCTGGATTAGATGAACAAGGTTTTTTGGAAGAAGGATTTATTGATTATGTACAGAATAGTGTAGAGTTCAACTTGCGCGTGATGATTGACCGATGCAATTCATTCCCGGCCACTTCGTTCAGCTTAAAACATGTGAATTGTTATATACAAGAATATCTTCGGCTTTATAACTGCTACCAAGCAGACTTAAACAAGAAATGCTCCCAACTGACTGGTGATATGAACAGGACTCAAACAAACCAACGTAAGATGACCTTTGACACAAATTGTTCAACTGATAAAGGTCAGAGCGACTTATCTGACTGCAATTCCCCGGAAACAGAAGTCCAACTAGTGTCTTTGCAAGTTACTTCCTGTAATGAAGTGTATGCTCGTCCATGCGTGCAGACGGATAACCCCAAGGCTACTAATTGCCTGAATCAGTCGCAGTTTCAGAATTCAGGGGTGATAAATGTATCCTATCGGAAGTCTCAACCATCGAATGCATCTGCGGACAGCGGTTGTCAAGTAGAGCACTCTGAACTTTACAGTCTGCAGGAAGAAACTGAGCAAGCTCCACCATTACAAGCGGTCATGCAACGTAAGTAATAAGTGTTATACAGTCATTGGTTTGTCAGCAGGTTGATAGACTAGTTCAATTAGTGGTTTGGTTGTCTACATTTTAGTGGTTTGGTTGTCTACACTTTAGTGGTTTGCTTGTCTACACTTTAGTGGTTTGGTAGTCCATTGAAATAAAGTTCTCCCTTTAGTGGTTTGGTTGACCATAGAAATAAAGTTCTTCTTTTAGTGATTTGGTTGTCCATTGAAATAAAGTTCTCCTTTTAGTGGTTTGGTTGTCCATTGAAATAAAGTTCTCCCTTTAGTGGTTTCGTTGTCCATTGAAATAAAGTTCTCCCTTTAGTGGTTTCGTTGTTCATTGAAATAAAGTTCTCCCTTTAGTGATTTGGTGGACCATAGAAATAAAGTACTTCTTTTAGTGGTTTGGTTTGACCATAGAAATAAAGTTCTCCTTTTAGTGGTTTGGTTGATCACAGAAATAAAGTTCTCCCTTTAGTGGTTAAGTTGTCTACACTTTAGTGGTTTGGTTGTCCTCAGAAATAAAGTTCTCCCATAAGTAGTTTGGTTGTCCTCAGAAATAAAGTTCTCCTTAAGTAGTTTGGTTGTCCATAACAATAAAGTTTTAACTTTAGTGGTTCGGTTGTCTACAGAAATAGAGTTTTGATATAAAACTCGCCAGTCTGACTTTAAGAAGAATTAATAACAGACTGCTTCCATTGTCCTTTAAAACTGAATGATTTGTTTGTTAGTTTTGTGATTCAGCGTGGCTCTTAATTGTCTTGAAGTCTCGAAATCGTTAATAACTTTTTTTTGTTACAAATCTAATTACTTACTTCGTCTGGGAGGAATCTTTCACATTATTTCTCCCCATTCTCGGAATTCAGGTCCGGCCTTAGGTGATTGGAGGCCCTAGGTGAATTCAATAGGTGGCCCCAAATGAAATAGAAATACAAAAAATGAAGACAAAAAAAATGTAATCTATTAAAAATCTTCTCAATCTATTTCTAAATCCACAAATAAGTGAAACATATATAGCGCTGATTGGATGAGCATATGTCATGGACTATTTCTGATCCCCAGACTAGAAATAACTTTTCAACATTTCACCAAAAGGAAGAAACAATGGTCTTGTTTCATAAGTAGTCTAACAAGTAGATCTAAACATTTGGGAATTAAGTCTTCAATTAGAGTAGAGACTTAGAGCTTGGTTAGTAGACATATAGCCATAGACTTCTGCTCTGTTTGGGAGTCGATCCATGTTTCGCATTTTGTATCTGTGCGAAGCCCCCACCATACGAAGGCCCAAGACGGCTGCGTATTTTGCCTATGCCTAAGGCTGGCGCTGCTTGGATCAAATTTGCACAATTATTCATTGTCGATGACAACACATGTATCAAACTTAAACAATTAGTTAATCAAATTAATTTTTGTTGATTACTTGCAATGATGTTTTTTAAAATTTAAATGTAAAAAGCTAATTGGAGATAATCTAATAATATATATACTTAGAAAAGCAAGCTAGCTATGTAAAATGTATTTTATTTCACATTTAAACTGTAATATACATTTGCTTTTCATATGTTTGTACACTTCTAATTGTGAAATCACTACATGAGTTAGCAAATTCTGAAACTAATTTGACTAATTTTTATTTTTATTTTTGTAATAACCCTTTGACATCACAACATTTCACCACAAATGTACATTTGTAGTTAATGTGAAGTATTTAACTGTTTACACGCATGCATAATGTTCTGGAACTGTGGAACTATATAACTAGGTTGTTATCCTCGTGACTGCAGTCCAATTACAGTCAGTCAGCATCGACTGTTCTTACACTTGTTTATTTAAAACTAAGAAATGCTTATTTACAGATTTATGTGGACCCAAATAATGTGAAAGTTTAGCAGCAGAGTTGTTTAAAGTGTGGAAATACAGCTTCTGGCACTCATAAAACTCCTGTGGAAGAATTGACTGGAACTTCTCTTTCAGGTCATAATTTGGTCGGAGGTATGTCCCCTGGAGCTGAATCAGCTTCTGCACTAAATGATGAGCTCAGGGTTTGGAAAACTGGTTTTAAGTCCTTGACGTCTTAAAATCGCTTTCAGATTCCACAATCAAGGAATCCAAATAAGTCTTTTACATTTCATTAGAAACAGTCTCACCTTTCAGCAAAGGAAAATGACAAACATGTTTTCAATTGCTCGCCTGGAGGATTGGGATGGCTCTGTTTGAAAAGATTCAAGATACACATACATTTCATGGGCAAACAACCCATGCATTACCTACGAAGTCTGTCTTCCAATCCTAATTAGAAAAATTAATAACAAAGTGAACGTCAATGTCCTTCAAGGAACATTCTTTTTTTCCCGTAAAGATCCCACATTTTTCTAAATACAATGTCCACCCTAAGCCAGCGGTTATTATTGTGGTATCAAACATTCGAACATTGGAGACTTTGTTTCCAAATCTTCAAGTACTTCTTAGAACTGTCAGTGGTTAAGACCCGAAAAGCTATGCTAAGTTTGTTTACACTGATGATAATCTATACAATAAAATGTTAATATTCAATGCAGCTTTACGCGCACGTTCATGTGTAGAGGACTCGCTATTATTTGCTTTAAAACGAGTTAGTTTTTTTTTTTGGTCACAGTCCGTCTGATAAATTAGGATCCATAGTCGGACATTGGGGAAAACTCAAACTCCTTTTGTAATATAAAAAAAATATTTTAATTAGGAAATACTTCAGATCCAAAACGAAAGAAGCTCTTTGTTGTCAAGTCTTTTGGTGTTATTACACTTCATGTCGAGCAGACGTGTACGTGTCCTACCTGTTATGGATAGTATTCTATTTTTAGTCCGACTGACCACCACAGACACAAACTAATAGCGGCTATTCCCCCTGAAGCAATGAATTTAAAAAGCATAGAATGAAGTATACTTGTTTCAAGCTGCTATCTAACATGGTTACACAGTTAGGATGAATTTGTGACACTCATACATTTTTCGGTCTAAGTTTTTCTGCTACTGTCTATAGTCCAACTTTGACCACATAAAATGTCTTCTCTCCCATGGGACATATCTCTATAATCCCTACATCAAGCTCTACACATCTAGACAATTTTTGTTGTATTACATTTATACTAAGTAACAAAGACAGTTTGTGTGGAAACACAAACTCAAAATCGGCCCCCAAAATGGTCCACCCAGGCAGATAAAAAGGCCGGTAAAAAGCCGGTATCAATATTTTCAGAAAGAACATCAGAATTAAATTCTATCAAAGACAAATGACAGAGAAGAATGGAGAAAGACGTTTGACACATCTTGGGTGGTACCCCAGTGGTTCAGCAGACCAAAGAATAGGTGAAAGTGAGTGTGAAGTTAAATGTGAATCTGGCCTAATTGATGTCTTATAATGAATATCTAATTGATCTAATTGTTTTGTAAAGGGTCAATCTCTAATTCAAATCCTCAAAAAAAAAATTGTAAAAATTCGTAAAGAAAAAAAAAATTTCTTTAGTTATGTGTTCTATTGCTGTGTTGTTGCGCTGCAGACCACGCGATAATATGATAAACTATTTATTAATTATTTTAATTTATGTCCAACTTATATGCATACTAAATAGATTTTTTTTCTCTTAAAAAAGTAAACATTATTTTGGGGTAAATGTAGTAATGTTATACAGATTTTACATAACGTAGCAATACAAATGTAAAAAAAAAAATTGACAAAAAATCTAAAACCATTTGCATAAATGTGTTAAAACTATGAATCTAGTTTCTGAGATTGAAACGGGACTGACGGAAGGGGACATACAGACCACACGAGACTCTAATAGTGGGGCTATTCCCCTCTCGGGAACCGCTAAAACACTAAAAAAAACATTTAGTAATATATAATAAGTTTTTAAAAAACATCACAAATACTACTCAGAGTTATACAAAGCTCTGGTGTGATGTTAAAGTTCCAGACAAGGCAGCATTAGTAGTAGTTTAGAGTAGAGTATAGAATCTAGATATATGCTATAGAATACTAGTCAACCCGCGGAGTAGCATATGCTGCAATTTAGCAGGGCCGGCCTTAGGCCACTGCAACTTATGCGACCGCAGTTGGCCTCGCACTTTCATAGGCCCCTGCGTTAAATCTAGGTGTAAATTATTAAATTAAACCATTTTATAACTTATAACAGATTTAACGCGGGAGCTCCTGGAAATCTCATGAAATTGCAAAATATACGAAAAAGTCATGTAAATCTCCGGAATTTATAAAAATCTTTTGAAAATTCATACAAATCTTCTGAAATATAGACAAAATTGTTATTTTGGGGTATCACTCAATATGGAAAACGCCAGCCAATCCTTCGCGCGATTAAAAAAAAGGCATTATACAATACCCGTAATTGTGGAATCTGGTGAAAGAAGTTTCTCGCTCCTCAGTGAGGTCAACAATTCTCGAAGAAAGATTGAAACATTTGGTAATTCTTGCTATTGAGCGTGATCTATGTAGGAAACAGAATTTTAAAATGTACTGTATGACTTTGCTACACGCGAGGCTCGTATAGTAATTCTGTATGTAGTAAAGAATGAATAACACGAAACGCAAAGACGAATTTATTTTCTAATAAAAAATCTTAATTTTCACTTATTATGCGTATCCCTACCCAAACTGGGCTCGCGCAATCCGTTTCGCATAGGGCCTCGCAATGATTAAGTCAGGTCCAGCTATTTAGTGAAGGGTGAAGACAGAGACGATTATTTATTCTTCACCCCAACCCTTTTTTTTTTGCATTGAAAGCTACGTGGGGTAACTCTAGTCAGACTTGCAGAAATAAAAGTGTTATCTTTCCAAGACTTTTTCATAATGTCCGCATGGTTGGGCCACGAAGAGAATGGATTCTAGTTTGGTGATAGGCCTATAGATCCAGATGTATAAATGTTCCTGAATGTCTATTTTAGCGGTTCTCAACCTTTTTAGCTCCGCGACCCCCTAATACAATTTTCCACTAGGCGGCGACCCTCAAGCATACAACTTTTTTCGTTCATTGACTTAGGTAAATGTGATTTTGCTAGTGTTAAATATTCTTCAAAACGTGATTAGATCTTCTCCATCATCATCATCAAACTCCATTTGATCGCCAATGTTTTCATAAAAAATTGAATTCATGTCAATTAGCTATTTTTAGCTCCATTCATAATATTTTTTTTATTCATGAATTTATGCATTCGCTTTACTTATAACATTATTATTTTCTTTAATTGTTTCTAATGCACAATATCAGTGACTATATTTGTAATACGCGAGTCAAGACCCGCGGGCAGCAGGTAATATATGTCTAGTATAAATATATAGGTTGAGAACCCCTGGTCTATTTATTTTTTTCACTCTTTTTATGAGGACATGCGGGAATACCCGCATATCGTAGGCATGTTCATGATAATGATTGTCTAGAGCTCCAGACCAAATTTAATTATTAGATTATTATAGGCTATTCAAAAAATTATAATGGTTTAACCAGAGTTTTCCCTGTGTGGCCTATCAGCTAGTAATTATCTCCCCAAAGATATACATCAACTGTAGAATTTCAAGAAACATCGATAAAATACATTTCGATATCCGTGTCCACCCAGGTTTTTACAAAGTTTCTATCAACTCACTCTGTCTGTCTGTCTGTCTATATGGTAAAAGTTTGTACACGTTATTCCTCCACACCCAATCTCGGATTAAGATGAAATTTGGCACAATTATTTCTTGTACATGACAACTCAAGAATCAATTTAACAAATTAACCTATTAGTTCATTAAATATTGGTAATTAATTATTTTGTTTGATACCCTGAATAAGGGAAAAAAAGTACTTGACAGATGTGGTGGTATTATAAGTTGAAGGACTCGAGCCCTAAATGAACATTTTTTATGTATTTATAAAAAAATATGTAAACATTCACCAAGATACCCCCTTCTTCCCTCCCCTTTTCACAACTTGTCTAGACAAGTGATAGGATCAGAGTGAACCGAGAAAGCTAAAAGCTAAAAAAAAAGTTTGTAAATTTGTCATCGCACAGACTCTAGTAGCATTAAAAGGAGCCACACTCAAAAGGCACTAAAACTAGTCCCATTTCAAACACACTAAAAATAAACTAGTCACACTTCAAACACACTTACAATAGACTACAATTACACTCCAAACACACTAAAAATAGACTAGTCACACACTTCAAACGCACTCAAAATAGACTACAATCAAACTCCAAGCGCATTAAAAATAGACTACAATCACATGCCAAACACACTAAAAATAGATAAAAGTTATACTCTTAAGAACACTTTTCCACGCATAGATAACTTTCATTCATAACCTCAGTTCCCAAGCATCGATCCCAAATTTAGAGAATAGACCCCTCTCACTGGCATAGAACCCAGTTCCCAGGCATTAAACCCTCCTCCAAGGAAGACCCCTCCTCCTCACTTTCACGGGCCCAAAAAAGCCAATGCATTAAAGTTCGACTGTATTGGTCACTCAGTGTGGAACTTTAGGAAAGGTCAAAAAGATTCAAACGTTAAAAGGTACGCAAGGACAAATGAAGATGAAGACTTTCAGAGAGCGACATTTTCTGCTTTGTTTATTTATAAACTCAACTGCATAGACAAATGAAGACATGCAGAGAGCAAAAGTTTCTGCTTTGTTTATTTATAAACTCAACTGCATAGACAAATGAAGACATTCAGAGAGCGAGACTTTATGCTTTGTTTATTTATAAACTCAACTGCATAGACAAATGAAGACATTCAGAGAGCGAGACTTTATGCTTTGTTTATTTATAAGCTCAACTGCATAGACAAATGAAAACATGCAGAGAGCGAAATTTTCTGCTTTGTTTATTTCTAAGCTCAACAAGAAAGTAAGACGTAGTGAAGAGAAATAAAATAGTCCACTCCATTGACGGCTGTAATTTTTCCGAATGAGCGTGTAATGTATAGCTGTCTTGAAACAAAGCTTGGGTTTATTTGACATGTTGCGGATGTTCTGGACTATTACATCCTACCCCAAAACTTTCGCAGGACGGCAGTGTTCAAACCACTAAGACGACAGCCCAGAACATATACCACACGATAGAGAACACAAATAGAGTTAAAGCTAACGTTGTTAATCAATGTACCTACCTGGGCAGCACTGCCCACCTAATGCCTTACTGTTGATAGAAAAAGACAACGGTCTCGCCAAGCCAACAGTACTTTTGGTCGCCTCCGATGTTGGAGAAGGTCTCTTCACTTACCAATATAAATAAATGTTTATATACCAGTGTTTCTTAACACACTGGAGACTGGTGTAGACAGTATAAAAGCACTACTTACTATTTGATAACTTCGATGGGTCGAATACATATCACCGCATGCCAAAAGCGATCTTTTTGGGAGAGTTTAAAAGAGGTGTCTCCCGTAAGCGCTATAAAGATTAACTCAGATACCATTTTGACCTCACTGGCAGCAGATGGCCCCTGAAAGAGATAGTTGGAGAGCTCTCTCGAATACGCGGGACACACATTGAGGCCAAAAGAAAACTTCCAGTGTAGAGAGGTGCAGAAGACGTGAAGAAAACTGACATAGCAGACGACAGCTTTGTCTGCATCAGATGTGACAAATATGCAGGTGGCTACTGGGTTTGCGTAGTCTTGTGAAACACTGCACTTATCTATATCTTCGTAGTCGAAGACATTGCCATTATTCATGATGACATTGTGCCACTATCAAAAGTGTTTCCGGTGGTGAATCGGAACCCTTTAGTTTTAAAGGAATGGTTTTAAATGAGCAGAACTGTTCCATCCAAATATCTATCTATCTATCTATCTATCTATCTATCTATCTATCTATCTATCTATCTATCTATCTATCTATCTATCTATCTATCTATCTATCTATATCTTTCCTTTCTCTCTCTCTCTCTCTCTCTCTCTCTCTCTCTATATATATATATATATATATATAGAGAGAGAGAGAGAGAGAGAAATAATTGACAGAATATCTTAGTTCCAAACATGTGCCACATTGAACTAGGTCCCTAATGGGAAGTGTACATTGCTATTAAACGGAAGTTACACTGTAAGGAAAAAACAAAACAACAAACATCCAAATAAAACCCAACATGACTTAAAAGTCTATCATCTAGTGGCTGTCATGAAGATTTGTCCAGTCTTTGATATGGACTCTGTAGCATAGTTCGGCCTCACAAAGTAGGCAAAGAAATCTTTTGTTTTGACGAAACTTCCCTTTAAAAACTTCTTGAGTGGATTCTAACTATTGGCCAGTACATCTTCTTAGACTAGATCTAGTGCTACAAATGAAGTCTAATCTAATAAACTATGCACATTTTTTTCTCGGCCTTGTTTAAAGCAGTTTCATTGTGTTCAAGTTTAACCATAAAAAACACAAGAGATAATTTGATGCGATGACAGGCTTAATACTATGTGATGCTGGAATCTTGCTTTTCTGGGAGCCAATCAAATGACAAAGATTTCTGAATACTTAGTGAAATGACTCAAACTGAGCTAGTAGGAAATGTTTCATTTGAGGCTGCAGTTAGCTATTCCTTAAGGAATTGGAAACGTTATTATTTGATTGTAGAACTGAGCTGCTGCAATAGACAATACACTTAATATTCAAATAGATCACTATACATATTTTTAACAGAGGATCAATCTCTTCAGTAGCTGATGGATTAAAACAATTTTCGACGTTGATCGACCACTACTTTGTATCAGTAGATGATCGAAAATGAAAGAAGAATTAGAATACACATCACATCAACTTATCAACCTGTGTCTCCAAAAAGAAAAAACTACAATAGTGTGGACTGTTAAAGTTTGAGTGATATAGTGCCCAGTTCATCAATCGCTAAAATCATACTACAGTCATGTCCAGATTAAGTCTTATGTTGCTCAAAATGTCTCAATCAGACACAAAAAAAGAAAGAAAGAAAAAAAAAGGAAAAGACAAAAAAGATTCAGATGAAAATATCGGTGACGAGGGATCTCCCCTTGAGGTGAGCTCCAGCAAAAAATTGTCTTTAGAAGCCGAGGCGATTAACACGACCCATAAAGCCAGTGCTAGTTCTGTGAATGATCAGTTAGAAGAAGGTAAAGTCAAATCAATTACAGAGCTTTTAGAAAAAAAAACTGCTACAAGAGTCAGTAGCCAAAACCAACTTGCCAATAAATCGGAAGAAGCCAGAAAGACTATGATAAAAAGTAGGCTCCAAGCTGGGCAAGCCAGACAAAGAGCAAGAGATGCGAGTGCAGCTAAGGATGTGAACAGCGAGCCGAACGGAGAAGAACCAATGAAGAATAGAGAAGCTATGGAGGAAGCACGGAGAGCTAGAAAGAAAGCGATTCTGGAAAGTCGTAGAATATCTGCCAAAAATAGAGAAGCAGCGACAGATGAAGCCCAACTAGCAAATAGTGACGTAGTGAAAACAAGGAGAAAAGCTTCACTAGGAAGAGGCAGAGACTCTATAGTAAATACTGACGCATTGAAAGTCAATGTTGAAGTAACTAAAGCAACGGATGAAGTACCTACAGCAGTTGATGAAGTACCTACAGTAACGGATGAGTTACCTTCATCCAATGATGAATTCCCTACAATCGATGAAGCGCTGACAGTAAATGATGAAGACTTAACATCTAAAGACGATGAGCCTGTAACAAAGGGCGAAATCTCATCCATAAAGAGTGAAATCTCATCTCAAACCAGTCCACACTATGATAGCCAGAAAGTCAAGACTAAAAACAGTGACGTCAAAACCAGTACCAAGGAAAGCCAAAACATGTTGAATGTTATCAAGGAGGAGCCTAATACGGAACGCATTGTTTCAGCCAAAGGAAGCAGAAGTAATACTCTTACAGACGATAAAGTGATGGATTTAGCGCGGGAATTGGTGTCGAACACAGCTGAGAGTATACGTACTTTGATACAAGATGAACGACAAAGACGCTCCGAGGTACAGAGGATTGATAGCCAGGCAGAGAATGTTTCGAATACAGCAGGGCGAGTCGAGGAACGAGATCAAGCTGGCGAAACTCAAAACAGTGAAACACTAGCATCCTTTGTTTCAAGGAGTGTACACTCTTTAGTCCGGCTGAGAAAGGAGCAGTCTGCCATAGAAACACTGGAGACGATCAAAACGATCCTCGAATCATCGACTTCCTTAGCACAGACAAAGAAAGTCTCATCGAACAGCGTGGAAGTGCAAACTCAACGGGAACAAGCGTCTATGCTACACAATAAAGAAGTCACTAAACTTCCCTCTGGTGCTGACTTATTGACTGCCTTTGTTTCAAATGAGGATTTAAACAATCAAAGGAAATTAAACTTGAATAATGCGATGTACTTTGATGATTGTGTGGACGTTGACTCTGAGAAAAACAACGACCAAGTGCGGTTTAAAGAAAGTTGTAAACTCAACTGCTCCCTATGTTCCACCAACAAAGCTCTCTCTAAGGCACGGTGTGTCCCATGTTTAAGTACATGCAGAAATTGTTTTCGACCAGTGAAAGCAAAGAAACATTTGGCACAAGCCAACGAAGGTCAATGCTCAACGACCTTTCGCGACAGCTTTGACCTACAGGAAGCGCGTCAAGGTTTTCAGGAACAAAGTTTGATCAAATCTAGGTACGTTACAGTTCAAGGCAGTGGCCCACATAATTTTACTCAAGTAAGTGGCCCACCCAATTTTACTCAAGTAAGTGGTCAACCTAACTACGTTCGAGGTAATGCTCAGTCTAAATGCACTAAAGGTTGCGGTTCAACTAACTGTTCTCAAGCGAGTGGTCCTCATAATTTTACTCAAGTTAGTAGCCCGTCCATCTATGCCCAAAGCAATATTCCTCATAACTTGACTCAAGGTACCTGTCCAACCAACTGTGGTCAATGTAGAAATCCATTTTTTTGTTCACTTAAA
Source organism: Biomphalaria sudanica (assembly GCA_036873155.1). Lineage (NCBI taxonomy): Eukaryota > Metazoa > Mollusca > Gastropoda > Planorbidae > Biomphalaria > Biomphalaria sudanica. The sequence continues at coordinate 215,664 of JAZGLO010006658.1, read as the reverse complement.
AATCAAAGCAATCAAAGAAGTAAAAGTCGGGATGGCTGTACTTCTTCTATGGACCAACGCAATATAGTTAGTAATACCAATGGAATCAATACCAGTAAAATTGATGTAAATAATTTGAGCCAAGATCAGGACAATGCAATGCATTGTTACAATCAATGTCGTAATTATGAAGCAACCCAGTTAAATCAAGCCCGAAACCATGAACTGAACTCTGTCAAACAAGGCTTAAATTATGAAATGAATCAGTCACTTTCAGATCAATGTGTCAGACAAGAACTAAATTATGCAACGAATCAGTCCCTTGTAGATGAGAACACAAGAATGGATTATGTCCAACAAGGTCAGTCTAACAACGTTCTATTTAATCATCTTAGTCATTTCGATGGTCCAAATAATGACAATGTTTTGTACCCATGTGGAAGACCTCATGACTGTCCTTCCCCTAACCTGAACAATGCTCCTAGTGGCTGCAGACCAAACACCGAGAAGAAACGCGTAACTTTCATTCACAAGGACATCTCGAGATGCGTTGCTAAAGATGAATTCAATTATGTCTCTACGGACAAGATTCAATTTGCAAGTCATATGTCTAGCCAGGATATTAGTTATAAATCCAATAACGTTATTAAGAGTGCACACCTATTTTCAAATTTATTTGGTAATGGTCATAACATGGGCTTTGATCCAATAAGAAAAGACAGTCCAAATACGATGAATCCTCTCAGCCCAATCGTGCCAGCCGTCTGTGTCAGTTCAGGAAGTCATGTCATGCATGTCTCCGAGAATGCCAGTGAGACGTTGAAACCAATGCCGCATTCTGTTTATGGAAAGAGAGCTGAAACCTGCGGCTGTTTTGTACCTCAAACAAGATCGTCAATACTTAACAGAGCACAATCAGGCCAACAAGCTGGAGGGCAGTTTCCGTGTAACTACGAACTGCCCAATGGTCAACTTTACGACAGAGCTGATAAATGTGAACTGGAAAATATCTTTCTCCACGCTAAGGGCTGTATGAATAATGTGCAGATTTTTGCTGAAGGTGAGGTTCATAACATTAAGGTTTTTGCCGAAGGTCAGTTATCTGATTTAAAAATGTATTCTAATGGTGATTTAGAGAATGTTGAAACTTGTACACAGGGGGAGCTCGAGTCGCTGCTGACTTACGATGACGGGCAAGAGAGATTAGAGCTTCAACTCAGAGAAGAGACAAAAGACGCGCCTCTCTCAATGCCTTCCGATAGGCCAGTAAGTTCACAAACCAAGCAAAACGTCCCAGTATGTTGTGTTGCTAAGCGCAAAGAAGATTGGTGTCAAAAATGTCCCAAAACATTTGGAAATTTTAATATTAGTTCTAACAAAGGTGGCCCAGGACACGTTCTTCATTGGAGTAGTTCAATTGGCCAGGAAGATTCAAGCGAGGATAGATTTGTCTCTATTATTGGTGAAAGTGTAAACAGGACAAGTGACCAGGGTTTGAGAAAAGTCAGGCATTTTCACCCCACAAAAGGAAGGTCTCAGGTGATCGGTAAAAAAGATGCAGATCTGGTCGAAAACGTCAATGCCATCGGCCGCGACTGTTCTTTAATACAAAAATCTATCAGAAAGCATTCACCCTCTAGTAGCCCAAGATTTTCATCAAAACGACTTGCCAGTAGACAACGCGCGACTGATAGGGACACCGAATGTTCTAACACCGAACGTCTTATAATGAGACCTCCAGCGACTAATGTTGACACATGGAAACCTGACAGCTGGCCACAGCACTACTCAACAAGTAGCAAGTTTCCGAGCTCCAAACAACTTACACACAGAAATGTGGACAAGAAATGTGATTCAAACCCGTGCACACATGTTGGGGGTGACATTGTCTGCACTGATCCTGGGGGAAAAGAAGAACATCGCTCCAAAAACTTCTATTTGCATAAAGAGCACACATTATGGGCTTCCACTTCCAAGGCTGAAGGTCAGGATGATAAATCTAGAAAACCAATTTGTGTTTCAGAGGGACAGAGCAGTAGAGAGTGGACATTAGATTCTGTATCTCTAACACACGAGCGCTGCAAAAAATCTCAATGTTTGGAAACTGTGAATGCCAAATTTCCAAAGGTCAACACTACTCAACAAACAGACACAGACAGCGAGCTAGTAGAACTGGCCAACTTAACTCAGTGGGTTCATGCCAAGAATGAAGGGTTATTCAATGAAGCTGAACACGAAGCATTACTTTGGCATCCTAAATCTGATATCCATTATAAACAGGACTTCATTGTGGGTCACGCAGAAATTCTTTCAAATTCAGCACCAGCAGATAGATGTCATCTTTTAGGTAGTACACAAGTACAGCCTGAAGATGTCACAGTAGGAGATCAACCGCACGAATCGTTGACGGAAATTCGAGAAGGTGATTTTGACACTAATTTAAAAACCTTACTGGATAATGTGATATGTCACTTTGACGAGAATGTGACATCCTTATTAGACACTAAAGTCAAAGGATTCCACCAAAAGGTCGAATCATTATTAGAAATGGAAATGGATCGTATTGATAATAATGTCAAATCAATAGTAGACAATGGTATCGGAAACATCCACGCTAATCTGAAAGCAGTACTTCTTCAGGAGAATACTAAGACTAATGCAGAGAAGAAATTACTCAACTCGTTTCGTATAGCTCCTCAGGACGACCACGCCAGTACAGCTATGGCCACCGATGATTACAAAACGTGTCAAAACACTGAAATTAAACATGACAAAGGGCAAATGGAGGCATTAAACAAAGGGCAGGTTGAGTCTTTGAGTAGAGGGCAACTGGGTACATTAAAACAAGAGTCAACTCTTTTAACAAATAAAGGAAAATCTGTTGCCGTGAATCAAGAACAAGGTGCACTGAGACAGGGTCAGAATGTAAATAAAGGTCAAGGACAATGTGCACTGAGACAAGGTCAGAATGTAAATAAAGGTCAAGGACAATGTGCACTGAGACAAGGTCAGAATGTAAATAAAGATCAAGGATTATCTGGTGCACTGAGACAAGGTCAGAATGTAAATAAAGATCAAGGATTATCTGGTGCAATAAATAAAGAGTATTGCTCAAAGAACCCTTCAAGTATCATTCAAAAAGGCGCTAATACAATACACTCTAACACTTCAGAATATCAATATCCATATGGTAGTGTCCAACTTTGCAATCTAGAAGCACGTTCTGATCGGACATGGTTAGATCAGCATTCCAGTCTGTGTCATACCCCCAGTGGGGCTCATCAAGCGCAGTTAGACGAAGATCCATTTCTATGTGTTCACCTACCAGCACGACACAATGAGGAAAAGCAACAAGGGCAGCTACTTCAAACAAAACCTTTCAGCGAAAGAACCTCCAACCAAATAAATAAATATGGTTTAAATACTAAGTTGAATACAAACGAGAAGCCGAATCTATTATATTGTAGAAACAACAATCCTGATGGAACCGATAGTAAAAGAAATCAAACAATCTATAACATAGCCCAGACATCAGCTGTCATAGGAAGAAGACAAGACTGGTCAAGTGATTTACCAGAAAAAACAAACTTCTTGCCAAAAATGGAGCCGAATGCAATCTGTGATAGAAAAAGTAGCCAAGTGTATTGCCACAATCTCAATGATAGAAGTAGAACACTGGAGCACAGAGTCCAGCATGGAAGAGATCATCTGGAACAAGATTCCTGCCTCAGGAAAGATCCACAGCAAAACATGGCGAGTCTTCAACAGGAACACAATTCAAAATTAGACAAGAAAAAACATTTCCTAAATACACTTAACTCGATAGATGAGTCCAACGCTTCAACAAGCCGAGAATTAATTCTTGAGGATTTGGACATTCTCCCAGATGATCTAATAATGGCACAATCTGACTCTAGATCTTTGCTAAATCAAGACATGGAAACAAGCGAAGACGTCTCCAACCCGTCTAATCACATTAGAGGCAATGAGTCGTACGCAATGGGATCAAAGGGTCTCGAGTCGAAACATATCGGCTATCTAAATCAAATCATGAATCAGACTCACACAATAACAGGTCATTTGCACAATCAGAGTTACCTTCAAGAAACAGAGGATTGTGTCGGCTACAAGCCACAAGTTTCATACAAGAAATTTCTAAGAAGAAATAGAAACAAGAGGTTAAAGGTCAAATCGCCAAAAGCCTCTAACGATTGTGTCGAGAATAGCTACTCCGATTACACCGAGGAAACCAGCAATAACAGCGGAGTCAATGGAGACGGCGGCCACGAGGAGAGAAAGAACGACTTGCTGAGAGAGCATGACAAAGCCAATAATCTAACTCCAGCGGGTCAGTGTGTATCCAACGTTGTTAATTATCTACTAGTACAAGACCATAATGAGGCAATGCCTAATGATCAATCTTTTGTTGCAGATGAACAAATCCTCGAGGAAGCGTCCCATAATCCAGGCTCATTAAAAAAGGAAAGATGTTCTCCAGAGAAAACTGAGATGCCAAACAAAGAAGTCTTTCAAGGATACTGTTCGTGTCTTCAAAACATTGAGGCAGATGAACAATGTTGCTGTGCAATGCGACAGTGTGCATCGATTCATCCCAATCAAAACGATGCTGTGAAAGCATCAAACAAGCCTCAAGAGGAGAACAAACAGCTGGCAGGGGAAGTCAAACCCGTTTGCCAATTTACATTCGTGCCTTACGAGTCAGAACCAAGCCGTGATTCACTTTTGTCAGGATCAACAAACTTTATTGATGGCAGACTTTACATTGATGTTTGCAACACATACCCTTTGATATCTTCGTCTTCCCATCAATTTGAGACTGAGTACAAACAAGAGCCAGTTACAGATAAGTTAGTCTGTGACATGGGGACACCCCAGGCTCTGTCTTGTGACTATGAATTGCTCAGTCCGGACACGTGTGAGAAGCCATGTTATAAGTCAGACGAAATCTCGGAAAGATGTGAATGTCATTCTCTGAATAGCAAACAAAAAACTAAAACTGACATAAGATGTAGCTCTAAATTAGATAAAAATGTACTCGGCAAAATATGTCAAATCAACAAATTATGTAACTACAAACTATCCAACGAGTGCAAGAATCCGGAATCAACATGTGTTGATAAACAAAACCAACAAGTGCAGAATGTCGGCTCTGTGAAACCTTCCGACGGCTGCAAGAGACAGACTCGAGATGCTGAATGCATTTATCCCGACATCGCTGAAAATCTTCAATGTGAATCTGAGGACGCAAACTCAGAGCGTAAACTTTTGAACGACGTCGTTTCAAATGATTCTAGTGATTGCCCTACAGTTCCAACATCCAAAGTGGATGCTTGTACAGATGTCAAGGACCTTCCATCAATGGAAGTGTCTAGTTGCCACGTCAGCTGTAATGTATGTGAAGATTTCAAAGAATTGTTGCAGGAATCTTCAAGCAACGAAGAAACGGAGTCCTGCACAGTAAGCTCTGTTGGAACGGTCCACAGATCCACAGAGCCAGTTCAGAGATCGAAACATTTCAAAACGTTCTCCAGACCCACCTGGAAAAAGCACGTACAACTCAGTGACGGTGATGATGACGGATCGCTTAGTCCCAACCGCTACTGTAAACACGAAAAAGATTACAAAAAGCGCACCACTGATAGAGGCTTTAGAATAGAGGACGACATGCTAGTGTACGGCAGTCGAACGGCCAAAGTAAGAATGGCTGGCAATGAGACTGATTATGAGAGATCTCGGAAACATTTGCATGGGTCCTTGACCCACTTAGACAACACCAGGGGAGATTCCCCGTGCAACGATGAGCGAACCACTGCCAGTGATTTTAGTGGGGAGGAAGACAACCAGGAGCCAGTCGGGCGGTGTATGCGTTGCAAACGTGCCTTGAACCTAGAAGCCAGTGATGACACGGACGATTACATGCCCAAACGAAGTCGAAGTTTAGACTTTGAACGTTACCAAAACTGCCGGGCTAAACAAAATACATGTTCCGAAAAAGACAATTATTGCTATGAAGTAGACAGTGAGTTGAATGTGCCTAGTCATACGGAATGTTGCATGAAACATTCGAGGTACAAAAAGTACTCAGAAACTAATCACAGGCGTTGTCGTGGTCAGAGTTTCAAAAAATACCAAAGAGACAGAGGATTAAAACGTGAAGACAGCTACGAAAATGAATATGCAGGTAAAACGCAATAACAATCAGATCAACTAATCATGTAGATATACAATTACAATCAGATCAACTAGTCATGTAGATAAACAATAACAATCATTCAACTAGTCATGTAGATATACAATAACAATCAGATCAACTAATCATGTAGATATACAATTACAATCAGATCAACTAGTCATGTAGATAAACAATAACAATCATTCAACTAGTCATGTAGATATACAATAACAATCAGATCAACTAGTCATGTAGATATACAATTACAATCAGATCAACTAGTCATGTAGATAAACAATAACAATCATTCAACTAGTCATGTAGATAAACAATAACAATCATTCAACTAGTCATGTAGATAAACAATAACAATCATTCAACTAGTCATGTAGATATACAATTACAATCAGATCAACTAGTCATGTAGATATACAATTACAATCAGATCAACTAGTCATGTAGATATACAATAACAATCATTCAACTAGTCATGTAGATAAACAATAACAATCATTCAACTAGTCATGTAGATAAACAATAACAATCATTCAACTAATCATGTAGATATACAATTACAATCAGATCAACTAGTCATGTAGATAAACAATAACAATCATTCAACTAGTCATGTAGATAAACAATAACAATCATTCAACTAGTCATGTAGATATACAATTACAATCATTCAACTAGTCATGTAGATATACAATAACAATCAGATCAACTAGTCATGTAGATAAACAATAACAATCATTCAACTAGTCATGTAGATAAACAATAACAATCATTCAACTAGTCATGTAGATAAACAATAACAATCAAATCAACTAGTCATGTAGATATAGGTAATACATAAGTATCACATTCATCTCGATTAGTTCCTTGAGTAGTGGTTAATGATTACTGCCGTTCGGATGAAAGACTCTAGCTGAAAGTATTGAACAGACAAAGGGCATCATGTAGTGCTAACGTTACAGCCAGGAGACGAGGCAGCTTTGATAGTCACAGGTCTTCCATTGGAAGCCTTCCCTAGACTAGTCCTAAAATTCAAATGACAGTTTAGTTTGGACCCAGATTTAAAGTTCCACAGAGACTTTTAGCCAGATATCGGAGTTAAGATATTAGTTTAAATTAGATGCTTGAGTTGAGATTAGACATTGTATTGTAAACTTGACGCATGGGTTTATTATAATATATACTAGCCATATGTAACCTACGGAACTAAATTCAAACATAAACCAGAGCGACATTTTGGATATATGTGAACAGTTGTAATACAGACATACATAATAGGAATAAACACAATATATAATTTATGAATATTTAAAGTATATGACTCAACTTTCTAACTATAGAAGTCAGTATGACTTAATATACACAGAATATTCCTTAGGATTTTCTTTAAATTGACTTATAGTTATATATCTAGATCATCTAGTCTATATTATATATATACTAGCCATATGTTACCCGCGGCCTGCATGTCTTAATTTGCGTATCACTGTCGATATAGTCACTGAGAGTGTTTTGTTAAGAATTAAACGAAATAATAATGTTATAAGTAAAGCGAATGCGGAATGCGTGATTGTAAAATAGTATGAATGGAGCTATCAAAATAGCTAATCGACCTAAATCCGTTTTTTCAAATAAAAACATTTGCTTGTAGGCCTACATATAATTGATTAAAATATGAAATGACTAGACTTTATTTTGTACCAGTTTATCTGTGGGGTCAGGGCATTTGTCTTGGTGTAGACTGCAATTGAAGAAAGTATTATTTTTGTTTTTATTATTATGTATAAAGTTAATAAGTAGATCTAGACTTTCTAGACCTAGATATCTAGTATTATTTTATAATCAAATCAAACACACGAATGTAATTGTTTATATAACATTGTTAGTTTAAATTTATGTAGAGCACACAACACTATTCGATAGTGCTGACCTTGGGAAGGTACTAGGTTTTGTCCGGGAGGTGGGGGTTGTCTATGAAGATTTGATTTGTGAAATTGTGAACATATAATATTATTATTAATATGCCTTTATAATGCGTGATTTTTTGACCTCTGGCGTTAATTTCATTTGTATCACTGTGCGGCGCATGTAATGGTGCCGCAAGTTACGGAAAAGTATGTCAGCATGGCTAAAGCTATTCACATTTAGAGCGAACGATTTTATGTAAAAAAATGTTTTAAACTCATATTCGAAGGTTAATTTTAATAAAATAATGAAATGAATTGACACTAATTTGTATGTTCATGTGTAAAAGTAAAAAAAAAATGTTTTCTTGAATGAGAGCTAATTTAGACCTAGAGATTTTACATCTCTGCGCAAGCGTGACCTCGTCGTCTTGTCTCATCATGTAGACATAGCTATGTAATCTAGATTTATAAGATACTATACTTTCATAAAGTTGGGCAACTTTTTTTTTTGAGGGTCTTATGTTTGTTTTAGGGCTACTATAAATACGTCACTGTTCCAGTTAGTAGTCAAGGAACATTTATACCAAGTTTGATTAAGATTGGTCAAACGGTTTGGATTTCTATTCGTAACATACATACATACATTCTCCTTACTTTCTACTTTATAGTATAAATAAATAAATAAAAAATAAAATGGAATACAATGGAACTAAATCATCCTTGACCTTTAAAAAATACATCAAAACTTCCTTTATTTGTTTCACACCGGATACACCAACAATTTGATACACCCTCAGTTACTTGTGGCCACAAAATTCACTTCGCCTAGCCCCTACGGCCTCAAATTACCTAAGGCCGGCCCTGTAGCCATTACTAAACATCTCCAATATTGTCTACAAAATATTTATTCTCACTGCTCCCTCCAAGTCAGCAACCAATATGTAAAGTATTATTATAGCTTTTATAGCTTTACATAGCGCTACTTTCATGCTTATAGCATGCACTGAGCGCTTTTGGTCCTATCTCATTTGTGGACCAGTGGGGGGGGGAGGAGGGGTCTAGGAGTTGGTTTTCCGTGCTGCCTTTAGGCGCTCAGTAAACACAACTCTGCCCGAGTCGGGTGTCGAACCTCGAGAGATAAAACGACTGTGTGAAGTAGGAAATATAACGACTGTGTGGAGTGAGAGTTATAACGACTGTGTGTAGTGAGAGATATAACGACTGTGTGGAGTGGGAGATATAACGACTGTGTGAAGTGAGAGATATAACGACTGTGTGAAGTGAGAGATATAACAACTGTGTGGAGTGAAAGATATAACGACTGTGTGGAATGAGAGATATAACAACTGTGTGAAGTAGGAAATATAACGACTGTGTGGAGTGAGAGTTATAACGACTGTGTTGAGTGAGAGATATAACGACTGTGTGGAGTGGGAGATATAACGACTGTGTGAAGTGGGAGATATAACGACTGTGTGAAGTGAGAGATATAACAACTGTGTGGAGTGAGAGATATAACGAGTATGTGAAAGGGGAAATATAACGACTGTTTTGAGTGGGAGATATAAAACGACTGTGTGGTTATGGAGATATAATGGTTCTAGAGTGGGAGATATATAGATTTTAAGAAGTGAGAGATATAAGGACTTTAAAGTGGGAGATATAACGACTGTGTGGATTGGGAGATAATACGACTGTGATGAGTGAGAGATATAACGACAATGTGAAGTGAGAGAAATAATGAATATGTGAAGGGAGAAATATAACGATTGTGTGGAGCGAGAGATTTAACAACAGTGTGAAGTGAGTGATATAATGACTGTGTGTAGTGAGAGATATAACGCATCTGTGAATTGCGAGATATAAAGACTCTGTGGAGTGGGAGATATAACGACTGTTTTGAGTGACAGAAATAACGACTGTGTGGAGTGGAAGATATAACGACTGTGTGAAGTGAGAGATAAAACGACTGTGTGAAGTGAGAGATATAACGACTAAGTGGAGTAGAAGATATAACGACTGTGTGAAGTGAGAGATATAAAGACTGTTTGCAGTGAAAGATATATCGACTGTGTGTAGTGAGAGATATAACAACTGTGTGAAGAGAGAGATATAACGACTGTGTGAAGTGAGAGATAAAACAACTGTGTGAAGTGGGAGGTATAACGACTGTGTGAAGTGAGAGATATAACGACTATGTGGAGTGAGAGATATAACGACTGTGTGAAGTGAGAGATATAACGACTATGTGGAGTAAGAAATATAACAATTGTGTGAAGTGAGAGATATAACAACTGTGTAAAGTGAGAGATATAACGACTGTGTAAAGTGAGAGATATAACGACTGTGTAAAGTGAGAGATATAACGACTGTGTGAAGTGAGAGGTATAACGACTGCGTAAAGTGAGAGATATAACGACTGTGTAAAGTGAGAGGTAAAACGACTGTGTAAAGTGAGAGATATAACGACTGTGTAAAGTGAGAGATATAACGACTGTGTAAAGTGAGAGATATAACGACTGTGTGAAGTGGGAGATATAACGACTGTGTAAAGTGAGAGATATAACGACTGTGTGAAGTGAGAGATATAACGACTGTGTAAAGTGAGAGATATAACGACTGTGTAAAGTGAGAGATATAACGACTGTGTGAAGTGAGAGATATAACGACTGTGTAAAGTGAGAGATATAACGACTGTGTAAAGTGAGAGATATAACGACTATGTAAAGTGAGAGGTATAACGACTGTGTAAAGTGGGAGATATAACGACTGTGTAAAGTGAGAGATATAACGACTGTGTGAAGTGAGAGATATAACGACTGTGTAAAGTGAGAGATATAACGACTGTGTAAAGTGAGAGATATAACGACTGTGTAAAGTGAGAGATATAACGACTGTGTAAAGTGAGAGATATAACGACTGTGTAAAGTGAGAGATATAACGACTGTGTAAAGTGAGAGATATAACGACTGTGTAAAGTGAGAGATATAACGACTGTGTAAAGTGAGAGATATAACGACTGTGTGAAGTGAGAGGTATAACAACTGTGTGAAGTGAGAGATATAACGACTGTGTAAAGTGAGAGGTATAACGACTGTGTAAAGTGAGAGATATAACGACTGTGTAAAGTGAGAGGTATAACGACTGTGTAGAGTGAGAGATATAACGACTGTGTAAAGTGAGAGATATAACGACTGTGTGAAGTGAGAGATATAACGACTGTGTAAAGTGAGAGATATAACGACTGTGTGAGGTGAGAGATATAACGACTATGTGGAGTGAGAGATATAACAATTGTGTGAAGTGAGAGATATAACGACTGTGTGAAGTGAGAGGTATAACGACTGTGTAAAGTGAGAGATATAACGACTGTGTGAAGTGAGAGATATAACGACTGTGTGAAGTGAGAGATATAACGACTGTGTAAAGTGAGAGATATAACGACTGAGTAAAGTGAGAGATATAACGACTGTGTGAAGTGAGAGATATAACGACTGTGTAAAGTAAGAGATATAACGACTGTGTAAAGTGAGAGATATAACGACTATGTAAAGTGAGAGGTATAACGACTGTGTAAAGTGGGAGATATAACGACTGTGTAAAGTGAGAGATATAACGACTGTGTGAAGTGAGAGATATAACGACTGTGTAAAGTGAGAGATATAACGACTGTGTAAAGTGAGAGATATAACGACTGTGTAAAGTGAGAGATATAACGACTGTGTAAAGTGAGAGATATAACGACTGTGTAAAGTGAGAGATATAACGACTGTGTAAAGTGAGAGATATAACGACTGTAAAAAGTGAGAGATATAAAGACTGTGTAAAGTGAGAGATATAACGACTGTGTAAAGTGAGAGGTATAACGACTGTGTGAAGTGAGAGATATAACGACTGTGTAAAGTGAGAGGTATAACGACTGTGTAAAGTGAGAGATATAACGACTGTGTAAAGTGAGAGGTATAACGACTGTGTAGAGTGAGAGATATAACGACTGTGTAAAGTGAGAGATATAACGACTGTGTGAAGTGAGAGATATAACGACTGTGTAAAGTGAGAGATATAACGACTGTGTGAGGTGAGAGATATAACGACTATGTGGAGTTAGAGATATAACAATTGTGTGAAGTGAGAGATATAACGACTGTGTGAAGTGAGAGGTATAACGACTGTGTAAAGTGAGAGATATAACGACTGTGTAAAGTGAGAGATATAACGACTATGTGGAGTGAGAGATATAACAATTGTGTGAAGTGAGAGATATAACGACTGTGTGAAGTGGGAGATATAACGACTGTGTAAAGTAAGAGGTATAACTACTGTGTAAAGTGAGAGGTATAACGACTGTGTAAAGTGAGAGATATAACGACTGTGTGGAGTGAGAGGTATAACGACTGTGTAAAGTGGGAGATATAACGACTGTGTAAAGTGAGAGATATAACGACTGTGTAAAGTGAGAGGTATAACGACTGTGTAAAGTGAGAGGTATAACAATTGTGTGAAGTGAGAGATATAAAGACTGTGAGTAGTGAGAGATATAACGACTGTGTAAAGTGAGAGATATAACGACTGTGTAAAGTGAGAGGTATAACGACTGTGTAAAGTGAGAGATATAACGACTGTGTAAAGTGAGAGATATAACGACTATGTAAAGTGAGAGGTATAACGACTGTGTAAAGTGAGAGATATAACGACTGTGTAAAGTGAGAGATATAACGACTGTGTGAAGTGAGAGATATAACGACTGTGTAAAGTGAGAGATATAACGACTGTGTAAAGTGAGAGATATAACGACTGTGTAAAGTGAGAGATATAACGACTGTGTAAAGTGAGAGATATAACGACTGTGTAAAGTGAGAGATATAACGACTGTGTAAAGTGAGAGATATAACGACTGTGTAAAGTGAGAGATATAACGACTGTGTAAAGTGAGAGATATAACGACTGTGTGAAGTGAGAGGTATAACGACTGTGTGAAGTGAGAGATATAACGACTGTGTAAAGTGAGAGGTATAACGACTGTGTAAAGTGAGAGATATAACGACTGTGTAAAGTGAGAGGTATAACGACTGTGTAAAGTGAGAGATATAACGACTGTGTAAAGTGAGAGATATAACGACTGTGTGAAGTGAGAGATATAACGACTGTGTAAAGTGAGAGATATAACGACTGTGTGAAGTGAGAGATATAACGACTATGTGGAGTGAGAGATATAACAATTGTGTGAAGTGAGAGATATAACGACTGTGTAAAGTGAGAGGTATAACGACTGTGTAAAGTGAGAGATATAACGACTGTGTGAAGTGAGAGATATAACGACTGTGTGAAGTGAGAGATATAACGACTGTGTAAAGTGAGAGATATAACGACTGAGTAAAGTGAGAGATATAACGACTGTGTGAAGTGAGAGATATAACGACTGTGTAAAGTAAGAGATATAACGACTGTGTAAAGTGAGAGATATAACGACTATGTAAAGTGAGAGGTATAACGACTGTGTAAAGTGGGAGATATAACGACTGTGTAAAGTGAGAGATATAACGACTGTGTGTAGTGAGAGATATAACGACTGTGTGGAGTGGGAGATATAACGACTGTGTGAAGTGAGAGATATAACGACTGTGTGAAGTGAGAGATATAACAACTGTGTGGAGTGAAAGATATAACGACTGTGTGGAATGAGAGATATAACAACTGTGTGAAGTAGGAAATATAACGACTGTGTGGAGTGAGAGTTATAACGACTGTGTTGAGTGAGAGATATAACGACTGTGTGGAGTGGGAGATATAACGACTGTGTGAAGTGGGAGATATAACGACTGTGTGAAGTGAGAGATATAACAACTGTGTGGAGTGAGAGATATAACGAGTATGTGAAAGGGGAAATATAACGACTGTTTTGAGTGGGAGATATAAAACGACTGTGTGGTTATGGAGATATAATGGTTCTAGAGTGGGAGATATATAGATTTTAAGAAGTGAGAGATATAAGGACTTTAAAGTGGGAGATATAACGACTGTGTGGATTGGGAGATAATACGACTGTGATGAGTGAGAGATATAACGACAATGTGAAGTGAGAGAAATAATGAATATGTGAAGGGAGAAATATAACGATTGTGTGGAGCGAGAGATTTAACAACAGTGTGAAGTGAGTGATATAATGACTGTGTGTAGTGAGAGATATAACGCATCTGTGAATTGCGAGATATAAAGACTCTGTGGAGTGGGAGATATAACGACTGTTTTGAGTGACAGAAATAACGACTGTGTGGAGTGGAAGATATAACGACTGTGTGAAGTGAGAGATAAAACGACTGTGTGAAGTGAGAGATATAACGACTAAGTGGAGTAGAAGATATAACGACTGTGTGAAGTGAGAGATATAAAGACTGTTTGCAGTGAAAGATATATCGACTGTGTGTAGTGAGAGATATAACAACTGTGTGAAGAGAGAGATATAACGACTGTGTGAAGTGAGAGATAAAACAACTGTGTGAAGTGGGAGGTATAACGACTGTGTGAAGTGAGAGATATAACGACTATGTGGAGTGAGAGATATAACGACTGTGTGAAGTGAGAGATATAACGACTATGTGGAGTAAGAAATATAACAATTGTGTGAAGTGAGAGATATAACAACTGTGTAAAGTGAGAGATATAACGACTGTGTAAAGTGAGAGATATAACGACTGTGTAAAGTGAGAGATATAACGACTGTGTGAAGTGAGAGGTATAACGACTGCGTAAAGTGAGAGATATAACGACTGTGTAAAGTGAGAGGTAAAACGACTGTGTAAAGTGAGAGATATAACGACTGTGTAAAGTGAGAGATATAACGACTGTGTAAAGTGAGAGATATAACGACTGTGTGAAGTGGGAGATATAACGACTGTGTAAAGTGAGAGATATAACGACTGTGTGAAGTGAGAGATATAACGACTGTGTAAAGTGAGAGATATAACGACTGTGTAAAGTGAGAGATATAACGACTGTGTGAAGTGAGAGATATAACGACTGTGTAAAGTGAGAGATATAACGACTGTGTAAAGTGAGAGATATAACGACTATGTAAAGTGAGAGGTATAACGACTGTGTAAAGTGGGAGATATAACGACTGTGTAAAGTGAGAGATATAACGACTGTGTGAAGTGAGAGATATAACGACTGTGTAAAGTGAGAGATATAACGACTGTGTAAAGTGAGAGATATAACGACTGTGTAAAGTGAGAGATATAACGACTGTGTAAAGTGAGAGATATAACGACTGTGTAAAGTGAGAGATATAACGACTGTGTAAAGTGAGAGATATAACGACTGTGTAAAGTGAGAGATATAACGACTGTGTAAAGTGAGAGATATAACGACTGTGTGAAGTGAGAGGTATAACAACTGTGTGAAGTGAGAGATATAACGACTGTGTAAAGTGAGAGGTATAACGACTGTGTAAAGTGAGAGATATAACGACTGTGTAAAGTGAGAGGTATAACGACTGTGTAGAGTGAGAGATATAACGACTGTGTAAAGTGAGAGATATAACGACTGTGTGAAGTGAGAGATATAACGACTGTGTAAAGTGAGAGATATAACGACTGTGTGAGGTGAGAGATATAACGACTATGTGGAGTGAGAGATATAACAATTGTGTGAAGTGAGAGATATAACGACTGTGTGAAGTGAGAGGTATAACGACTGTGTAAAGTGAGAGATATAACGACTGTGTGAAGTGAGAGATATAACGACTGTGTGAAGTGAGAGATATAACGACTGTGTAAAGTGAGAGATATAACGACTGTGTAAAGTGAGAGATATAACGACTGTGTGAAGTGAGAGATATAACGACTGTGTAAAGTAAGAGATATAACGACTGTGTAAAGTGAGAGATATAACGACTATGTAAAGTGAGAGGTATAACGACTGTGTAAAGTGGGAGATATAACGACTGTGTAAAGTGAGAGATATAACGACTGTGTGAAGTGAGAGATATAACGACTGTGTAAAGTGAGAGATATAACGACTGTGTAAAGTGAGAGATATAACGACTGTGTAAAGTGAGAGATATAACGACTGTGTAAAGTGAGAGATATAACGACTGTGTAAAGTGAGAGATATAACGACTGTGTAAAGTGAGAGATATAACGACTGTAAAAAGTGAGAGATATAAAGACTGTGTAAAGTGAGAGATATAACGACTGTGTAAAGTGAGAGGTATAACGACTGTGTGAAGTGAGAGATATAACGACTGTGTAAAGTGAGAGGTATAACGACTGTGTAAAGTGAGAGATATAACGACTGTGTAAAGTGAGAGGTATAACGACTGTGTAGAGTGAGAGATATAACGACTGTGTAAAGTGAGAGATATAACGACTGTGTGAAGTGAGAGATATAACGACTGTGTAAAGTGAGAGATATAACGACTGTGTGAGGTGAGAGATATAACGACTATGTGGAGTTAGAGATATAACAATTGTGTGAAGTGAGAGATATAACGACTGTGTGAAGTGAGAGGTATAACGACTGTGTAAAGTGAGAGATATAACGACTGTGTAAAGTGAGAGATATAACGACTATGTGGAGTGAGAGATATAACAATTGTGTGAAGTGAGAGATATAACGACTGTGTGAAGTGGGAGATATAACGACTGTGTAAAGTAAGAGGTATAACTACTGTGTAAAGTGAGAGGTATAACGACTGTGTAAAGTGAGAGATATAACGACTGTGTGGAGTGAGAGGTATAACGACTGTGTAAAGTGGGAGATATAACGACTGTGTAAAGTGAGAGATATAACGACTGTGTAAAGTGAGAGGTATAACGACTGTGTAAAGTGAGAGGTATAACAATTGTGTGAAGTGAGAGATATAACGACTGTGAGTAGTGAGAGATATAACGACTGTGTAAAGTGAGAGATATAACGACTGTGTAAAGTGAGAGGTATAACGACTGTGTAAAGTGAGAGATATAACGACTCTGTGGAGTGAGAGATATAACGACTGTGTAAAAAGAGAGATATAACGACTGTGTAAAGTGAGAGATATAACGACTGTGTAAAGTGAGAGATATAACAACTGTGTAAAGTGAGAGATATAACGACTGTGTAAAGTGAGAGGTAAAACGACTGTGTAAAGTGAGAGATATAACGACTGTGTAAAGTGAGAGATATAACGACTGTGTAAAGTGAGAGATATAACGACTGTGTGAAGTGGGAGATATAACGACTGTGTAAAGTGAGAGATATAACGACTGTGTGAAGTGAGAGATATAACGACTGTGTAAAGTGAGAGATATAACGACTGAGTAAAGTGAGAGATATAACGACTGTGTGAAGTGAGAGATATAACGACTGTGTAAAGTGAGAGATATAACGACTGTGTAAAGTGAGAGATATAACGACTATGTAAAGTGAGAGGTATAACGACTGTGTAAAGTGGGAGATATAACGACTGTGTAAAGTGAGAGATATAACGACTGTGTGAAGTGAGAGATATAACGACTGTGTAAAGTGAGAGATATAACGACTGTGTAAAGTGAGAGATATAACGACTGTGTAAAGTGAGAGATATAACGACTGTGTAAAGTGAGAGATATAACGACTGTGTAAAGTGAGAGATATAACGACTGTGTAAAGTGAGAGATATAACGACTGTGTAAAGTGAGAGATATAACGACTGTGTAAAGTGAGAGATATAACGACTGTGTAAAGTGAGAGGTATAACGACTGTGTGAAGTGAGAGATATAACGACTGTGTAAAGTGAGAGGTATAACGACTGTGTAAAGTGAGAGATATAACGACTGTGTAAAGTGAGAGGTATAACGACTGTGTAGAGTGAGAGATATAACGACTGTGTAAAGTGAGAGATATAACGACTGTGTGAAGTGAGAGATATAACGACTGTGTAAAGTGAGAGATATAACGACTGTGTGAGGTGAGAGATATAACGACTATGTGGAGTTAGAGATATAACAATTGTGTGAAGTGAGAGATATAACGACTGTGTGAAGTGAGAGGTATAACGACTGTGTAAAGTGAGAGATATAACGACTGTGTAAAGTGAGAGATATAACGACTATGTGGAGTGAGAGATATAACAATTGTGTGAAGTGAGAGATATAACGACTGTGTGAAGTGGGAGATATAACGACTGTGTAAAGTAAGAGGTATAACTACTGTGTAAAGTGAGAGGTATAACGACTGTGTAAAGTGAGAGATATAACGACTGTGTGGAGTGAGAGGTAAAACGACTGTGTAAAGTGGGAGATATAACGACTGTGTAAAGTGAGAGATATAACGACTGTGTAAAGTGAGAGGTATAACGACTGTGTAAAGTGAGAGGTATAACAATTGTGTGAAGTGAGAGATATAACGACTGTGAGTAGTGAGAGATATAACGACTGTGTAAAGTGAGAGATATAACGACTGTGTAAAGTGAGAGGTATAACGACTGTGTAAAGTGAGAGATATAACGACTGTGTGGAGTGAGAGATATAACGACTGTGTAAAAAGAGAGATATAACGACTGTGTAAAGTGAGAGATATAACGACTGTGTAAAGTGAGAGATATAACAACTGTGTAAAGTGAGAGATATAACGACTGTGTAAAGTGAGAGATATAACGACTGTGTAAAGTGAGAGGTATAACGACTGTGTGGAGTGAGATATATAACGACTGTGTAAAGTGGGAGGTATAACGACTGTGTGGAGTGAGAGATATAACGACTGTGTAAAGTGAGAGATATAACGACTGTGTGGAGTGGGAGATATAACGACTGTGTGAAGTGGGAGATATAACGACTGTATAAAGTGAGAGGTATAACGACTGTGTAAAATGAGAGGTATAACGACTGTGTGAAGTGGGAGATATTACGACTGTGTGGAGTGGGAGATATAACGACTGTGTGAAGTGAGAGGTATAACGACTGTGTATAGTGAGAGATATAACGACTGTGTGGAGTGGGAGATATAACGACTGTGTAAAGTGAGAGGTATTCCGACTGTGTAAAGTGGGAGATATAACGACTGTGTAAAAAGAGAGATATAACGACTGTGTAAAGTGAGAGGTATAACGACTGTGTAAAGTGAGAGATATAACGACTGTGTGAAGTGAGAGATATAACGACTGTGTAAAGTGAAAGATATAACGACTGTGAAAAGTGAGAGGTATAACGACTGTGTAAAGTGAGAGGTATAACAATTGTGTGAAGTGAGAGATATAACGACTGTGAGTAGTGAGAGATATAACGACTGTGTAAAGTGAGAGATATAACGACTGTGTAAAGTGAGAGGTATAACGACTGTGTAAAGTGAGAGATATAACGACTGTGTGGAGTGAGAGATATAACGACTGTGTAAAAAGAGAGATATAACGACTGTGTAAAGTGAGAGATATAACGACTGTGTAAAGTGAGAGATATAACAACTGTGTAAAGTGAGAGATATAACGACTGTGTAAAGTGAGAGATATAACGACTGTGTAAAGTGAGAGGTATAACGACTGTGTGGAGTGAGATATATAACGACTGTGTAAAGTGGGAGGTATAACGACTGTGTGGAGTGAGAGATATAACGACTGTGTAAAGTGAGAGATATAACGACTGTGTGGAGTGGGAGATATAACGACTGTGTGAAGTGGGAGATATAACGACTGTATAAAGTGAGAGGTATAACGACTGTGTAAAATGAGAGGTATAACGACTGTGTGAAGTGGGAGATATTACGACTGTGTGGAGTGGGAGATATAACGACTGTGTGAAGTGAGAGGTATAACGACTGTGTATAGTGAGAGATATAACGACTGTGTGGAGTGGGAGATATAACGACTGTGTAAAGTGAGAGGTATTCCGACTGTGTAAAGTGGGAGATATAACGACTGTGTAAAAAGAGAGATATAACGACTGTGTAAAGTGAGAGGTATAACGACTGTGTAAAGTGAGAGATATAACGACTGTGTGGAGTGAGAGGTATAACGACTGTGTAAAGTGAAAGATATAACGACTGTGAAAAGTGAGAGATATAACGACTGTGTAAAGTGAGAGATATAACGACTGTGTGAAGTGAGAGATATAACGACATTGTAAAGTGAGAGGTATAACGACTGTGTAAAGTGAGAGATATAACGACTGTGTAAAGTGAGAGGTATAACGACTGTGTAAAGTGAGAGATATAACGACTGTGTGGAGTGAGAGATATAACGACTGTTTAAAGTAAGAGGTATAACGAATGTGTGGAGTGAGAGATATAACAACTGTGTGAAATGAGAGATATAACGACTGTGTAAAGTGAGAGATATAACGACTTTGTAAAGTGAGAGATATAACGACTGTGTAAAGTGAGAGATATAACGACTGTGTAAAGTGAGAGATATAACGACTGTGTAAAGTGAGAGGTATAACAATTGTGTGAAGTGAGAGATATAACGACTGTGAGTAGTGAGAGATATAACGACTGTGTAAAGTGAGAGGTATAACGACTGTGTAAAGTGGGAGATATAACGACTGTATAAAGTGAGAGATATAACGACTGTGTAAAGTGAGAGGTATAACGACTGTGTAAAGTGAGAGGTATAACAATTGTGTGAAGTGAGAGATATAACGACTGTGAGTAGTGAGAGATATAACGACTGTGTAAAGTGAGAGATATAACGACTGTGTAAAGTGAGAGGTATAACGACTGTGTAAAGTGAGAGATATAACGACTGTGTGGAGTGAGAGATATAACGACTGTGTAAAAAGAGAGATATAACGACTGTGTAAAGTGAGAGATATAACGACTGTGTAAAGTGAGAGATATAACAACTGTGTAAAGTGAGAGATATAACGACTGTGTAAAGTGAGAGGTAAAACGACTGTGTAAAGTGAGAGATATAACGACTGTGTAAAGTGAGAGATATAACGACTGTGTAAAGTGAGAGATATAACGACTGTGTGAAGTGGGAGATATAACGACTGTGTATAGTGAGAGATATAACGACTGTGTGAAGTGAGAGATATAACGACTGTGTAAAGTGAGAGATATAACGACTGTGTAAAGTGAGAGATATAACGACTGTGTGAAGTGAGAGATATAACGACTGTGTAAAGTGAGAGATATAACGACTGTGTAAAGTGAGAGATATAACGACTATGTAAAGTGAGAGGTATAACGACTGTGTAAAGTGGGAGATATAACGACTGTGTAAAGTGAGAGATATAACGACTGTGTGAAGTGAGAGATATAACGACTGTGTAAAGTGAGAGATATAACGACTGTGTAAAGTGAGAGATATAACGACTGTGTAAAGTGAGAGATATAACGACTGTGTAAAGTGAGAGATATAACGACTGTGTAAAGTGAGAGATATAACGACTGTGTAAAGTGAGAGATATAACGACTGTGTAAAGTGAGAGATATAACGACTGTGTAAAGTGAGAGATATAACGACTGTGTAAAGTGAGAGGTATAACGACTGTGTGAAGTGAGAGGTATAACGACTGTGTAAAGTGAGAGGTATAACGACTGTGTAAAGTGAGAGATATAACGACTGTGTAAAGTGAGAGGTATAACGACTGTGTAGAGTGAGAGATATAACGACTGTGTAAAGTGAGAGATATAACGACTGTGTGAAGTGAGAGATATAACGACTGTGTAAAGTGAGAGATATAACGACTGTGTGAGGTGAGAGATATAACGACTATGTGGAGTGAGAGAGATAACAATTGTGTGAAGTGAGAGATATAACGACTGTGTGAAGTGAGAGGTATAACGACTGTGTAAAAAGAGAGATATAACGACTGTGTAAAGTGAGAGATATAACGACTATGTGGAGTGAGAGATATAACAATTGTGTGAAGTGAGAGATATAACGACTGTGTGAAGTGGGAGATATAACGACTGTGTAAAGTAAGAGGTATAACTACTGTGTAAAGTGAGAGGTATAACGACTGTGTAAAGTGAGAGATATAACGACTGTGTGGAGTGAGAGGTAAAACGACTGTGTAAAGTGGGAGATATAACGACTGTGTAAAGTGGGAGATATAACGACTGTGTAAAGTGAGAGATATAACGACTGTGTAAAGTGAGAGGTATAACGACTGTGTAAAGTGAGAGGTATAACAATTGTGTGAAGTGAGAGATATAACGACTGTGAGTAGTGAGAGATATAACGACTGTGTAAAGTGAGAGATATAACGACTGTGTGGAGTGAGAGATATAACGACTGTGTAAAAAGAGAGATATAACGACTGTGTAAAGTGAGAGATATAACGACTGTGTAAAGTGAGAGATATAACAACTGTGTAAAGTGAGAGATATAACGACTGTGTAAAGTGAGAGATATAACGACTGTGTAAAGTGAGAGGTATAACGACTGTGTGGAGTGAGATATATAACGACTGTGTAAAGTGGGAGGTATAACGACTGTGTGGAGTGAGAGATATAACGACTGTGTAAAGTGAGAGATATAACGACTGTGTGGAGTGGGAGATATAACGACTGTGTGAAGTGGGAGATATAACGACTGTATAAAGTGAGAGGTATAACGACTGTGTAAAATGAGAGGTATAACGACTGTGTGAAGTGAGAGATATTACGACTGTGTGGAGTGGGAGATATAACGACTGTGTGAAGTGAGAGGTATAACGACTGTGTATAGTGAGAGATATAACGACTGTGTGGAGTGGGAGATATAACGACTAAGTAAAGTGAGAGGTATTCCGACTGTGTAAAGTGGGAGATATAACGACTGTGTAAAAAGAGAGATATAACGACTGTGTAAAGTGAGAGGTATAACGACTGTGTGGAGTGAGATATATAACGACTGTGTAAAGTGGGAGGTATAACGACTGTGTGGAGTGAGAGATATAACGACTGTGTAAAGTGAGAGATATAACGACTGTGTGGAGTGGGAGATATAACGACTGTGTGAAGTGGGAGATATAACGACTGTATAAAGTGAGAGGTATAACGACTGTGTAAAATGAGAGGTATAACGACTGTGTGAAGTGGGAGATATTACGACTGTGTGGAGTGGGAGATATAACGACTGTGTGAAGTGAGAGGTATAACGACTGTGTATAGTGAGAGATATAACGACTGTGTGGAGTGGGAGATATAACGACTGTGTAAAGTGAGAGGTATTCCGACTGTGTAAAGTGGGAGATATAACGACTGTGTAAAAAGAGAGATATAACGACTGTGTAAAGTGAGAGGTATAACGACTGTGTAAAGTGAGAGATATAACGACTGTGTGGAGTGAGAGGTATAACGACTGTGTAAAGTGAAAGATATAACGACTGTGAAAAGTGAGAGATATAACGACTGTGTAAAGTGAGAGATATAACGACTGTGTGAAGTGAGAGATATAACGACATTGTAAAGTGAGAGGTATAACGACTGTGTAAAGTGAGAGATATAACGACTGTGTAAAGTGAGAGGTATAACGACTGTGTAAAGTGAGAGATATAACGACTGTGTGGAGTGAGAGATATAACGACTGTTTAAAGTAAGAGGTATAACGAATGTGTGGAGTGAGAGATATAACAACTGTGTGAAATGAGAGATATAACGACTGTGTAAAGTGAGAGATATAACGACTTTGTAAAGTGAGAGATATAACGACTGTGTAAAGTGAGAGATATAACGACTGTGTAAAGTGAGAGATATAACGACTGTGTAAAGTGAGAGGTATAACAATTGTGTGAAGTGAGAGATATAACGACTGTGAGTAGTGAGAGATATAACGACTGTGTAAAGTGAGAGGTATAACGACTGTGTAAAGTGGGAGATATAACGACTGTATAAAGTGAGAGATATAACGACTGTGTAAAGTGAGAGGTATAACGACTGTGTAAAGTGAGAGGTATAACAATTGTGTGAAGTGAGAGATATAACGACTGTGAGTAGTGAGAGATATAACGACTGTGTAAAGTGAGAGATATAACGACTGTGTAAAGTGAGAGGTATAACGACTGTGTAAAGTGAGAGATATAACGACTGTGTGGAGTGAGAGATATAACGACTGTGTAAAAAGAGAGATATAACGACTGTGTAAAGTGAGAGATATAACGACTGTGTAAAGTGAGAGATATAACAACTGTGTAAAGTGAGAGATATAACGACTGTGTAAAGTGAGAGGTAAAACGACTGTGTAAAGTGAGAGATATAACGACTGTGTAAAGTGAGAGATATAACGACTGTGTAAAGTGAGAGATATAACGACTGTGTGAAGTGGGAGATATAACGACTGTGTATAGTGAGAGATATAACGACTGTGTGAAGTGAGAGATATAACGACTGTGTAAAGTGAGAGATATAACGACTGTGTAAAGTGAGAGATATAACGACTGTGTGAAGTGAGAGATATAACGACTGTGTAAAGTGAGAGATATAACGACTGTGTAAAGTGAGAGATATAACGACTATGTAAAGTGAGAGGTATAACGACTGTGTAAAGTGGGAGATATAACGACTGTGTAAAGTGAGAGATATAACGACTGTGTGAAGTGAGAGATATAACGACTGTGTAAAGTGAGAGATATAACGACTGTGTAAAGTGAGAGATATAACGACTGTGTAAAGTGAGAGATATAACGACTGTGTAAAGTGAGAGATATAACGACTGTGTAAAGTGAGAGATATAACGACTGTGTAAAGTGAGAGATATAACGACTGTGTAAAGTGAGAGATATAACGACTGTGTAAAGTGAGAGATATAACGACTGTGTAAAGTGAGAGGTATAACGACTGTGTGAAGTGAGAGGTATAACGACTGTGTAAAGTGAGAGGTATAACGACTGTGTAAAGTGAGAGATATAACGACTGTGTAAAGTGAGAGGTATAACGACTGTGTAGAGTGAGAGATATAACGACTGTGTAAAGTGAGAGATATAACGACTGTGTGAAGTGAGAGATATAACGACTGTGTAAAGTGAGAGATATAACGACTGTGTGAGGTGAGAGATATAACGACTATGTGGAGTGAGAGAGATAACAATTGTGTGAAGTGAGAGATATAACGACTGTGTGAAGTGAGAGGTATAACGACTGTGTAAAAAGAGAGATATAACGACTGTGTAAAGTGAGAGATATAACGACTATGTGGAGTGAGAGATATAACAATTGTGTGAAGTGAGAGATATAACGACTGTGTGAAGTGGGAGATATAACGACTGTGTAAAGTAAGAGGTATAACTACTGTGTAAAGTGAGAGGTATAACGACTGTGTAAAGTGAGAGATATAACGACTGTGTGGAGTGAGAGGTAAAACGACTGTGTAAAGTGGGAGATATAACGACTGTGTAAAGTGGGAGATATAACGACTGTGTAAAGTGAGAGATATAACGACTGTGTAAAGTGAGAGGTATAACGACTGTGTAAAGTGAGAGGTATAACAATTGTGTGAAGTGAGAGATATAACGACTGTGAGTAGTGAGAGATATAACGACTGTGTAAAGTGAGAGATATAACGACTGTGTGGAGTGAGAGATATAACGACTGTGTAAAAAGAGAGATATAACGACTGTGTAAAGTGAGAGATATAACGACTGTGTAAAGTGAGAGATATAACAACTGTGTAAAGTGAGAGATATAACGACTGTGTAAAGTGAGAGATATAACGACTGTGTAAAGTGAGAGGTATAACGACTGTGTGGAGTGAGATATATAACGACTGTGTAAAGTGGGAGGTATAACGACTGTGTGGAGTGAGAGATATAACGACTGTGTAAAGTGAGAGATATAACGACTGTGTGGAGTGGGAGATATAACGACTGTGTGAAGTGGGAGATATAACGACTGTATAAAGTGAGAGGTATAACGACTGTGTAAAATGAGAGGTATAACGACTGTGTGAAGTGAGAGATATTACGACTGTGTGGAGTGGGAGATATAACGACTGTGTGAAGTGAGAGGTATAACGACTGTGTATAGTGAGAGATATAACGACTGTGTGGAGTGGGAGATATAACGACTAAGTAAAGTGAGAGGTATTCCGACTGTGTAAAGTGGGAGATATAACGACTGTGTAAAAAGAGAGATATAACGACTGTGTAAAGTGAGAGGTATAACGACTGTGTAAAGTGAGAGATATAACGACTGTGTGGAGTGAGAGGTATAACGACTGTGTAAAGTGAAAGATATAACGACTGTGAAAAGTGAGAGATATAACGACTGTGTAAAGTGAGAGATATAACGACTGTGTGAAGTGAGAGATATAACGACATTGTAAAGTGAGAGGTATAACGACTGTGTGGAGTGAGAGAGATAACGACTGTGTGAAGTGAGAGATATAACGACTGTGTAAAGTGAGAGATATAACGACTGTGTAAAGTGAGAGATATAACGACTGTGTAAAGTGAGAGGTATAACGACTGTGTAAAGTGAGAGATATAACGACTGTGTAAAGTGAGAGGTATAACGACTGTGTAAAGTGAGAGATATAACGACTGTGTGGAGTGAGAGATATAACGACTGTTTAAAGTAAGAGGTATAACGAATGTGTGGAGTGAGAGATATAACAACTGTGTGAAATGAGAGATATAACGACTGTGTAAAGTGAGAGATATAACGACTTTGTAAAGTGAGAGATATAACGACTGTGTAAAGTGAGAGATATAACGACTGTGTAAAGTGAGAGATATAACGACTGTGTAAAGTGAGAGATATAACGACTGTGTAAAGTGAGAGATAAAACGACTGTGTAAAGTGAGAGGTATAACGACTATGTGGAGTGAGAGATATAACAATTGTGTGAAGTGAGAGATATAACGACTGTGTGAAGTGGGAGATATAACGACTGTGTAAAGTAAGAGGTATAACGACTGTGTAAAGTGAGAGGTATAACGACTGTGTAAAGTGAGAGATATTACGACTGTGTGGAGTGAGAGGTATAACGACTGTGTAAAGTGGGAGATATAACGACTGTGTAAAGTGAGAGATATAACGACTGTTTAAAGTGAGAGGTATAACGACTGTGTAAAGTGAGAGGTATAACAATTGTATGAAGTGAGAGATATAACGACTGTGAGTAGTGAGAGATATAAGGACTGTGTAAAGTGAGAGGTATAACGACTATGTGGAGTGAGAGATATAACAATTGTGTGAAGTGAGAGATATAACGACTGTGTGAAGTGGGAGATATAACGACTGTGTAAAGTCAGAGGTATAACGACTGTGTAAAGTGAGAGGTATAACGACTGTGTAAAGTGAGAGATATAACGACTGTGTGAAGTGAGAGGTATAACGACTTTGTAAAGTGAGAGATATAACGACTGTGTAAAGTGAGAGATATAACGACTGTGTAAAGTGAGAGGTATAACGACTGTGTAAAGTGAGAGGTATAACAATTGTGTGAAGTGAGAGATATAACGACTGTGAGTAGTGAGAGATATAACGACTGTGTAAAGTGAGAGATATAACGACTGTGTAAAGTGAGGGGTATAAGGACTGTGTAAAGTGAGATATATAGACTGTGTGGAGTGAGAGATATAACGACTGTGTAAAGTGAGAGATATAACGACTGTGTAAAGTAAGAGATATAACGACTGTGTGAAGTAAGAGATATAACAACTGTGTAAAGTGAGAGATATAACGACTGTGTGAAGTGAGAGGTATAACGACTGTGTATAGTGAGAGATATAACGACTGTGTGGAGTGGTAGATATAACGACTGGGTGAAGTGAGAGGTATAACGACTGTGTATAGTGAGAGATATAACGACTGTGTGGAGTGGGAGATATAACGACTGTGTAAAGTGAGAGATATAACGACTGTGTAAAGTGAGAGGTATAACGACTGTGTAAAGTGAGAGATATAACGACTGTGTGGAGTGAGAGGTATAACGACTGTGTAAAGTGGGAGATATAACGACTGTAAAAAGTGAGAGATATAACGACTGTGTAAAGTGAGAGATATAACGACTGTATGAAGTGAGAGATATAACGACTGTGTAAAGTGAGAGGTATAACGACTATGTGGAGTGAGAGAGATAACGACTGTGTGAAGTGAGAGATATTACGACTGTGTAAAGTGAGAGATATAACGACTGTGTAAAGTGAGAGATATAACGACTGTGTAAAGTGAGAGGTATAATGACTGTGTAAAGTGAGAGATATAACGACTGTGTAAAGTGAGAGGTATAACGACTGTGTAAAGTGAGAGATATAACGACTGTGTGAAGTGAGAGATATAACGACTGTGTAAAGTGAGAGGTATAACGACTGTGTGGAGTGAGAGATATAACAACTGTGTGAAGTGAGAGATATAACGACTGTGTAAAGTGAGAGATATAACGACTGTGTAAAGTGAGAGATATAACGACTGTGTAAAGTGAGAGATATAACGACTGTGTAAAGTGAGAGATATAACGACTGTGTAAAGTGAGAGATATAACGACTGCGTAAAATGAGAGATATAACGAATTTGTGAAGTGAAAGATATAACGACTATGTGGAGTGAGAAATATAACAATTGTGTGAAATGAGAGAAATAACAACTGTGTAAAGTGAGAGATATAACGACTGTGTAAAGTGAGAGATATAACGACTGTGTGAAGTGAGAGGTATAACGACTGCGTAAAGTGAGAGATATAACGACTGTGTAAAGTGAGAGGTATAACGACTATGTGGAGTGAGAGATATAACAATTGTGTGAAGTGAGAGATATAACGACTGTGTGAAGTAGGAGATATATTGACTGTAAAAAGTGAGAGGTATAACGACTGTGTAAAGTGAGAGGTATAACGACTGTGTAAAGTGAGAGATATAACGACTGTGTGGAGTGAGAGGTATAACGACTGTGTAAAGTGGGAGATATAACGACTGTGTAAAGTGAGAGATATAACGACTGTGTAAAGTAAGAGGTATAACGACTGTGTAAAGTGAGAGATATAACGACTGTGTGGAGTGAGAGGTATAACGACTGTGTAAAGTGAGAGATATAACGACTGTGTAAAGTGAGAGATATAACGACTGTGTAAAGTGAGAGGTATAACGACTGTGTAAAGTGAGAGGTATAACAATTGTGTGAAGTGAGAGATATAACGACTGTGAGTAGTGAAAGATATAACGACTGTGTAAAGTGAGAGGTATAACGACTGTGTAAAGTGAGAGATATAACGACTGTGTAAAGTGAGAGATATAACGACTGTGTGAAGTGAGAGATATAACGACTGTGTAAAGTGAGAGATATAACGACTGTGTGGAGTGAGAGATATAACGACTGTGTGAAGTAAGAGATATAACGACTGTGTAAAGTGAGAGATATAACGACTGTGTAAAGTGAGAGATATAACGACTGTGTAAAGTGAGAGATATAACGACTGTGTAAAGTGAGAGATATAACGACTGTGTAAAGTGAGAGATATAACGACTGTGTAAAGTGAGAGATATAACGACTGTGTGAAGTGAGAGATATAACGACTATGTGGAGTGAGAAATATAACAATTGTGTGAAGTGAGAGATATAACAACTGTGTAAAGTGAGAGATATAACAACTGTGTAAAGTGAGAGATATAACGACTGTGTGAAGTGAGAGGTATAACGACTGTGTAAAGTGAGAGATATAACGACTGTGTAAAGTGAGAGGTATAACGACTGTGTGGAGTGAGAGATATAACAACTGTGTGAAGTGAGAGATATAACGACTGTGTGAAGTGGGAGATATAACGACTGTGTAAAGTGAGAGATATAACGACTGTGTAAAGTGAGAGGTATAACGACTGTGTAAAGTGAGAGATATAACGACTGTGTGGAGTGAGAGGTATAACGACTGTGTAAAGTGGGAGATATAACGACTGTGTAAAGTGAGAGATATAACGACTGTGTAAAGTGAGAGGTATAGCGACTGTGTAAAGTGAGAGGTATAACAATTGTTTGAAGTGAGAGATATAACGACTGTGAGTAGTGAGAGATATAACGACTGTGTAAAGTAAGAGATATAACGACTGTGTAAAGTGAGAGATATAACGACTGTGTGGAGTGAGAGGTATAACGACTGTGTAAAGTGAGAGATATAACAACTGTGTAAAGTGAGAGATATAACGACTGTGTAAAGTGAGAGGTATAACGACTGTGTATAGTGAGAGATATAACAATTGTGTGAAGTGAGAGATATAACGACTGTGTGAAGTGGGAGATATAACGACTGTGTAAAGTGAGAGGTATAACGACTGTGTAAAGTGAGAGGTATAACGACTGTGTAAAGTGAGAGATATAACGACTGTGTGGAGTGAGAGGTATAACGACTGTGTAAAGTGGGAGATATAACGACTGTGTAAAGTGAGAGATATAACGACTGTGTAAAGTGAGAGGTATAACGACTGTGTAAAGTGAGAGGTATAACAATTGTGTGAAGTGAGAGATATAACGACTGTGAGTAGTGAGAGATATAACGACTGTGTAAAGTGAGAGATATAACGACTGTGTAAAGTGAGAGGTATAACGACTGTGTAAAGTGAGAGATATAACGACTGTGTGGAGTGAGAGATATAACGACTGTGTAAAATGAGAGATATAACGACTGTGTAAAGTGAGAGATATAACGACTGTGTAAAGTGAGAGATATAACAACTGTGTAAAGTGAGAGATATAACGACTGTGTAAAGTGAGAGATATAACGACTGTGTAAAGTGAGAGGTATAACGACTGTGTGGAGTGAGAGATATAACGACTGTGTAAAGTGGGAGGTATAACGACTGTGTGGAGTGAGAGATATAACGACTGTGTAAAGTGAGAGATATAACGACTGTGTGGAGTGGGAGATATAACGACTGTGTGAAGTGGGAGATATAACGACTGTATAAAGTGAGAGGTATAACGACTGTGTAAAGTGAGAGGTATAACGACTGTGTAAAGTGAGAGATATTACGACTGTGTGGAGTGGGAGATATAACGACTGTGTGAAGTGAGAGGTATAACGACTGTGTATAGTGAGAGATATAACGACTGTGTGGAGTGGGAGATATAACGACTGTGTAAAGTGAGAGGTATTCCGACTGTGTAAAGTGGGAGATATAACGACTGTGTAAAATGAGAGATATAACGACTGTGTAAAGTGAGAGGTATAACGACTGTGTAAAGTGAGAGATATAACGACTGTGTGAAGTGAGAGATATAACGACTGTGTAAAGTGAGAGATATAACGACTGTGTAAAGTGAGAGGTATAACGACTGTGTAAAGTGAGAGGTATAACAATTGTGTGAAGTGAGAGATATAACGACTGTGAGTAGTGAGAGATATAACGACTGTGTAAAGTGAGAGATATAACGACTGTGTAAAGTGAGAGGTATAACGACTGTGTAAAGTGAGAGATATAACGACTGTGTGGAGTGAGAGATATAACGACTGTGTAAAGTGAGAGATATAACGACTGTGTAAAGTGAGAGATATAACGACTGTGTAAAGTGAGAGATATAACAACTGTGTAAAGTGAGAGATATAACGACTGTGTAAAGTGAGAGATATAACGACTGTGTAAAGTGAGAGGTATAACGACTGTGTGGAGTGAGAGATATAACGACTGTGTAAAGTGGGAGGTATAACGACTGTGTGGAGTGAGAGATATAACGACTGTGTAAAGTGAGAGATATAACGACTGTGTGGAGTGGGAGATATAACGACTGTGTGAAGTGGGAGATATAACGACTGTATAAAGTGAGAGGTATAACGACTGTGTAAAATGAGAGGTATAACGACTGTGTGAAGTGGGAGATATAACGACTGTGTGGAGTGGAGATATAACGACTGTGTGAAGTGAGAGGTATAACGACTGTGTATAGTGAGAGATATAACGACTGTGTGGAGTGGGAGATATAACGACTGTGTAAAGTGAGAGGTATTCCGACTGTGTAAAGTGGGAGATATAACGACTGTGTAAAAAGAGAGATATAACGACTGTGTAAAGTGAGAGGTATAACGACTGTGTAAAGTGAGAGATATAACGACTGTGTGGAGTGAGAGGTATAACGACTGTGTAAAGTGAGAGATATAACGACTGTGAAAAGTGAGAGATATAACGACTGTGTAAAGTGAGAGATATAACGACTGTGTGAAGTGAGAGATATAACGACATTGTAAAGTGAGAGGTATAACGACTGTGTAAAGTGAGAGATATAACGACTGTGTAAAGTGAGAGGTATAACGACTGTGTAAAGTGAGAGATATAACGACTGTGTGGAGTGAGAGATATAACGACTGTTTAAAGTAAGAGGTATAACGAATGTGTGGAGTGAGAGATATAACAACTGTGTGAAATGAGAGATATAACGACTGTGTAAAGTGAGAGATATAACGACTTTGTAAAGTGAGAGATATAACGACTGTGTAAAGTGAGAGATATAACGACTGTGTAAAGTGAGAGATATAACGACTGTGTAAAGTGAGAGGTATAACAATTGTGTGAAGTGAGAGATATAACGACTGTGAGTAGTGAGAGATATAACGACTGTGTAAAGTGAGAGGTATAACGACTGTGTAAAGTGGGAGATATAACGACTGTATAAAGTGAGAGATATAACGACTGTGTAAAGTGAGAGGTATAACGACTGTGTAAAGTGAGAGGTATAACAATTGTGTGAAGTGAGAGATATAACGACTGTGAGTAGTGAGAGATATAACGACTGTGTAAAGTGAGAGATATAACGACTGTGTAAAGTGAGAGGTATAACGACTGTGTAAAGTGAGAGATATAACGACTGTGTGGAGTGAGAGATATAACGACTGTGTAAAAAGAGAGATATAACGACTGTGTAAAGTGAGAGATATAACGACTGTGTAAAGTGAGAGATATAACAACTGTGTAAAGTGAGAGATATAACGACTGTGTAAAGTGAGAGGTAAAACGACTGTGTAAAGTGAGAGATATAACGACTGTGTAAAGTGAGAGATATAACGACTGTGTAAAGTGAGAGATATAACGACTGTGTGAAGTGGGAGATATAACGACTGTGTATAGTGAGAGATATAACGACTGTGTGAAGTGAGAGATATAACGACTGTGTAAAGTGAGAGATATAACGACTGTGTAAAGTGAGAGATATAACGACTGTGTGAAGTGAGAGATATAACGACTGTGTAAAGTGAGAGATATAACGACTGTGTAAAGTGAGAGATATAACGACTATGTAAAGTGAGAGGTATAACGACTGTGTAAAGTGGGAGATATAACGACTGTGTAAAGTGAGAGATATAACGACTGTGTGAAGTGAGAGATATAACGACTGTGTAAAGTGAGAGATATAACGACTGTGTAAAGTGAGAGATATAACGACTGTGTAAAGTGAGAGATATAACGACTGTGTAAAGTGAGAGATATAACGACTGTGTAAAGTGAGAGATATAACGACTGTGTAAAGTGAGAGATATAACGACTGTGTAAAGTGAGAGATATAACGACTGTGTAAAGTGAGAGATATAACGACTGTGTAAAGTGAGAGGTATAACGACTGTGTGAAGTGAGAGGTATAACGACTGTGTAAAGTGAGAGGTATAACGACTGTGTAAAGTGAGAGATATAACGACTGTGTAAAGTGAGAGGTATAACGACTGTGTAGAGTGAGAGATATAACGACTGTGTAAAGTGAGAGATATAACGACTGTGTGAAGTGAGAGATATAACGACTGTGTAAAGTGAGAGATATAACGACTGTGTGAAGTGAGAGATATAACGACTATGTGGAGTGAGAGAGATAACAATTGTGTGAAGTGAGAGATATAACGACTGTGTGAAGTGAGAGGTATAACGACTGTGTAAAGTGAGAGATATAACGACTGTGTAAAGTGAGAGATATAACGACTATGTGGAGTGAGAGATATAACAATTGTGTGAAGTGAGAGATATAACGACTGTGTGAAGTGGGAGATATAACGACTGTGTAAAGTAAGAGGTATAACTACTGTGTAAAGTGAGAGGTATAACGACTGTGTAAAGTGAGAGATATAACGACTGTGTGGAGTGAGAGGTAAAACGACTGTGTAAAGTGGGAGATATAACGACTGTGTAAAGTGGGAGATATAACGACTGTGTAAAGTGAGAGATATAACGACTGTGTAAAGTGAGAGGTATAACGACTGTGTAAAGTGAGAGGTATAACAATTGTGTGAAGTGAGAGATATAACGACTGTGAGTAGTGAGAGATATAACGACTGTGTAAAGTGAGAGATATAACGACTGTGTAAAGTGAGAGGTATAACGACTGTGTAAAGTGAGAGATATAACGACTGTGTGGAGTGAGAGATATAACGACTGTGTAAAAAGAGAGATATAACGACTGTGTAAAGTGAGAGATATAACGACTGTGTAAAGTGAGAGATATAACAACTGTGTAAAGTGAGAGATATAACGACTGTGTAAAGTGAGAGATATAACGACTGTGTAAAGTGAGAGGTATAACGACTGTGTGGAGTGAGAGATATAACGACTGTGTAAAGTGAGAGGTATAACGACTGTGTGGAGTGAGAGATATAACGACTGTGTAAAGTGAGAGATATAACGACTGTGTGGAGTGGGAGATATAACGACTGTGTGAAGTGGGAGATATAACGACTGTGTAAAGTGAGAGGTATAACGACTGTGTAAAATGAGAGGTATAACGACTGTGTGAAGTGAGAGATATAACGACTGTGTGGAGTGGGAGATATAACGACTGTGTGAAGTGAGAGGTATAACGACTGTGTATAGTGAGAGATATAACGACTGTGTGGAGTGGGAGATATAACGACTAAGTAAAGTGAGAGGTATACCGACTGTGTAAAGTGGGAGATATAACGACTGTGTAAAAAGAGAGATATAACGACTGTGTAAAGTGAGAGGTATAACGACTGTGTAAAGTGAGAGATATAACGACTGTGTGGAGTGAGAGGTATAACGACTGTGTAAAGTGAGAGATATAACGACTGTGTAAAGTGAGAGATATAACGACTGTGTAAAGTGAGAGATATAACGACTGTGTGAAGTGAGAGATATAACGACTGTGTAAAGTGAGAGGTATAACGACTGTGTGGAGTGAGAGATATAACGACTGTGTGAAGTGAGAGATATAACGACTGTGTAAAGTGAGAGATATAACGACTGTGTAAAGTGAGAGATATAACGACTGTGTAAAGTGAGAGGTATAACGACTGTGTAAAGTGAGAGATATAACGACTGTGTAAAGTGAGAGGTATAACGACTGTGTAAAGTGAGAGATATAACGACTGTGTGGAGTGAGAGATATAACGACTGTGTAAAGTAAGAGGTATAACGACTGTGTGGAGTGAGAGATATAACAACTGTGTGAAGTGAGAGATATAACGACTGTGTAAAGTGAGAGATATAACGACTGTGTAAAGTGAGAGATATAACGACTGTGTAAAGTGAGAGATATAACGACTGTGTAAAGTGAGAGATATAACGACTGTGTAAAGTGAGAGATATAACGACTGTGTAAAGTGAGAGATATAACGACTGTGTAAAGTGAGAGGTATAACGACTATGTGGAGTGAGAGATATAACAATTGTGTGAAGTGAGAGATATAACGACTGTGTGAAGTGGGAGATATAACGACTGTGTAAAGTGAGAGGTATAACGACTGTGTAAAGTGAGAGGTATAACGACTGTGTAAAGTGAGAGATATAACGACTGTGTGGAGTGAGAGGTATAACGACTGTGTAAAGTGGGAGATATAACGACTGTGTAAAGTGAGAGATATAACGACTGTGTAAAGTGAGAGGTATAACGACTGTGTAAAGTGAGAGGTATAACAATTGTATGAAGTGAGAGATATAACGACTGTGAGTAGTGAGAGATATAACGACTGTGTAAAGTGAGAGGTATAACGACTATGTGGAGTGAGAGATATAACAATTGTGTGAAGTGAGAGATATAACGACTGTGTGAAGTGGGAGATATAACGACTGTGTAAAGTGAGAGGTATAACGACTGTGTAAAGTGAGAGGTATAACGACTGTGTAAAGTGAGAGATATAACGACTGTGTGAAGTGAGAGGTATAACGACTGTGTAAAGTGAGAGATATAACGACTGTGTAAAGTGAGAGATATAACGACTGTGTAAAGTGAGAGGTATAACGACTGTGTAAAGTGAGAGGTATAACAATTGTGTGAAGTGAGAGATATAACGACTGTGAGTAGTGAGAGATATAACGACTGTGTAAAGTGAGAGATATAACGACTGTGTAAAGTGAGAGGTATAAGGACTGTGTAAAGTGAGATATATAGACTGTGTGGAGTGAGAGATATAACGACTGTGTAAAGTGAGAGATATAACGACTGTGTAAAGTGAGAGATATAACGACTGTGTGAAGTAAGAGATATAACAACTGTGTAAAGTGAGAGATATAACGACTGTGTGAAGTGAGAGGTATAACGACTGTGTATAGTGAGAGATATAACGACTGTGTGGAGTGGTAGATATAACGACTGTGTGAAGTGAGAGGTATAACGACTGTGTAAAGTGAGAGATATAACGACTGTGTGGAGTGGGAGATATAACGACTGTGTAAAGTGAGAGATATAACGACTGTGTAAAGTGAGAGGTATAACGACTGTGTAAAGTGAGAGATATAACGACTGTGTGGAGTGAGAGGTATAACGACTGTGTAAAGTGGGAGATATAACGACTGTGTAAAGTGAGAGATATAACGACTGTGTAAAGTGAGAGATATAACGACTGTGTGAAGTGAGAGATATAACGACTGTGTAAAGTGAGAGGTATAACGACTGTGTGGAGTGAGAGAGATAACGACTGTGTGAAGTGAGAGATATAACGACTGTGTAAAGTGAGAGATATAACGACTGTGTAAAGTGAGAGATATAACGACTGTGTAAAGTGAGAGGTATAACGACTGTGTAAAGTGAGAGATATAACGACTGTGTAAAGTGAGAGGTATAACGACTGTGTAAAGTGAGAGATATAACGACTGTGTGAAGTGAGAGATATAACGACTGTGTAAAGTGAGAGGTATAACGACTGTGTGGAGTGAGAGATATAACAACTGTGTGAAGTGAGAGATATAACGACTGTGTAAAGTGAGAGATATAACGACTGTGTAAAGTGAGAGATATAACGACTGTGTAAAGTGAGAGATATAACGACTGTGTAAAGTGAGAGATATAACGACTGTGTAAAGTGAGAGATATAACGACTGTGTAAAATGAGAGATATAACGACTGTGTGAAGTGAGAGATATAACGACTATGTGGAGTGAGAAATATAACAATTGTGTGAAATGAGAGATATAACAACTGTGTAAAGTGAGAGATATAACGACTGTGTAAAGTGAGAGATATAACGACTGTGTGAAGTGAGAGGTATAACGACTGCGTAAAGTGAGAGATATAACGACTTTTTAAAGTGAGAGGTATAACGACTATGTGGAGTGAGAGATATAACAATTGTGTGAAGTGAGAGATATAACGACTGTGTGAAGTAGGAGATATAACGACTGTGTAAAGTGAGAGGTATAACGACTGTGTAAAGTGAGAGGTATAACGACTGTGTAAAGTGAGAGATATAACGACTGTGTGGAGTGAGAGGTATAACGACTGTGTAAAGTGAGAGATATAACGACTGTGTAAAGTGAGAGATATAACGACTGTGTAAAGTAAGAGATATAACGACTGTGTAAAGTGAGAGATATAACGACTGTGTGGAGTGAGAGGTATAACGACTGTGTAAAGTGAGAGATATAACGACTGTGTAAAGTGAGAGATATAACGACTGTGTAAAGTGAGAGGTATAACGACTGTGTATAGTGAGAGGTATAACAATTGTGTGAAGTGAGAGATATAACGACTGTGAGTAGTGAATGATATAACGACTGTGTAAAGTGAGAGGTATAACGACTGTGTAAAGTGAGAGATATAACGACTGTGTAAAGTGAGAGATATAACGACTGTGTGAAGTAAGAGATATAACAACTGTGTAAAGTGAGAGATATAACGACTGTGTGGAGTGAGATATATAACAACTGTGTGAAGTGAGAGATATAACGACTGTGTAAAGTGAGAGATATAACGACTGTGTAAAGTGAGAGATATAACGACTGTGTAAAGTGAGAGATATAACGACTGTGTAAAGTGAGAGATATAACGACTGTGTAAAGTGAGAGATATAACGACTGTGTAAAGTGAGAGATATAACGACTGTGTGAAGTGAGAGATATAACGACTATGTGGAGTGAGAAATATAACAATTGTGTGAAATGAGAGATATAACAACTGTGTAAAGTGAGAGATATAAAAACTGTGTAAAGTGAGAGATATAACGACTGTGTGAAGTGAGAGGTATAACGACTGCGTAAAGTGAGAGATATAACGACTGTGTAAAGTGAGAGGTATAACGACTATGTGGAGTGAGAGATATAACAACTGTGTGAAGTGAGAGATATAACGACTGTGTGAAGTGGGAGATATAACGACTGTGTAAAGTGAGAGATATAACGACTGTGTAAAGTGAGAGGTATAACGACTGTGTAAAGTGAGAGATATAACGACTGTGTGGAGTGAGAGGTATAACGACTGTGTAAAGTGGGAGATAAAACGACTGTGTAAAGTGAGAGATATAACGACTGTGTAAAGTGAGAGGTATAGCGACTGTGTAAAGTGAGAGGTATAACAATTGTTTGAAGTGAGAGATATAACGACTGTGAGTAGTGAGAGATATAACGACTGTGTAAAGTGAGAGGTATAACGACTGTGTAAAGTGAGAGATATAACGACTGTGTGGAGTGAGAGGTATAACGACTGTGTAAAGTGAGAGATATAACAACTGTGTAAAGTGAGAGATATAACGACTGTGTAAAGTGAGAGGTATAACGACTGTGTATAGTGAGAGGTATAACAATTGTGTGAAGTGAGAGATATAACGACTGTGAGTAGTGAATGATATAACGACTGTGTAAAGTGAGAGATATAACGACTGTGTAAAGTGAGAGGTATAACGACTGTGTAAAGTGAGAGATATAACGACTGTGTAAAGTGAGAGATATAACGACTGTGTAAAGTGAGAGATATAACGACTGTGTAAAGTGAGAGATATAACGACTGTGTGGAGTGAGAGATATAACAACTGTGTAAAGTGAGAGATATAACGACTGTGTAAAGTGAGAGATATAACGACTGTGTAAAGTGAGAGATATAACGACTGTGTAAAGTGAGAGATATAACGACTGTGTAAAGTGAGAGGTATAACGACTGTGTAAAGTGAGAGATATAACGACTGTGTGGAGTGAGAGGTATAACGACTGTGTAAAGTGGGAGATATAACGACTGTGTAAAGTGAGAGATATAACGACTGTGTAAAGTGAGAGATATAACGACTGTGTAAAGTGAGAGATATAACGACTGTGTGGAGTGAGAGGTATAACGACTGTGTAAAGTGAGAGATATAACGACTGTGTAAAGTGAGAGATATAACGACTGTGTAAAGTGAGAGATATAACGACTGTGTGGAGTGAGAGGTATAACGACTGTGTAAAGTGGGAGATATAACGACTGTGTAAAATGAGATATAACGACTGTGTAAAGTGAGAGATATAACGACTGTGTGAAGTGAGAGATATAACGACTGTGTAAAGTGAGAGGTATAACGACTGTGTGGAGTGAGAGATATAACGACTGTGTGAAGTGAGAGATATAACGACTGTGTAAAGTGAGAGATATAACGACTGTGTAAAGTGAGAGATATAACGACTGTGTAAAGTGAGAGGTATAACGACTGTGTAAAGTGAGAGATATAACGACTGTGTAAAGTGAGAGGTATAACGACTGTTTAAAGTGAGAGATATAACGACTGTGTGGAGTGAGAGATATAACGACTGTGTAAAGTGAGAGGTATAACGACTGTGTGGAGTGAGAGATATAACAACTGTGTGAAGTGAGAGATATAACGACTGTGTAAAGTGAGAGATATAACGACTGTGTAAAGTGAGAGATATAACGACTGTGTAAAGTGAGAGATATAACGACTGTGTAAAGTGAGAGATATAACGACTGTGTAAAGTGAGAGATATAACGACTGTGTAAAGTGAGAGATATAACGACTGTGTGAAGTGAGAGATATAACGACTATGTGGAGTGAGAAATATAACAATTGTGTGAAGTGAGAGATATAACAACTGTGTAAAGTGAGAGATATAACGACTGTGTAAAGTGAGAGATATAACGACTGTGTAAAGTGAGAGATATAACGACTGTGTGAAGTGGGAGATATAACGACTGTGTGAAGTGAGAGATATAACGACTGTGTGAAGTGAGAGATATAACAACTGTGTGAAGTGAGAGATATAACGACTGTGTGGAGTGAGAGATATAACGACTGTGTGAAGTGAGAGATATAACGACTGTGTGGAGTGGGAGATATAACGACTGTGTGAAGTGGGAGATATAACGACTGTGTGAAGTGAGAGATATAACAACTGTGTGGAGTGAGAGATATAACGAGTATGTGAAAGGGGAAATATAACGACTGTTTTGAGTGGGAGATATAAAACGACTGTGTGGTTATGGGGATATAATGGTCTAGAGTGGGAGATATATAGATTTTAAAGTGAGAGATATAACGACTTTAAAGTGAGAGATATAACGACTGTGTGGATTGGGAGATAAAACGACTGTGATGAGTGAGAGATATAACGACAATGTGAAGTGAGAGATATAACGACTATGTGAAGTGAGAGATATAACGACTGTGTGGAGTGAGAGATATAACGACTGTGTGAAGTGAGAGATATAACGACTGTGTGGAGTGAGAGATATAACGAATCTGTGAAGTGAGAGATATAACGACTGTGTTGAGTGAGAGATATAACGACTGTGTGAAGTGGGAGATATAACGACTGTGTGAAGTGAGAGATAAAACGACTGTGTGAAGTGAGAGATATAACGACTGTGTAAAGTGAGAGATATAACGACTTTGTGAAGTGAGAGATATAAAGACTGTTTGCAGTGAAAGATATAACGACTGTGTGTAGTGAGAGATATAACAACTGTGTGAAGTGAGAGATATAACGACTGTGTAAAGTGAGAGATATAACAACTGTGTGAAGTGGGAGGTATAACGACTGTGTGAAGTGAGAGATATAACAACTGTGTAAAGTGAGAGATATAACGACTGTGTAAAGTGAGAGATATAACGACTGTGTAAAGTGAGAGATATAACGACTGTGTGGAGTGAGAGATATAACAACTGTGTAAAGTGAGAGATATAACGACTGTGTAAAGTGAGAGATATAACGACTGTGTAAAGTGGGAGATATAACGACTGTGTAAAGTGAGAGATATAACGACTGTGTAAAGTGAGAGGTATAACGACTGTGTAAAGTGAGAGATATAACGACTGTGTGGAGTGAGAGGTATTTCGACTGTGTAAAGTGGGAGATATAACGACTGTGTAAAGTGAGAGATATAACGACTGTGTAAAGTGAGAGATATAACGACTGTGTAAAGTGAGAGATATAACGACTGTGTGGAGTAAGAGGTTTAACGACTGTGTAAAGTGAGAGATATAACGACTGTGTAAAGTGAGAGATATAACGACTGTGTAAAGTGAGAGATATAACGACTGTGTGGAGTGAGAGGTATAACGACTGTGTAAAGTGGGAGATATAACGACTGTGTAAAATGAGATATAACGACTGTGTAAAGTGAGAGATATAACGACTGTGTGAAGTGAGAGATATAACAACTGTGTAAAGTGAGAGGTATAACGAATGTGTGGAGTGAGAGATATAACGACTGTGTGAAGTGAGAGGTATAACGACTGTGTAAAGTGAGAGATATAACGACTGTGTAAAGTGAGAGATATAACGACTGTGTAAAGTGAGAGGTATAACGACTGTGTAAAATGAGAGAAATAACGACTGTGTAAAGTGAGAGGTATAACGACTGTTTAAAGTGAGAGATATAACGATTGTGTGGAGTGAGAGATATAACGACTGTGTAAAGTGAGAGGTATAACGACTGTGTGGAGTGAGAGATATAACAACTGTGTGAAGTGAGAGATATAACGACTATGTAAAGTGAGAGATATAACGACTGTGTAAAGTGAGAGATATAACGACTGTGTAAAGTGAGAGATATAACGACTGTGTAAAGTGAGAGATATAACGACTGTGTAAAGTGAGAGATATAACGACTGTGTAAAGTGAGAGATATAACGACTGTGTGAAGTGAGAGATATAACGACTATGTGGAGTGAGAAATATAACAATTGTGTGAAGTGAGAGATATAACAACTGTGTAAAGTGAGAGATATAACGACTGTGTAAAGTGAGAGATATAACGACTGTGTAAAGTGAGAGATATAACGACTGTGTGGAGTGGGAGATATAACGACTGTGTGAAGTGAGAGATATAACGACTGTGTGAAGTGAGAGATATAACAACTGTGTGGAGTGAGAGATATAACGACTGTGTGGAATGAGAGTTATAACGACTGTGTGGAGTGAGAGATATAACGACTGTGTGGAGTGGGAGATATAACGACTGTGTGAAGTGGGAGATATAACGACTGTGCGAAGTGAGAGATATAACAACTGTGTGGAGTGAGAGATATAACGAGTATGTGAAAGGGGAAATATAACGACTGTTTTGAGTGGGAGATATAAAACGACTGTGTGGTTATGGGGATATAATGGTTCTAGAGTGGGAGATATATAGATTTTAAGAGGTGAGAGATATAAGGACTTTAAAGTGGAAGATATAACGACTGTGTGGATTGGAAGATAATACGACTGTGATGAGTGAGAGATATAACGTCAATGTGAAGTGAGAGAAATAATGAATATGTGAAGGGAGAAATATAACGATTGTGTGGAGCGAGAGATTTAACGACAGTGTGAAGTGAGTGATATAATGACTGTGTGGAGTGAGAGATATAACGCATCTGTGAATTGCGAGATATAAAGATTCTGTTTTGAGTGACAGAAATAACGACTGTGTGGAGTGGGAGATATAACGACTGTGTGAAGTGAGAGATAAAACGACTGTGTGAAGTGAGAGATATAACGACTAAGTGGAGTAGGAGATATAACGACTTTGTGAAGTGAGAGATATAAAGACTGTTTGCAGTGAAAGATATAACGACTGTGTGTAGTGAGAGATATAACAACTGTGTGAAGTGAGAGATATAACGACTGTGTAAAGTGAGAGATATAACAACTGTGTGAAGTGGGAGGTATAACGACTGTGTGAAGTGAGAGATATAACAACTGTGTAAAGTGAGAGATATAACGACTGTGTAAAGTGAGAGATATAACGACTGTGTAAAGTTAGAGGTATAACGACTGCGTAAAGTGAGAGATATAACGACTGTGTAAAGTGAGAGGTAAAACGACTGTGTAAAGTGAGAGATATAACGACTGTGTAAAGTGAGAGATATAACGACTGTGTAAAGTGAGAG
Organism: Biomphalaria sudanica; assembly: GCA_036873155.1. NCBI lineage: Eukaryota > Metazoa > Mollusca > Gastropoda > Planorbidae > Biomphalaria > Biomphalaria sudanica. The sequence goes on along the minus strand of JAZGLO010006658.1, from coordinate 172,201 downwards.
ATATAACGACTGTGTAAAGTGAGAGATATAACGACTGTGTAAAGTGAGAGATATAACGACTGTGTGAAGTGGGAGATATAACGACTGTGTAAAGTGAGAGATATAACGACTGTGTAAAGTGAGAGATATAACGACTGTGTAAAGTGGGAGATATAACGTCTGTGTAAAGTGAGAGATATAACGACTGTGTAAAGTGAGAGATATAAGGACTGTGTAAAGTGAGAGATATTACGACTGTGTGAAGTGAGAGATATAACGACTGTGTAAAGTGAGAGATATAACGACTGTGTAAAGTGAGAGATATAACGACTGTGTAAAGTGAGAGATATAACGACTGTGTAAAGTGAGAGATATAACGACTGTGTGAAGTGAGAGATATAACGACTATGTGGAGTGAGAAATATAACGACTATGTGGAGTGAGAGATATAACAATTGTGTAAAGTGAGAGATATAACGACTGTGTAAAGTGAGAGATATAACGACTATGTGGAGTGAGAGATATAACAATTGTGTGAAGTGAGAGATATAACGACTGTGTGAAGTGGGAGATATAACGACTGTGTAAAGTGAGAGGTATAACGACTGTGTAAAGTGAGAGGTATAACGACTGTGTAAAGTGAGAGATATAACGACTGTGTGGAGTGAGAGATATAACGACTGTGTGAAGTGGGAGATATAACGACTGTGTAAAGTGAGAGGTATAACGACTGTGTAAAGTGAGAGGTATAACGACTGTGTAAAGTGAGAGATATAACGACTGTGTGGAGTGAGAGGTATAACGACTGTGTAAAGTGGGAGATATAACGACTGTGTAAAGTGAGAGATATAACGACTGTGTAAAGTGAGAGATATAACGACTGTGTAAAGTGAGAGATATAACGACTGTGTAAAGTGAGAGGTATAACGACTGTGTAAAGTGAGAGATATAACGACTGTGTGGAGTGAGAGGTATAACAACTGTGTAAAGTGGGAGATATAACGACTGTGTAAAGTGAGAGATATAACGACTGTGTAAAGTGAGAGGTATAACGACTGTGTAAAGTGAGAGATATAACGACTGTGTGGAGTGAGAGGTATAACGACTGTGTAAAGTGGGAGATATAACGACTGTGTAAAGTGAGAGATATAACGACTGTGTAAAGTGAGAGATATAACGACTGTGTGAAGTGAGAGATATAACGACTGTGTAAAGTGAGAGGTATAACGACTGTGTGGAGTGAGAGAGATAACGACTGTGTGAAGTGAGAGATATAACGACTGTGTAAAGTGAGAGATATAACGACTGTGTAAAGTGAGAGATATAACGACTGTGTAAAGTGAGAGGTATAACGACTGTGTAAAGTGAGAGATATAACGACTGTGTAAAGTGAGAGGTATAACGACTGTGTAAAGTGAGAGATATAACGACTGTGTGGAGTGAGAGATATAACGACCGTGTAAAGTGAGAGGTATAACGACTGTGTGGAGTGAGAGATATAACAACTGTGTGAAGTGAGAGATATAACGACTGTGTAAAGTGAGAGATATAACGACTGTGTAAAGTGAGAGATATAACGACTGTGTAAAGTGAGAGATATAACGACTGTGTAAAGTGAGAGATATAACGACTGTGTAAAGTGAGAGATATAACGACTGTGTAAAGTGAGAGGTATAACGACTGTGTGAAGTGAGAGATATAACGACAATGTGGAGTGAGAAATATAACAATTGTGTGAAATGAGAGATATAACAACTGTGTAAAGTGAGAGATATGACGACTGTGTAAAGTGAGAGATATAACGACTGTGTGAAGTGAGAGGTATAACGACTGCGTAAAGTGAGAGATATAACGACTGTGTAAAGTGAGAGGTATAACGACTATGTGGAGTAAGAGATATAACAATTGTGTGAAGTGAGAGATATAACGACTTTGTGAAGTGTGAGATATAACAACTGTGTAAAGTGAGAGGTATAACGACTGTGTAAAGTGAGAGGTATAACGACTGTGTAAAGTGAGAGATATAACGACTGTGTGGAGTGAGAGGTATAACGACTGTGTAAAGTGAGAGATATAACGACTGTGTAAAGTGAGAGATATAACGACTGTGTAAAGTAAGAGATATAACGACTGTTTGAAGTGGGAGATATAACGACTGTGTAAAGTGAGAGATATAACGACTGTGTAAAGTGAGAGATATAACGACTGTGTGAAGTGAGAGATAAAACGACTGTGTAAAGTGAGAGATATAACGACTGTGTAAAGTGAGAGATATAACGACTGTGTGAAGTGGGAGATATAACGACTGTGTAAAGTGAGACATATAACGACTGTGTAAAGTGAGAGATATAACGACTGTGTAAAGTGAGAGGTATAACGACTGTTTGAAGTGAGAGATATAACGACTGTGTAAAGTGAGAGGTACAACGACTGTGTAAAATGAGAGATATAACGACTGTGTAAAGTGAGAGGTATAACGACTGTGTAGAGTGGTAGATATAACGACTGTGTAAAGTGAGAGATATAAAAGACTGGTTGAAGTGAGAGATATATCGACTGTGTAGAGTGAGAGATATAACGACTGTGTGAAGTGAGAGATATAACGACTATGTGGAGTGAGAGATATAAAAATTTTGTGAAGTGACAGATATAACCACTGTGTGAAGTGAGAGGTATAACGACTGTGTAAAGTGAGAGATATAACGACTTTGTAAAGTAAGAGATATAACGACTATGTGGAGTGAGAGATATAACAATTGTGTGAAGTGAGAGATATAACGACTGTGTGAAGTGGGAGATATAACGACTGTTTAAAGTGAGAGGTATAACGACTGTGTAAAGTGAGAGATATAACGACTGTGTGGAGTGAGAGGTATAACGACTGTGTAAAGTAAGAGGTATAACGAGTGTGTAAAGTGAGAGATATAACGACTGTGTAAAGTGAGAGGTATAAGGACTGTGTGAAGTGAGAGGTAAAACAATTGTGTGAAGTGAGAGATATAACGACTGTGAGTAGTGAGAGATATAACGACTGTGTAAAGTGAGAGATATAACGACTGTGTAAAGTGAGAGGTATAACGACTGTGTAAAGTGAGAGGTATAACGACTGTGTGGAGTGAGATATATAACGACTGTGTAAAGTGAGAGATATAACGGATGTGTAAAGTGAGAGATAAAACGACTGTGTGAAGTGAGAGATATAACAACTGTGTAAAGTGAGAGATATAACGACTGTGTAAAGTGAGAGATATAACGACTGTGTGGAGTGAGAGATATAACGACTGTGTAAAGTGGGAGATAGAACGACTGTGTAAAGTAAGAGATATAACGACTATGTAAAGTGTGAGATTTAACGACTGTGTAAAGTAAGAGATAGAACGACTGTGTAAATTGAGTAGTATAACGACTGTGTAAAGTGAGAGATATAACGACTAAGTGGAGTAAGAGGTATAACGACTGTGTAAAGTGGGAGATATAACGACTGTGTAAAGTGAGTGATATAACGACTGTGTAAAGTGAGAGGTATAACGACTGTGTAAAGTAAGAGGTATAACGACTGTGTAAAGTGAGATAAATAACGACTGTGTGGAGTGAGAGATATAACGACTGCGTGGAGTGAGAGATATAACAACTGTGTGAAGTGAGAGATATAACGACTGTGTAAAGTGAGAGATAAAACGACTGTGTAAAGTGAGAGATATAACGACTGTGTAAAGTGAGAGATATAACGACTGTGTAAAGTGAGAGATATAACGACTGTGTAAAGTGAGAGATATAACGACTGTGTAAAGTGAGAGATATAACGACTGTGTGAAGTGAGAGATATAACGACTGTGTAAAGTGAGAGGTATAACGACTGTTTGAAGTGAGAGATATAACGACTGTGTAAAGTGAGAGGTATAACGACTGTGTAAAGAGAGAGATATAACGACTGTGTAAAGTGAGAGGTATAACGACTGTGTAGAGTGAGAAATATAACGACTGTGTAAAGTGAGAGATATAACGACTGGTTGAAGTGAGAGATATAACGACTGTGTAAAGTGAGAGATATAACGACTGTGTGAAGTGAGAGATATAATGACTATGTGGAGTGAGAGATATAACAATCGTGTGAAGTGAGAGATATAACGACTGTGTGAAGTGAGAGGTATAACGACTGTGTAAAGTGAGAGATATAACGACTGTGTAAAGTGAGAGATATAACAATTGTGTGAAGTGAGAGATATAACGACTGTGTGAAGTGGGAGATATAACGACTGTGTAAAGTGAGAGGTTTAACGACTGTGTAAAGTGAGAGGTATAACGACTGTGTAAAGTGAGAGATATAATGACTGTGTGGAGTGAGAGGTATAACGACTGTGTGAAGTGAGAGATATAACGACTGTGTAAAGTGAGAGATATAACGACTGTGTAAAGTGAGAGGTATAACGACTGTGTAAAGTGAGAGGTATAACAATTGTGTGAAGTGAGAGATATAACGACTGTGAGTAGTGAGAGATATAACGACTGTGTAAAGTGAGAGATATAACGACTGTGTAAAGTGAGAGGTATAACGACTGTGTGGAGTGAGAGATATAACGACTGTATAAAGTGAGAGATATAACGACTGTGTAAAGTGAGAGATATAACGACTGTGTGAAGTGAGAGATATAACAACTGTGTAAAGTGAGAGATATAACGACTGTGTAAAGTGAGAGATATAACGACTATGTAAAGTGGGAGGTATAACGACTGTGTGGAGTGAGAGATATAACGACTGTGTAAAGTGAGAGATATAACGACTGTGTGGAGTGAGAGGTATAACGACTGTGTAAAGTGAGAGATATAACGACTGTGTAAAGTGAGAGATATAACGACTGTGTAAAGTGAGAGGTATAACGACTGTGTGGAGTGAGAGATATAACGACTGTGTAAAGTGAGAGATATAACGACTGTGTAAAGTGAGAGATAAAACGACTGTGTGAAGTGAGAGATATAACAACTGTGTAAAGTGAGAGATATAACGACTGTGTAAAGTGAGAGATATAACGACTGTGTAAAGTGGGAGGTATAACGACTGTGTGGAGTGAGAGATATAACGACTGTGTAAAGTGAGAGATATAACGACTGTGTGGAGTTAGAGGTATAACGACTGTTTGAAGTGGGAGATATAACGACTGTGTAAAGTGAGAGATATAACGACTGTGTGAAGTGAGAGATAAAACGACTGTGTAAAGTGAGAGATATAACGACTGTGTAAAGTGAGAGATATAACGACTGTGTGAAGTGGGAGATATAACGACTGTGTAAAGTGAGACATATAACGACTGTGTAAAGTGAGAGATATAACGACTGTGTAAAGTGAGAGGTATAACGACTGTTTGAAGTGAGAGATATAACGACTGTGTAAAGTGAGAGATATAACGACTGTGTAAAGTGAGAGATATAACGACTGTGTGAAGTGGGAGATATAACGACTGTGTAAAGTGAGACATATAACGACTGTGTAAAGTGAGAGATATAACGACTGTGTAAAGTGAGAGGTATAACGACTGTTTGAAGTGAGAGATATAACGACTGTGTAAAGTGAGAGGTACAACGACTGTGTAAAATGAGAGATATAACGACTGTGTAAAGTGAGAGGTATAACGACTGTGTAGAGTGGTAGATATAACGACTGTGTAAAGTGAGAGATATAACGACTGGTTGAAGTGAGAGATATAACGACTGTGTAAAATGAGAGATATAACGACTGGTTGAAGTGAGAGGTATAACGACTGTTTGAAGTGAGAGATATAACGACTGTGTAAAGTGAGAGGTACAACGACTGTGTAAAATGAGAGATATAACGACTGTGTAAAGTGAGAGATATAACGACTGGTTGAAGTGACAGATATAACGACTGTGTGAAGTGAGAGGTATAACGACTGTGTAAAGTGAAAGATATAACGACTGTGTAAAGTGAGAGATATAACGACTATGTGGAGTGAGAGATATAACAATTGTGTGAAGTGAGAGATATAACGACTGTGTCAAGTGGGAGATATAACGACTGTTTAAAGTGAGAGGTTTAACGACTAAGTAAAGTGAGAGATATAACGACTGTGTAAAGTGAGAGGTATAACGACTAAGTAAAGTGAGAGATATAACGACTGTGTGGAGTGAGAGGTATAACGACTGTGTAAAGTAAGAGGTATAACGACTGTGTAAAGTGAGAGATATAACGACTGTGTAAAGTGAGAGGTCTAACGACTGTGTGAAGTGAGAGGTATAACAATTGTGTGAAGTGAGAGATTTAACGACTGTGAGTAGTGAGAGATATAACGACTGTGTAAAGTGAGAGATATAACGACTGTGTAAAGTGAGAGGTATAACGACTGTGTGGAGTAAGATATATAACGACTGTGTAAAGTGAGAGATATAACGGATGTGTAAAGTGAGAGATATAACGACTGTGTGAAGTGAGAGATATAACAACTGTGTAAAGTGAGAGATATAACGACTGTGTAAAGTGAGAGATATAACGACTGTGTAAAGTGAGAGATATAACGACTGTGTGGAGTGAGAGGTATAACGACTGTGTAAAGTGGGAGATATAACGACTGTGTAAAGTGAGAGATATAACGACTGTGTAAAGTGAGAGATATAACGACTGTGTAAATTGAGAGATATAACGACTGTGTAAAGTGAGAGGTATAACGACTGTGTGGAGTGAGAGATATAACGACTGTGTGAAGTGAGAGATATAACGACTGTGTAAAGTAAGAGGTATAACGACTGTGTAAAGTGAGATAAATAACGACTGTGTGGAGTGAGAGATATAACGACTGCGTGGAGTGAGAGATATAACAACTGTGTGAAGTGAGAGATATAACGACTGTGTAAAGTGAGAGATATAACGACTGTGTAAAGTGAGAGATATAACGACTGTGTAAAGTGAGAGATATAACGACTGTGTAAAGTGAGAGATATAACGACTGTGTGAAGTGAGAGATATAACGACTGTGTAAAGTGAGAGGTATAACGACTGTTTGAAGTGAGAGATATAACGACTGTGTAAAGTGAGAGGTATAACGACTGTGTAAAGAGAGAGATATAACGACTGTGTAAAGTAAGAGGTATAACGACTGTGTAGAGTGAGAGATATAACGACTGTGTAAAGTGAGAGATATAACGACTGGTTGAAGTGAGAGATATAACGACTGTGTAAAGTGAGAGATATAACGACTGTGTGAAGTGAGAGATATAATGACTATGTGGAGTGAGAGATATAACAATTGTGTGAAGTGAGAGATATAATGACTGTGTGAAGTGAGAGGTATAACGACTGTGTAAAGTGAGAGATATAACGACTGTGTAAAGTGAGAGATATAACAATTGTGTGAAGTGAGAGATATAACGACTGTGTGAAGTGGGAGATATAACGACTGTGTAAAGTGAGAGGTTTAACGACTGTGTAAAGTGAGAGGTATAACGACTGTGTAAAGTGAGAGGTATAACGACTGTGTGGAGTGAGAGATATAACGACTGTGTAAAGTGAGAGATATAACGACTGTGTAAAGTGAGAGATATAACGACTGTGTGAAGTGAGAGATATAACAACTGTGTAAAGTGAGAGATATAACGACTGTGTAAAGTGAGAGATATAACGACTGTGTAAAGTGGGAGGTATAACGACTGTGTGGAGTGAGAGATATAACGACTGTGTAAAGTAAGAGATATAACGACTGTGTGGAGTGAGAGGTATAACGACTGTGTAAAGTGAGAGATATAACGACTGTGTAAAGTGAGAGATATAACGACTGTGTAAAGTGAGAGGTATAACGACTGTGTGGAGTGAGAGATATAACGACTGTGTAAAGTGAGAGATATAACGACTGTGTAAAGTGAGAGATAAAACGACTGTGTGAAGTGAGAGATATAACAACTGTGTAAAGTGAGAGATATAACGACTGTGTAAAGTGAGAGATATAACGACTGTGTAAAGTGAGAGATATAACGACTGTGTAAAGTGGGAGGTATAACGACTGTGTGGAGTGAGAGATATAACGACTGTGTAAAGTGAGAGATATAACGACTGTGTGGAGTGAGAGGTATAACGACTGTGTAAAGTGGGAGATATAACGACTGTGTAAAGTGAGAGATATAACGACTGTGTAAAGTGAGAGATATAACGACTGTGTGAAGTGAGAAATATAACGACTGTGTAAAGTGAGAGGTATAACGACTGTGTGGAGTGAGAGAGATAACGACTGTGTGAAGTGAGAGATATAACGACTGTGTAAAGTGAGAGATATAACGACTGTGTAAAGTGAGAGATATAACGAATGTGTAAAGTGAGAGGTATAACGACTGTGTAAAGTGAGAGATATAACGACTGTGTAAAGTGAGAGGTATAACGACTGTGTAAAGTGAGAGATATAACGACTGTGTGGAGTGAGAGAAATAACGACCGTGTAAAGTGAGCGGTATAACGATTGTGTGGAGTGAGAGATATAACAACTGTGTGAAGTGAGAGATATAACGACTGTGTAAAGTGAGAGATATAACGACTGTGTAAAGTGAGAGATATAACGACTGTGTAAAGTGAGAGATATAACGACTGTGTAAAGTGAGAGATATAACGACTGTGTGGAGTGAGAGATATAACGACTGTGTGGAGTGGGAGATATAACGACTGTGTGAAGTGGGAGATATAACGACTGTGTGAAGTGAGAGATATAACAACTGTGTGGAGTGAGAGATATAACGAGTATGTGAAAGGGGAAATATAACGACTGTTTTGAGTGGGAGATATAAAACGACTGTGTGGTTATGGGGATATAATGGTTCTAGAGTGGGAGATATATAGATTTTAAGAGGTGAGAGATATAAGGACTTTAAAGTGGAAGATATAACGACTGTGTGGATTGGAAGATAATACGACTGTGTAAAGTGAGAGATATAACGACTGTGTAAAGTGAGAGATATAACGACTGTGTGAAGTGAGAGATATAACGACTGTGTAAAGTGAGAGGTATAACGACTGTGTGGAGTGAGAGAGATAACGACTGTGTGAAGTGAGAGATATAACGACTGTGTAAAGTGAGAGATATAACGACTGTGTAAAGTGAGAGATATAACGACTGTGTAAAGTGAGAGGTATAACGACTGTGTAAAGTGAGAGATAAAACGACTGTGTGAAGTGAGAGATATAACGACTAAGTGGAGTAGGAGATATAACGACTTTGTGAAGTGAGAGATATAAAGACTGTTTGCAGTGAAAGATATAACGACTGTGTGTAGTGAGAGATATAACAACTGTGTGAAGTGAGAGATATAACGACTGTGTAAAGTGAGAGATATAACAACTGTGTGAAGTGGGAGGTATAACGACTGTGTGAAGTGAGAGATATAACGACTATGTGGAGTGAGAGATATAACGACTGTGTGAAGTGAGAGATATAACGACTATGTGGAGTGAGAAATATAACAATTGTGTGAAGTGAGAGATATAACAACTGTGTAAAGTGAGAGATATAACGACTGTGTAAAGTGAGAGATATAACGACTGTGTAAAGTGAGAGGTATAACGACTGCGTAAAGTGAGAGATATAACGACTAAGTAAAGTGAGAGGTAAAACGAATGTGTAAAGTGATAGATATAACGACTGTGTGAAGTGAGAGATATAACGACTGTGTAAAGTGAGAGATATAACGACTGTGTAAAGTGAGAGATATAACGACTGTGTAAAGTGAGAGATATAACGACTGTGTGAAGTGGGAGATATAACGACTGTGTAAAGTGAGAGATATAACGACTTTGTGAAGTGTGAGATATAACAACTGTGTAAAGTGGGAGATATAACGTCTTTGTAAAGTGAGAGATATAACGACTGTGTAAAGTGAGAGATATAAGGACTGTGTAAAGTGAGAGATATTACGACTGTGTGAAGTGAGAGATATAACGACTGTGTAAAGTGAGAGATATAACGACTGTGTAAAGTGAGAGATATAACGACTGTGTAAAGTGAGAGATATAACGACTGTGTAAAGTTAGAGGTATAACGACTGTGTGAAGTGAGAGATATAACGACTATGTGGAGTGAGAAATTTAACGACTATGTGGAGTGAGAGATATAACAATTGTGTAAAGTGAGAGATATAACGACTGTGTAAAGTGAGAGATATAACGACTATGTGGAGAGAGAGATATAACAATTGTGTGAAGTGAGAGATATAACGACTGTGTGAAGTGGGAGATATAACGACTGTGTAAAGTGAGAGGTATAACGACTGTGTAAAGTGAGAGGTATAACGACTGTGTAAAGTGAGAGATATAACGACTGTGTGGAGTTAGAGGTATAACGACTGTGTGAAGTGGGAGATATAACGACTGTGTAAAGTGAGAGGTATAACGACTGTGTAAAGTGAGAGGTATAACGACTGTGTAAAGTGAGAGATATAACGACTGTGTGGAGTGAGAGGTATAACGACTGTGTAAAGTGGGAGATATAACGACTGTGTAAAGTGAGAGATATAACGACTGTGTAAAGTGAGAGGTATTACGACTGTGTAAAGTGAGAGATATAACGACTGTGTGGAGTGAGAGGTATAACAACTGTGTAAAGTGGGAGATATAACGACTGTGTAAAGTGAGAGATATAACGACTGTGTAAAGTGAGAGGTATAACGACTGTGTAAAGTGAGAGATATAACGACTGTGTGGAGTGAGAGGTATAACGACTGTGTAAAGTGGGAGATATAACGACTGTGTAAAGTGAGAGATATAACGACTGTGTAAAGTGAGAGATATAACGACTGTGTGAAGTGAGAGATATAACGACTGTGTAAAGTGAGAGGTATAACGACTGTGTGGAGTGAGAGATATAACGACTGTGTGAAGTGAGAGATATAACGACTGTGTAAAGTGAGAGATATAACGACTGTGTAAAGTGAGAGGTATAACGACTGTGTAAAGTGAGAGATATAACGACTGTGTGGAGTTAGAGGTATAACGACTGTGTGAAGTGGGAGATATAACGACTGTGTAAAGTGAGAGGTATAACGACTGTGTAAAGTGAGAGGTATAACGACTGTGTAAAGTGAGAGATATAACGACTGTGTGGAGTGAGAGGTATAACGACTGTGTAAAGTGGGAGATATAACGACTGTGTAAAGTGAGAGATATAACGACTGTGTAAAGTGAGAGGTATAACGACTGTGTAAAGTGAGAGATATAACGACTGTGTGAAGTGAGAGGTATAACGACTGTGTAAAGTGGGAGATATAACGACTGTGTAAAGTGAGAGATATAACGACTGTGTAAAGTGAGAGGTATAACGACTGTGTGGAGTGAGAGATATAACGACTGTGTGAAGTGAGAGATATAACGACTGTGTAAAGTGAGAGATATAACGACTGTGTAAAGTGAGAGATATAACGACTGTGTAAAGTGAGAGGTATAACGACTGTGTAAAGTGAGAGATATAACGACTGTGTGGAGTGAGAGATATAACGACCGTGTAAAGTGAGAGGTATAACGACTGTGTGGAGTGAGAGATATAACAACTGTGTGAAGTGAGAGATATAACGACTGTGTAAAGTGAGAGATATAACGACTGTGTAAAGTGAGAGATATAACGACTGTGTAAAGTGAGAGATATAACGACTGTGTAAAGTGAGAGATATAACGACTGTGTAAAGTGAGAGATATAACGACTGTGTAAAGTGAGAGGTATAACGACTGTGTGAAGTGAGAGATATAACGACTATGTGGAGTGAGAAATATAACAATTGTGTGAAATGAGAGATATAACAACTGTGTAAAGTGAGAGATATGACGACTGTGTAAAGTGAGAGATATAACGACTGTGTGAAGTGAGAGGTATAACGACTGCGTAAAGTGAGAGATATAACGACTGTGTAAAGTGAGAGGTATAACGACTATGTGGAGTAAGAGATATAACAATTGTGTGAAGTGAGAGATATAACGACTGTGTGAAGTGTGAGATATAACAACTGTGTAAAGTGAGAGGTATAACGACTGTGTAAAGTGAGAGGTATAACGACTGTGTAAAGTGAGAGATATAACGACTGTGTGGAGTGAGAGGTATAACGACTGTGTAAAGTGAGAGATATAACGACTGTGTAAAGTGAGAGATATAACGACTGTGTAAAGTAAGAGATATAACGACTGTTTGAAGTGGGAGATATAACGACTGTGTAAAGTGAGAGATATAACGACTGTGTAAAGTGAGAGATATAACGACTGTGTGAAGTGAGAGATAAAACGACTGTGTAAAGTGAGAGATATAACGACTGTGTAAAGTGAGAGATATAACGACTGTGTGAAGTGGGAGATATAACGACTGTGTAAAGTGAGAGATATAACGACTGTGTAAAGTGAGAGATATAACGACTGTGTAAAGTGAGAGGTATAACGACTGTTTGAAGTGAGAGATATAACGACTGTGTAAAGTGAGAGGTATAACGACTGTGTAAAGTGAGAGATATAACGACTGTGTAAAGTGAGAGGTATAACGACTGTGTAGAGTGAGAGATATAACGACTGTGTAAAGTGAGAGATATAACGACTGGTTGAAGTGAGAGATATAACGACTGTGTAAAGTGAGAGATATAACGACTGTGTGAAGTGAGAGATATAACGACTATGTGGAGTGAGAGATATAACAATTTTGTGAAGTGACAGATATAACCACTGTGTGAAGTGAGAGGTATAACGACTGTGTAAAGTGAGAGATATAACGACTGTGTAAAGTGAGAGATATAACGACTATGTGGAGTGAGAGATATAACAATTGTGTGAAGTGAGAGATATAACGACTGTGTGAAGTGGGAAATATAACGACTGTGTAAAGTGAGAGGTATAACGACTGTGTAAAGTGAGAGATATAACGACTGCGTGGAGTGAGAGGTATAACGACTGTGTAAAGTGAGAGGTATAACGACTGTGTAAAGTGAGAGATATAACGACTGTGTAAAGTGAGAGGTATAACGACTGTGTGAAGTGAGAGGTATAACAATTGTGTGAAGTGAGAGATATAACGACTGTGAGTAGTGAGAGATATAACGACTGTGTAAAGTGAGAGATATAACGACTGTGTAAAGTGAGAGGTATAACGACTGTGTAAAGTGAGAGGTATAACGACTGTGTGGAGTGAGAGATATAACGACTGTGTAAAGTGAGAGATATAACGACTGTGTAAAGTGAGAGATATAACGACTGTGTGAAGTGAGAGATATAACAACTGTGTAAAGTGAGAGATATAACGACTGTGTAAAGTGAGAGATATAACGACTGTGTGGAGTGAGAGATATAACGACTGTGTAAAGTGGGAGATATAACGACTGTGTAAAGTGAGAGATATAACGACTGTGTAAAGTGAGAGATATAACGACTGTGTAAAGTGAGAGATATAACGACTGTGTAAATTGAGTAGTATAACGACTGTGTAAAGTGAGAGATATAACGACAGTGTGGAGTGAGAGGTATAACGACTGTGTAAAGTGGGAGATATAACGACTGTGTAAAGTGAGAGATATAACGACTGTGTAAAGTGAGAGGTATAACGACTGTGTAAAGTGAGAGATATAACGACTGTGTGGAGTGAGAGGTATAACGACTGTGTAAAGTGGGAGATATAACGACTGTGTAAAGTGAGAGATATAACGACTGTGTAAAGTGAGAGATATAACGACTGTGTAAAGTGAGAGATATAACGACTGTGTAAAGTGAGAGGTATAACGACTGTGTGGAGTGAGAGATATAACGACTGTGTGAAGTGAGAGATATAACGACTGTGTAAAGTAAGAGGTATAACGACTGTGTAAAGTGAGAGAAATAACGACTGTGTGGAGTGAGAGATATAACGACTGTGTGGAGTGAGAGATATAACAACTGTGTGAAGTGAGAGATATAACGACTGTGTAAAGTGAGAGATATAACGACTGTGTAAAGTGAGAGATATAACGACTGTGTAAAGTGAGAGATATAACGACTGTGTAAAGTGAGAGATATAACGACTGTGTGAAGTGAGAGATATAACGACTGTGTAAAGTGAGAGATATAACGACTGTGTGAAGTGAGAGATATAACGACTGTGTAAAGTGAGAGGTATAACGACTGTGTGAAGTGAGAGATATAACGACTGTGTAAAGTGAGAGGTATAACGACTGTGTAAAGTGAGAGATATAACGACTGTGTGAAGTGAGAGATATAACGACTGTGTAAAATGAGAGATATAACGACTGTGTGAAGTGAGAGATATAACGACTGTGTAAAGTGAGAGGTATAACGACTGTGTGAAGTGAGAGATATAACGACTGTGTAAAGTGAGAGGTATAACGACTGTGTAAAGTGAGAGATATAACGACTGTGTAAAGTGAGAGATATAACGACTGTGTAAAGTGAGAGATATAACGACTGTGTGAAGTGAGAGATATAACGACTGTGTAAAGTGAGAGATATAACGACTGTTTGAAGTGGGAGATATAACGACTGTGTAAAGTGAGAGATATAACGACTGTGTAAAGTGAGAGATATAACGACTGTGTGAAGTGAGAGATATAACGACTGTGTAAAGTGAGAGATATAACGACTGTGTAAAGTGAGAGATATAACGACTGTGTGAAGTGAGAGATATAACGACTGTGTAAAGTGAGAGATATAACGACTGTGTAAAGTGAGAGATATAACGACTGTGTAAAGTGAGAGATATAACGACTGTGTGAAGTGAGAGATATAACGACTGTGTAAAGTGAGAGATATAACGACTGTGTAAAGTGAGAGATATAACGACTGTGTAAAGTGAGAGGTATAACGACTGTGTAGAGTGGGAGATATAACGACTGTGTAAAGTGAGAGATATAACGACTGTGTGAAGTGAGAGATATAACGACTGTGTAAAGTGAGAGATATAACGACTGTGTGAAGTGAGAGATATAACGACTATGTGGAGTGAGAGATATAACAATTTTGTGAAGTGAGAGATATAACGACTGTGTGAAGTGAGAGGTATAACGACTGTGTAAAGTGAGAGATATAACGACTGTGTAAAGTGAGAGATATAACGACTATGTGGAGTGAGAGATATAACAATTGTGTGAAGTGAGAGATATAACGACTGTGTGAAGTGGGAGATATAACGACTGTGTAAAGTGAGAGGTATAACGACTGTGTAAAGTGAGAGATATAACGACTGCGTGGAGTGAGAGGTATAACGACTGTGTAAAGTGAGAGATATAACGACTGTGTAAAGTGAGAGATATAACGACTGTGTAAAGTGAGAGGTATAACGACTGTGTAAAGTGAGAGGTATAACAATTGTGTGAAGTGAGAGATATAACGACTGTGAGTAGTGAGAGATATAACGACTGTGTAAAGTGAGAGATATAACGACTGTGTAAAGTGAGAGGTATAACGA
Organism: Biomphalaria sudanica; assembly: GCA_036873155.1. NCBI lineage: Eukaryota > Metazoa > Mollusca > Gastropoda > Planorbidae > Biomphalaria > Biomphalaria sudanica. The sequence goes on along the minus strand of JAZGLO010006658.1, from coordinate 156,818 downwards.
CTGTGTAAAGTGAGAGGTATAACGACTGTGTGGAGTGAGAGATATAACGACTGTGTAAAGTGAGAGATATAACGACTGTGTAAAGTGAGAGATATAACGACTGTGTGAAGTGAGAGATATAACAACTGTGTAAAGTGAGAGATATAACGACTGTGTAAAGTGAGAGATATAACGACTGTGTGGAGTGAGAGATATAACGACTGTGTAAAGTGGGAGATATAACGACTGTGTAAAGTGAGAGATATAACGACTGTGTAAAGTGAGAGATATAACGACTGTGTAAAGTGAGAGATATAACGACTGTGTAAAGTGAGTAGTATAACGACTGTGTAAAGTGAGAGATATAACGACTGTGTGGAGTGAGAGGTATAACGACTGTGTAAAGTGGGAGATATAACGACTGTGTAAAGTGAGAGATATAACGACTGTGTAAAGTGAGAGGTATAACGACTGTGTAAAGTGAGAGATATAACGACTGTGTGGAGTGAGAGGTATAACGACTGTGTAAAGTGAGAGATATAACGACTGTGTAAAGTGAGAGATATAACGACTGTGTAAAGTGAGAGATATAACGACTGTGTAAAGTGAGAGATATAACGACTGTGTAAAGTGAGAGGTATAACGACTGTGTGAAGTGAGAGATATAACGACTGTGTGAAGTGAGAGATATAACGACTGTGTAAAGTGAGAGGTATAACGACTGTGTAAAGTGAGATAATAACGACTGTGTGAAGTGAGAGATATAACGACTGTGTGGAGTGAGAGATATAACGACTGTGTGAAGTGAGAGATATAACGACTGTGTAAAGTGAGAGATATAACGACTGTGTAAAGTGAGAGATATAACGACTGTGTAAAGTGAGAGATATAACGACTGTGTAAAGTGAGAGATATAACGACTGTGTGAAGTGAGAGATATAACGACTGTGTAAAGTGAGAGATATAACGACTGTGTGAAGTGAGAGATATAACGACTGTGTAAAGTGAGAGGTATAACGACTGTGTAAAGTGAGAGATATAACGACTGTGTAAAGTGAGAGGTATAACGACTGTGTAAAGTGAGAGATATAACGACTGTGTAAAGTGAGAGATATAACGACTGTGTAAAGTGAGAGATATAACGACTGTGTGAAGTGAGAGATATAACGACTGTGTAAAGTGAGAGGTATAACGACTGTGTGAAGTGAGAGATATAACGACTGTGTAAAGTGAGAGATATAACGACTGTGTAAAGTGAGAGATATAACGACTGTGTAAAGTGAGAGGTATAACGACTGTGTAGAGTGAGAGATATAACGACTGTGTAAAGTGAGAGATATAACGACTGTGTAAAGTGAGAGATATAACGACTGTGTAAAGTGAGAGATATAACGACTGTGTGAAGTGAGAGATATAACGACTGTGTGGAGTGAGAGATATAACAACTGTGTGAAGTGAGAGATATAACGACTGTGTGAAGTGAGAGGTATAACGACTGTGTAAAGTGAGAGATATAACGACTGTGTAAAGTGAGAGATATAACAACTGTGTGAAGTGAGAGATATAACGACTGTGTGAAGTGGGAGATATAACGACTGTGTAAAGTGAGAGGTATAACGACTGTGTAAAGTGAGAGGTATAACGACTGTGTAAAGTGAGAGATATAACGACTGTGTGGAGTGAGAGGTATAACGACTGTGTAAAGTGGGAGATATAACGACTGTGTAAAGTGAGAGATATAACGACTGTGTAAAGTGAGAGGTATAACGACTGTGTAAAGTGAGAGGTATAACAACTGTGTGAAGTGAGAGATATAACGACTGTGTGTAGTGAGAGATATAACGACTGTGTAAAGTGAGAGATATAACGACTGTGTAAAGTGAGAGGTATAACGACTGTGTGGAGTGAGAGATATAACGACTGTGTAAAGTGAGAGATATAACGACTGTGTAAAGTGAGAGATATAACGACTGTGTGAAGTGAGAGATATAACAACTGTGTAAAGTGAGAGATATAACGACTGTGTAAAGTGAGAGATATAACGACTGTGTAAAGTGAGAGATATAACGACTGTGTAAAGTGAGAGGTATAACGACTGTGTAAAGTGAGAGGTATAACGACTGTGTGAAGTGAGAGATATAACGACTGTGTGAAGTGAGAGATATAACGACTGTGTAAAGTGAGAGATATAACGACTGTGTAAAGTGAGAGGTATAACGACTGTGTGGAGTGAGAGATATAACGACTGTGTAAAGTGAGAGATATAACGACTGTGTAAAGTGAGAGATATAACGACTGTGTGAAGTGAGAGATATAACGACTGTGTAAAGTGAGAGATATAACGACTGTGTAAAGTGAGAGATATAACGACTGTGTAAAGTGAGAGATATAACGACTGTGTGGAGTGAGAGATATAACGACTGTGTAAAGTGAGAGATATAACGACTGTGTGGAGTGAGAGATATAACGACTGTGTAAAGTGAGAGATATAACGACTGTGTAAAGTGAGAGATATAACGACTGTGTAAAGTGAGAGGTATAACGACTGTGTGAAGTGAGAGATATAACGACTGTGTAAAGTGAGAGATATAACGACTGTGTAAAGTGAGAGATATAACGACTGTGTAAAGTGAGAGATATAACAACTGTGTAAAGTGAGAGATATAACGACTGTGTAAAGTGAGAGATATAACGACTGTGTGGAGTGAGAGGTATAACGACTGTGTGAAGTGGGAGATATAACGACTGTGTAAAGTGAGAGATATAACGACTGTGTGAAGTGAGAGATATAACGACTGTGTAAAGTGAGAGATATAACGACTGTGTAAAGTGAGAGATATAACGACTGTGTGAAGTGGGAGATATAACGACTGTGTAAAGTGAGAGATATAACGACTGTGTAAAGTGAGAGATATAACGACTGTGTAAAGTGAGAGGTATAACGACTGTTTGAAGTGAGAGATATAACGACTGTGTAAAGTGAGAGGTATAACGACTGTGTAAAGTGAGAGATATAACGACTGTGTAAAGTGAGAGGTATAACGACTGTGTAGAGTGGGAGATATAACGACTGTGTAAAGTGAGAGATATAACGACTGGTTGAAGTGAGAGATATAACGACTGTGTAAAGTGAGAGATATAACGACTGGTTGAAGTGAGAGGTATAACGACTGTTTGAAGTGAGAGATATAACGACTGTGTAAAGTGAGAGGTACAACGACTGTGTAAAATGAGAGATATAACGACTGTGTAAAGTGAGAGATATAACGACTGGTTGAAGTGAGAGATATAACGACTGTGTGAAGTGAGAGGTATAACGACTGTGTAAAGTGAGAGATATAACGACTGTGTAAAGTGAGAGATATAACGACTATGTGGAGTGAGAGATATAACAATTGTGTGAAGTGAGAGATATAACGACTGTGTAAAGTGAGAGATATAACGACTGTGTAAAGTGAGAGATATAACGACTGTGTAAAGTGAGAGGTATAACGACTGTGTAAAGTGAGAGATATAACGACTGTGTGGAGTGAGAGGTATAACGACTGTGTAAAGTGAGAGGTATAACGACTGTGTAAAGTGAGAGATATAACGACTGTGTAAAGTGAGAGATATAACGACTGTGTGGAGTGAGAGGTATAACGACTGTGTAAAGTGAGAGATATAACGACTGTGTAAAGTGAGAGATATAACGACTGTGTAAAGTGAGAGATATAACGACTGTGTAAAGTGAGAGATATAACGACTGTGTAAAGTGAGAGGTATAACGACTGTGTGAAGTGAGAGATATAACGACTGTGTGAAGTGAGAGATATAACGACTGTGTAAAGTGAGAGGTATAACGACTGTGTAAAGTGAGAGATATAACGACTGTGTGGAGTGAGAGATATAACGACTGTGTAAAGTGAGAGATATAACGACTGTGTAAAGTGAGAGATATAACGACTGTGTAAAGTGAGAGATATAACGACTGTGTGAAGTGGGAGATATAACGACTGTGTAAAGTGAGAGATATAACGACTGTGTGAAGTGAGAGATATAACGACTGTGTAAAGTGAGAGATATAACGACTGTGTAAAGTGAGAGATATAACGACTGTGTGAAGTGAGAGATATAACGACTGTGTAAAGTGAGAGATATAACGACTGTGTAAAGTGAGAGATATAACGACTGTGTAAAGTGAGAGGTATAACGACTGTGTGAAGTGAGAGATATAACGACTGTGTAAAGTGAGAGGTATAACGACTGTGTAAAGTGAGAGATATAACGACTGTGTAAAGTGAGAGGTATAACGACTGTGTAGAGTGGGAGATATAACGACTGTGTAAAGTGAGAGATATAACGACTGTTTGAAGTGAGAGATATAACGACTGTGTAAAATGAGAGATATAACGACTGGTTGAAGTGAGAGGTATAACGACTGTGTGAAGTGAGAGATATAACGACTGTGTAAAGTGAGAGGTATAACGACTGTGTAAAGTGAGAGATATAACGACTGTGTAAAGTGAGAGATATAACGACTGTGTGAAGTGAGAGATATAACGACTGTGTGAAGTGAGAGGTATAACGACTGTGTAAAGTGAGAGATATAACGACTGTGTAAAGTGAGAGATATAACGACTATGTGGAGTGAGAGATATAACAATTGTGTGAAGTGAGAGATATAACGACTGTGTGAAGTGGGAGATATAACGACTGTGTAAAGTGAGAGGTATAACGACTGTGTAAAGTGAGAGGTATAACGACTGTGTAAAGTGAGAGATATAACGACTGTGTGAAGTGAGAGATATAACGACTGTGTAAAGTGAGAGGTATAACGACTGTGTAAAGTGAGAGATATAACGACTGTGTAAAGTGAGAGGTATAACGACTGTGTAAAGTGAGAGGTATAACAATTGTGTGAAGTGAGAGATATAACGACTGTGAGTAGTGAGAGATATAACGACTGTGTAAAGTGAGAGATATAACGACTGTGTAAAGTGAGAGGTATAACGACTGTGTGGAGTGAGAGATATAACGACTGTGTAAAGTGAGAGATATAACGACTGTGTAAAGTGAGAGATATAACGACTGTGTGAAGTGAGAGATATAACAACTGTGTAAAGTGAGAGATATAACGACTGTGTAAAGTGAGAGATATAACGACTGTGTAAAGTGAGAGATATAACGACTGTGTAAAGTGAGAGATATAACGACTGTGTAAAGTGAGAGGTATAACGACTGTGTAAAGTGAGAGATATAACGACTGTGTGGAGTGAGAGATATAACGACTGTGTAAAGTGAGAGATATAACGACTGTGTGGAGTGAGAGATATAACAACTGTGTAAAGTGAGAGATATAACGACTGTGTAAAGTGAGAGATATAACGACTGTGTGAAGTGAGAGATATAACGACTGTGTAAAGTGAGAGATATAACGACTGTGTAAAGTGAGAGATATAACGACTGTGTGAAGTGGGAGATATAACGACTGTGTAAAGTGAGAGATATAACGACTGTGTAAAGTGAGAGATATAACGACTGTGTAAAGTGAGAGATATAACGACTGTGTGAAGTGAGAGATATAACGACTGTGTAAAGTGAGAGATATAACGACTGTGTAAAGTGAGAGATATAACGACTGTGTAAAGTGAGAGGTATAACGACTGTGTAGAGTGAGAGATATAACGACTGTGTAAAGTGAGAGATATAACGACTGTGTGAAGTGAGAGATATAACGACTGTGTAAAATGAGAGATATAACGACTGGTTGAAGTGAGAGGTATAACGACTGTTTGAAGTGAGAGATATAACGACTGTGTAAAGTGAGAGGTATAACGACTGTGTAAAGTGAGAGATATAACGACTGTGTAAAGTGAGAGATATAACGACTGTGTGAAGTGAGAGATATAACGACTGTGTGAAGTGAGAGATATAACGACTGTGTAAAGTGAGAGATATAACGACTGTGTAAAGTGAGAGATATAACGACTATGTGGAGTGAGAGATATAACAATTGTGTGAAGTGAGAGATATAACGACTGTGTAAAGTGGGAGATATAACGACTGTGTAAAGTGAGAGATATAACGACTGTGTAAAGTGAGAGGTATAACGACTGTGTAAAGTGAGAGATATAACGACTGTGTGGAGTGAGAGGTATAACGACTGTGTAAAGTGAGAGATATAACGACTGTGTAAAGTGAGAGATATAACGACTGTGTAAAGTGAGAGATATAACGACTGTGTGAAGTGAGAGGTATAACGACTGTGTAAAGTGGGAGATATAACGACTGTGTAAAGTGAGAGATATAACGACTGTGTAAAGTGAGAGATATAACGACTGTGTAAAGTGAGAGATATAACGACTGTGTAAAGTGAGAGGTATAACGACTGTGTGAAGTGAGAGATATAACGACTGTGTAAAGTGAGAGATATAACGACTGTGTAAAGTGAGAGGTATAACGACTGTGTAAAGTGAGAGATATAACGACTGTGTGGAGTGAGAGGTATAACGACTGTGTAAAGTGAGAGATATAACGACTGTGTAAAGTGAGAGATATAACGACTGTGTAAAGTGAGAGATATAACGACTGTGTGAAGTGAGAGATATAACGACTGTGTAAAGTGAGAGATATAACGACTGTGTGAAGTGAGAGATATAACGACTGTGTAAAGTGAGAGATATAACGACTGTGTAAAGTGAGAGATATAACGACTGTGTAAGTGGGAGATATAACGACTGTGTAAAGTGAGAGATATAACGACTGTGTAAAGTGAGAGATATAACGACTGTGTAAAGTGAGAGGTATAACGACTGTGTGAAGTGAGAGATATAACGACTGTGTAAAGTGAGAGGTATAACGACTGTGTAAAGTGAGAGATATAACGACTGTGTAAAGTGAGAGGTATAACGACTGTGTAGAGTGGTAGATATAACGACTGTGTAAAGTGAGAGATATAACGACTGTGTGAAGTGAGAGATATAACGACTGTGTTAAGTGAGAGATATAACGACTGGTTGAAGTGAGAGGTATAACGACTGTTTGAAGTGAGAGATATAACGACTGTGTAAAGTGAGAGGTATAACGACTGTGTAAAATGAGAGATATAACGACTGTGTAAAGTGAGAGATATAACGACTGGTTGAAGTGAGAGATATAACGACTGTGTGAAGTGAGAGATATAACGACTGTGTAAAGTGAGAGATATAACGACTGTGTAAAGTGAGAGATATAACGACTATGTGGAGTGAGAGATATAACAATTGTGTGAAGTGAGAGATATAACGACTGTGTGAAGTGGGAGATATAACGACTGTGTAAAGTGAGAGGTATAACGACTGTGTAAAGTGAGAGGTATAACGACTGTGTAAAGTGAGAGATATAACGACTGTGTGGAGTGAGAGGTATAACGACTGTGTAAAGTGAGAGGTATAACGACTGTGTAAAGTGAGAGATATAACGACTGTGTAAAGTGAGAGGTATAACGACTGTGTAAAGTGAGAGGTATAACGACTGTGTGAAGTGAGAGATATAACGACTGTGTGTAGTGAGAGATATAACGACTGTGTAAAGTGAGAGATATAACGACTGTGTAAAGTGAGAGGTATAACGACTGTGTGGAGTGAGAGATATAACGACTGTGTAAAGTGAGAGATATAACGACTGTGTAAAGTGAGAGATATAACGACTGTGTGAAGTGAGAGATATAACAACTGTGTAAAGTGAGAGATATAACGACTGTGTAAAGTGAGAGATATAACGACTGTGTAAAGTGAGAGATATAACGACTGTGTAAAGTGAGAGATATAACGACTGTGTAAAGTGAGAGGTATAACGACTGTGTAAAGTGAGAGATATAACGACTGTGTGAAGTGAGAGATATAACGACTGTGTAAAGTGAGAGGTATAACGACTGTGTGGAGTGAGAGATATAACAACTGTGTGAAGTGAGAGATATAACGACTGTGTAAAGTGAGAGATATAACGACTGTGTAAAGTGAGAGATATAACGACTGTGTAAAGTGAGAGATATAACGACTGTGTAAAGTGAGAGATATAACGACTGTGTAAAGTGAGAGATATAACGACTGTGTAAAGTGAGAGATATAACGACTGTGTAAAGTGAGAGATATAACGACTGTGTGAAGTGAGAGATATAACGACTGTGTAAAGTGAGAGGTATAACGACTGTGTGAAGTGAGAGATATAACGACTGTGTAAAGTGAGAGGTATAACGACTGTGTAAAGTGAGAGATATAACGACTGTGTAAAGTGAGAGGTATAACGACTGTGTAGAGTGAGAGATATAACGACTGTGTAAAGTGAGAGATATAACGACTGTGTAAAGTGAGAGATATAACGACTGTGTAAAGTGAGAGATATAACGACTGTGTGAAGTGAGAGATATAACGACTGTGTAAAGTGAGAGATATAACAATTGTGTGAAGTGAGAGATATAACGACTGTGTGAAGTGAGAGGTATAACGACTGTGTAAAGTGAGAGATATAACGACTGTGTAAAGTGAGAGATATAACAATTGTGTGAAGTGAGAGATATAACGACTGTGTAAAGTGAGAGGTATAACGACTGTGTAAAGTGAGAGATATAACGACTGTGTAAAGTGAGAGGTATAACGACTGTGTAAAGTGAGAGATATAACGACTGTGTAAAGTGAGAGGTATAACGACTGTGTAAAGTGAGAGATATAACGACTGTGTAAAGTGAGAGATATAACGACTGTGTAAAGTGAGAGATATAACGACTGTGTAAAGTGAGAGATATAACGACTGTGTGAAGTGAGAGATATAACGACTGTGTAAAGTGAGAGATATAACGACTGTGTAAAGTGAGAGGTATAACGACTGTGTAAAGTGAGAGGTATAACAACTGTGTAAAGTGAGAGATATAACGACTGTGTAAAGTGAGAGGTATAACGACTGTGTAAAGTGAGAGATATAACGACTGTGTGGAGTGAGAGATATAACGACTGTGTAAAGTGAGAGATATAACGACTGTGTAAAGTGAGAGATATAACGACTGTGTGAAGTGAGAGATATAACAACTGTGTAAAGTGAGAGATATAACGACTGTGTAAAGTGAGAGATATAACGACTGTGTAAAGTGAGAGGTATAACGACTGTGTAAAGTGAGAGATATAACGACTGTGTAAAGTGAGAGATATAACGACTGTGTGGAGTGAGAGGTATAACGATTGTGTAAAGTGAGAGATATAACGACTGTGTAAAGTGAGAGATATAACGACTGTGTAAAGTGAGAGATATAACGACTGTGTGAAGTGAGAGATATAACGACTGTGTAAAGTGAGAGATATAACGACTGTGTGAAGTGAGAGATATAACGACTGTGTAAAGTGAGAGGTATAACGACTGTGTAAAGTGAGAGATATAACGACTGTGTAAAGTGAGAGATATAACGACTGTGTGAAGTGAGAGGTATAACGACTGTGTAGAGTGGGAGATATAACGACTGTGTAAAGTGAGAGATATAACGACTGTGTAAAGTGAGAGGTATAACGACTGTGTAAAGTGAGAGATATAACGACTGTGTGAAGTGAGAGATATAACGACTGTGTAAAGTGAGAGATATAACGACTGTGTGAAGTGAGAGATATAACGACTGTGTAAAGTGAGAGATATAACGACTGTGTAAAGTGAGAGATATAACGACTGTGTAAAGTGAGAGATATAACGACTGTGTAAAGTGAGAGATATAACGACTGTGTAAAGTGAGAGGTATAACGACTTTAAGTGAGAGATATAACGACTGTGTAAAGTGAGAGGTATAACGACTGTGTAAAGTGAGAGATATAACGACTGTGTAAAGTGAGAGATATAACGACTGTGTAAAGTGAGAGATATAACGACTGTGTAAAGTGAGAGATATAACGACTGTGTGAAGTGAGAGATATAACGACTGTGTAAAGTGAGAGATATAACGACTGTGTAAAGTGAGAGATATAACGACTGTGTAAAGTGAGAGATATAACGACTGTGTAAAGTGAGAGATATAACGACTGTGTGAAGTGAGAGATATAACGACTGTGTAAAGTGAGAGGTATAACGACTGTGTGAAGTGAGAGATATAACGACTGTGTAAAGTGAGAGGTATAACGACTGTGTAAAGTGAGAGATATAACGACTGTGTAAAGTGAGAGGTATAACGACTGTGTAAAGTGAGAGATATAACGACTGTGTAAAGTGAGAGATATAACGACTGTGTGAAGTGAGAGATATAACGACTGTGTAAAGTGAGAGATATAACGACTGTGTGAAGTGAGAGATATAACGACTATGTGGAGTGAGAGATATAACAATTGTGTGAAGTGAGAGATATAACGACTGTGTGAAGTGAGAGATATAACGACTGTGTAAAGTGAGAGATATAACGACTGTGTGAAGTGAGAGATATAACAATTGTGTGAAGTGAGAGATATAACGACTGTGTAAAGTGAGAGGTATAACGACTGTGTAAAGTGAGAGATATAACGACTGTGTAAAGTGAGAGGTATAACGACTGTGTAAAGTGAGAGATATAACGACTGTGTGAAGTGAGAGGTATAACGACTGTGTAAAGTGGGAGATATAACGACTGTGTAAAGTGAGAGATATAACGACTGTGTAAAGTGAGAGGTATAACGACTGTGTAAAGTGAGAGGTATAACAATTGTGTGAAGTGAGAGATATAACGACTGTGTAAAGTGAGAGATATAACGACTGTGTAAAGTGAGAGGTATAACGACTGTGTAAAGTGAGAGGTATAACAATTGTGTGAAGTGAGAGATATAACGACTGTGTAAAGTGAGAGATATAACGACTGTGTAAAGTGAGAGGTATAACGACTGTGTGGAGTGAGAGATATAACGACTGTGTAAAGTGAGAGATATAACGACTGTGTAAAGTGAGAGATATAACGACTGTGTGAAGTGAGAGATATAACAACTGTGTAAAGTGAGAGATATAACGACTGTGTAAAGTGAGAGATATAACGACTGTGTAAAGTGAGAGGTATAACGACTGTGTGGAGTGAGAGATATAACGACTGTGTAAAGTGAGAGATATAACGACTGTGTGAAGTGAGAGGTATAACGACTGTGTAAAGTGAGAGATATAACGACTGTGTAAAGTGAGAGATATAACGACTGTGTAAAGTGAGAGATATAACGACTGTGTGAAGTGAGAGATATAACGACTGTGTAAAGTGAGAGATATAACGACTGTGTGAAGTGAGAGATATAACGACTGTGTAAAGTGAGAGGTATAACGACTGTGTAAAGTGAGAGATATAACGACTGTGTAAAGTGAGAGATATAACGACTGTGTAAAGTGAGAGGTATAACGACTGTGTAGAGTGAGATATAACAACTGTGTAAAGTGAGAGATATAACGACTGTGTAAAGTGAGAGGTATAACGACTGTGTAAAGTGAGAGATATAACGACTGTGTGGAGTGAGAGATATAACGACTGTGTAAAGTGAGAGGTATAACGACTGTGTGGAGTGAGAGATATAACAACTGTGTAAAGTGAGAGATATAACGACTGTGTAAAGTGAGAGATATAACGACTGTGTAAAGTGAGAGATATAACGACTGTGTGAAGTGAGAGATATAACGACTGTGTAAAGTGAGAGGTATAACGACTGTGTGAAGTGAGAGATATAACGACTGTGTAAAGTGAGAGGTATAACGACTGTGTAAAGTGAGAGATATAACGACTGTGTAGAGTGAGAGGTATAACGACTGTGTAAAGTGAGAGATATAACGACTGTGTAAAGTGAGAGATATAACAATTGTGTGAAGTGAGAGATATAACGACTGTGTAAAGTGAGAGGTATAACGACTGTGTAAAGTGAGAGATATAACGACTGTGTAAAGTGGGAGATATAACGACTGTGTAAAGTGAGAGATATAACGACTGTGTAAAGTGAGAGGTATAACGACTGTGTAAAGTGAGAGGTATAACAATTGTGTGAAGTGAGAGATATAACGACTGTGAGTAGTGAGAGATATAACGACTGTGTAAAGTGAGAGATATAACGACTGTGTAAAGTGAGAGGTATAACGACTGTGTAAAGTGAGAGGTATAACAATTGTGTGAAGTGAGAGATATAACGACTGTGTGAAGTGAGAGATATAACGACTGTGTAAAGTGAGAGATATAACGACTGTGTAAAGTGAGAGATATAACGACTGTGTGAAGTGAGAGATATAACAACTGTGTAAAGTGAGAGATATAACGACTGTGTGTAGTGAGAGATATAACGACTGTGTAAAGTGAGAGATATAACGACTGTGTAAAGTGAGAGGTATAACGACTGTGTAAAGTGAGAGATATAACAATTGTGTGAAGTGAGAGATATAACGACTGTGTGTAGTGAGAGATATAACGACTGTGTAAAGTGAGAGATATAACGACTGTGTAAAGTGAGAGATATAACGACTGTGTGAAGTGAGAGATATAACAACTGTGTAAAGTGAGAGATATAACGACTGTGTAAAGTGAGAGGTATAACGACTGTGTAAAGTGAGAGGTATAACAATTGTGTGAAGTGAGAGATATAACGACTGTGAGTAGTGAGAGATATAACGACTGTGTAAAGTGAGAGATATAACGACTGTGTAAAGTGAGAGGTATAACGACTGTGTAAAGTGAGAGGTATAACAATTGTGTGAAGTGAGAGATATAACGACTGTGAGTAGTGAGAGATATAACGACTGTGTAAAGTGAGAGATATAACGACTGTGTAAAGTGAGAGATATAACGACTGTGTGAAGTGAGAGATATAACAACTGTGTAAAGTGAGAGATATAACGACTGTGTAAAGTGAGAGATATAACGACTGTGTAAAGTGGGAGGTATAACGACTGTGTGAATTGAGAGATATAACGACTGTGTAAAGTGAGAGATATAACGACTGTGTGGAGTGAGAGGTATAACGACTGTGTAAAGTGAGAGATATAACGACTGTGTAAAGTGAGAGATATAACGACTGTGTAAAGTGAGAGATATAACGACTGTGTAAAGTGAGAGATATAACGACTGTGTAAAGTGAGAGGTATAACGACTGTGTAAAGTGAGAGATATAACGACTGTGTGAAGTGAGAGATATAACGACTGTGTAAAGTGAGAGGTATAACGACTGTGTGAAGTGAGAGATATAACGACTGGGTGAAGTGAGAGATATAACGACTGTGTAAAGTGAGAGATATAACGACTGTGTAAAGTGAGAGGTATAACGACTGTGTAAAGTGAGAGGTATAACGACTGTGTGAAGTGAGAGATATAACGACTGTGTAAAGTGAGAGATATAACGACTGTGTAAAGTGAGAGATATAACGACTGTGTAAAGTGAGAGATATAACGACTGTGTAAAGTGAGAGATATAACGACTGTGTAAAGTGAGAGATATAACGACTGTGTAAAGTGAGAGATATAACGACTGTGTGAAGTGAGAGATATAACGACTGTGTAAAATGAGAGATATAACGACTGTGTGGAGTGAGAGATATAACGACTGTGTAAAGTGAGAGATATAACGACTGTGTGAAGTGGGAGATATAACGACTGTGTGAAGTGAGAGATATAACGACTGTGTAAAGTGAGAGGTATAACGACTGTGTGAAGTGAGAGGTATAACAATTGTGTGAAGTGAGAGATATAACGACTGTGAGTAGTGAGAGATATAACGACTGTGTAAAGTGAGAGATATAACGACTGTGTAAAGTGAGAGGTATAACGACTGTGTGGAGTGAGAGATATAACGACTGTGTAAAGTGAGAGATATAACGACTGTGTGGAGTGAGAGGTATAACGATTGTGTAAAGTGAGAGATATAACGACTGTGTAAAGTGAGAGGTATAACGACTGTGTAAAGTGAGAGATATAACGACTGTGTAAAGTGAGAGATATAACGACTGTGTAAAGTGGGAGGTATAACGACTGTGTGTAGTGAGAGATATAACGACTGTGTAAAGTGAGAGATATAACGACTGTGTGGAGTGAGAGGTATAACGACTGTGTAAAGTGAGAGATATAACGACTGTGTAAAGTGAGAGGTATAACGACTGTGTAAAGTGAGAGATATAACGACTGTGTAAAGTGAGAGGTATAACGACTGTGTAAAGTGAGAGATATAACGACTGTGTAAAGTGAGAGATATAACGACTGTGTGGAGTGAGAGGTATAACGACTGTGTAAAGTGAGAGATATAACGACTGTGTAAAGTGAGAGATATAACGACTGTGTAAAGTAAGAGATATAACGACTGTTTGAAGTGGGAGATATAACGACTGTGTAAAGTGAGAGATATAACGACTGTGTAAAGTGAGAGATATAACGACTGTGTGAAGTGAGAGATAAAACGACTGTGTAAAGTGAGAGATATAACGACTGTGTAAAAAGAGATATAACGACTGTGTGAAGTGGGAGATATAACGACTGTGTAAAGTGAGACATATAACGACTGTGTAAAGTGAGAGATATAACGACTGTGTAAAGTGAGAGGTATAACGACTGTGTGAAGTGAGAGATATAACGACTGTGTAAAGTGAGAGGTATAACGACTGTGTAGAGTGGGAGATATAACGACTGTGTAAAGTGAGAGATATAACGACTGTGTAAAGTGAGAGGTATAACGACTGTGTAAAGTGAGATATATAACGACTGTGTGGAGTGAGAGATATAACGACTGTGTAAAGTGAGAGGTATAACGACTGTGTGGAGTGAGAGATATAACAACTGTGTAAAGTGAGAGATATAACGACTGTGTAAAGTGAGAGATATAACGACTGTGTAAAGTGAGAGATATAACGACTGTGTGAAGTGAGAGATATAACGACTGTGTAAAGTGAGAGGTATAACGACTGTGTAAAGTGAGAGATATAACGACTGTGTAAAGTGAGAGGTATAACGACTGTGTAAAGTGAGAGATATAACGACTGTGTAGAGTGAGAGGTATAACGACTGTGTAGAGTGAGAGATATAACGACTGTGTAAAGTGAGAGATATAACAACTGTGTGAAGTGAGAGATATAACGACTGTGTAAAGTGAGAGATATAACGACTGTGTAAAGTGAGAGATATAACGACTGTGTAAAGTGGGAGATATAACGACTGTGTAAAGTGAGAGATATAACGACTGTGTAAAGTGAGAGTATAACGACTGTGTAAAGTGAGAGGTATAACGACTGTGTGAAGTGAGAGATATAACGACTGTGTAAAGTGAGAGATATAACGACTGTGTAAAGTGAGAGATATAACGACTGTGTAAAGTGAGAGGTATAACGACTGTGTAAAGTGAGAGGTATAACAATTGTGTGAAGTGAGAGATATAACGACTGTGAGTAGTGAGAGATATAACGACTGTGTAAAGTGAGAGATATAACGACTGTGTAAAGTGAGAGATATAACGACTGTGTGAAGTGAGAGATATAACAACTGTGTAAAGTGAGAGATATAACGACTGTGTGTAGTGAGAGATATAACGACTGTGTAAAGTGAGAGATATAACGACTGTGTAAAGTGAGAGATATAACGACTGTGTGAAGTGAGAGATATAACAACTGTGTAAAGTGAGAGATATAACGACTGTGTAAAGTGAGAGATATAACGACTGTGTAAAGTGAGAGATATAACGACTGTGTAAAGTGAGAGATATAACGACTGTGTAAAGTGAGAGATATAACGACTGTGTAAAGTGAGATATAACGACTGTGTGGAGTGAGAGATATAACGACTGTGTGAAGTGAGAGATATAACGACTGTGTAAAGTGAGAGATATAACGACTGTGTAAAGTGAGAGATATAACAACTGTGTGAAGTGAGAGATATAACGACTGTGTAAAGTGAGAGATATAACGACTGTGTAAAGTGAGAGATATAACGACTGTGTAAAGTGAGAGGTATAACGACTGTGTAAAGTGAGAGATATAACGACTGTGTGAAGTGAGAGGTATAACGACTGTGTAAAGTGAGAGATATAACGACTGTGTAAAGTGAGAGATATAACGACTGTGTAAAGTGAGAGTATAACGACTGTGTAAAGTGAGAGATATAACAATTGTGTGAAGTGAGAGATATAACGACTGTGTAAAGTGAGAGATATAACGACTGTGTAAAGTGAGAGGTATAACGACTGTGTAAAGTGAGAGGTATAACAATTGTGTGAAGTGAGAGATATAACGACTGTGTAAAGTGAGAGATATAACGACTGTGTAAAGTGAGAGGTATAACGACTGTGTGGAGTGAGAGATATAACGACTGTGTAAAGTGAGAGATATAACGACTGTGTAAAGTGAGAGATATAACGACTGTGTGAAGTGAGAGATATAACAACTGTGTAAAGTGAGAGATATAACGACTGTGTAAAGTGAGAGATATAACGACTGTGTAAAGTGGGAGGTATAACGACTGTGTGGAGTGAGAGATATAACGACTGTGTAAAGTGAGAGATATAACGACTGTGTGGAGTGAGAGGTATAACGACTGTGTAAAGTGAGAGATATAACGACTGTGTAAAGTGAGAGATATAACGACTGTGTAAAGTAAGAGATATAACGACTGTGTGAAGTGAGAGATATAACGACTGTGTAAAGTGAGAGATATAACGACTGTGTAAAGTGAGAGATATAACGACTGTGTGAAGTGAGAGATATAACGACTGTGTAAAGTGAGAGATATAACGACTGTGTAAAGAGAGATATAACGACTGTGTGAAGTGGGAGATATAACGACTGTGTAAAGTGAGAGATATAACGACTGTGTAAAGTGAGAGATATAACGACTGTGTAAAGTGAGAGGTATAACGACTGTTTGAAGTGAGAGATATAACGACTGTGTAAAGTGAGAGGTATAACGACTGTGTAGAGTGAGAGATATAACGACTGTGTAAAGTGAGAGATATAACGACTGTGTAAAGTGAGAGGTATAACGACTGTGTAAAGTGAGAGATATAACGACTGTGTGAAGTGAGAGATATAACGACTGTGTAAATGAGGTATAACGACTGTGTAAAGTGAGAGAATAACGACTGTGTGAAGTGAGAGATATAACGACTGTGTAAAGTGAGAGGTATAACGACTGTGTAAAGTGAGAGATATAACGACTGTGTAAAGTGAGAGATATAACGACTGTGTAAAGTGAGAGATATAACGACTGTGTAAAGTGAGAGGTATAACGACTGTGTAAAGTGAGAGGTATAACGACTGTGTGAAGTGAGAGATATAACGACTGTGTGTAGTGAGAGATATAACGACTGTGTAAAGTGAGAGATATAACGACTGTGTAAAGTGAGAGGTATAACGACTGTGTAAAGTGAGAGGTATAACATGTGTGAAGTGAGAGATATAACGACTGTGAGTAGTGAGAGATATAACGACTGTGTAAAGTGAGAGATATAACGACTGTGTAAAGTGAGAGATATAACGACTGTGTGAAGTGAGAGATATAACAACTGTGTAAAGTGAGAGATATAACGACTGTGTGAAGTGAGAGATATAACGACTGTGTAAAGTGAGAGATATAACGACTGTGTAAAGTGAGAGATATAACGACTGTGTGAAGTGAGAGATATAACGACTGTGTAAAGTGAGAGATATAACGACTGTGTAAAGTGAGAGATATAACGACTGTGTAAAGTGAGAGATATAACGACTGTGTAAAGTGAGAGATATAACGACTGTGTAAAGTGAGAGGTATAACGACTGTGTAAAGTGAGATATAACGACTGTGTGGAGTGAGAGATATAACGACTGTGTGAAGTGAGAGGTATAACGACTGTGTAAAGTGAGAGATATAACGACTGTGTAAAGTGAGAGATATAACAACTGTGTGAAGTGAGAGATATAACGACTGTGTAAAGTGAGAGATATAACGACTGTGTAAAGTGAGAGATATAACGACTGTGTAAAGTGAGAGGTATAACGACTGTGTAAAGTGAGAGATATAACGACTGTGTAAAGTGAGAGGTATAACGACTGTGTAAAGTGAGAGATATAACGACTGTGTAAAGTGAGAGGTATAACGACTGTGTAAAGTGAGAGATATAACGACTGTGTAAAGTGAGAGATATAACAATTGTGTGAAGTGAGAGATATAACGACTGTGTAAAGTGAGAGATATAACGACTGTGTAAAGTGAGAGGTATAACGACTGTGTAAAGTGAGAGGTATAACAATTGTGTGAAGTGAGAGATATAACGACTGTGTAAAGTGAGAGGTATAACGACTGTGTAAAGTGAGAGGTATAACGACTGTGTGGAGTGAGAGATATAACGACTGTGTAAAGTGAGAGATATAACGACTGTGTAAAGTGAGAGATATAACGACTGTGTGAAGTGAGAGATATAACAACTGTGTAAAGTGAGAGATATAACGACTGTGTAAAGTGAGAGATATAACGACTGTGTAAAGTGGGAGGTATAACGACTGTGTGGAGTGAGAGATATAACGACTGTGTAAAGTGAGAGATATAACGACTGTGTGGAGTGAGAGGTATAACGACTGTGTAAAGTGAGAGATATAACGACTGTGTAAAGTGAGAGATATAACGACTGTGTAAAGTAAGAGATATAACGACTGTTTGAAGTGAGAGATATAACGACTGTGTAAAGTGAGAGATATAACGACTGTGTAAAGTGAGAGATATAACGACTGTGTGAAGTGAGAGATATAACGACTGTGTAAAGTGAGAGATATAACGACTGTGTAAAGTAAGAGATATAACGACTGTGTGAAGTGGGAGATATAACGACTGTGTAAAGTGAGAGATATAACGACTGTGTAAAGTGAGAGATATAACGACTGTGTAAAGTGAGAGGTATAACGACTGTGTGAAGTGAGAGATATAACGACTGTGTAAAGTGAGAGGTATAACGACTGTGTAGAGTGAGAGATATAACGACTGTGTAAAGTGAGAGATATAACGACTGTGTAAAGTGAGGTATAACGACTGTGTAAAGTGAGAGAAATAACGACTGTGTGGAGTGAGAGATATAACGACTGTGTAAAGTGAGAGGTATAACGACTGTGTGGAGTGAGAGATATAACAACTGTGTGAAGTGAGAGATATAACGACTGTGTAAAATGAGAGATAAAACGACTGTGTAAAGTGAGAGATATAACGACTGTGTAAAGTGAGAGATATAACGACTGTGTAAAGTGAGAGATATAACGACTGTGTAAAGTGAGAGATATAACGACTGTGTAAAGTGAGAGATATAACGACTGTGTGAAGTGAGAGATATAACGACTGTGTAAAGTGAGAGGTATAACGACTGTTTGAAGTGAGAGATATAACGACTGTGTAAAGTGAGAGGTATAACGACTGTGTAAAGAGAGAGATATAACGACTGTGTAGAGTGAGAGGTATAACGACTGTGTAGAGTGAGAGATATAACGACTGTGTAAAGTGAGAGATATAACGACTGTGTAAAGTGAGAGATATAACGACTGTGTAAAGTGAGAGGTATAACGACTGTGTGGAGTGAGAGATATAACGACTGTGTAAAGTGAGAGATATAACGACTGTGTAAAGTGAGAGATATAACGACTGTGTGAAGTGAGAGATATAACAACTGTGTAAAGTGAGAGATATAACGACTGTGTAAAGTGAGAGATATAACGACTGTGTAAAGTGGGAGGTATAACGACTGTGTGTAGTGAGAGATATAACGACTGTGTAAAATGAGAGATATAACGACTGTGTGGAGTGAGAGGTATAACGACTGTGTAAAGTGGGAGATATAACGACTGTGTAAAGTGAGAGATATAACGACTGTGTAAAGTGAGAGATATAACGACTGTGTAAAGTGAGAGATATAACGACTGTGTAAAGTGAGAGGTATAACGACTGTGTAAAGTGAGAGATATAACGACTGTGTGGAGTGAGAGATATAACGACTGTGTAAAGTGAGAGGTATAACGACTGTGTGAAGTGAGAGATATAACGACTGTGTGAAGTGAGAGATATAACGACTGTGTAAAGTGAGAGATATAACGACTGTGTAAAGTGAGAGGTATAACGACTGTGTAAAGTGAGAGATATAACGACTGTGTGAAGTGAGAGATATAACGACTGTGTAAAGTGAGAGATATAACGACTGTGTAAAGTGAGAGATATAACGACTGTGTAAAGTGAGAGATATAACGACTGTGTAAAGTGAGAGATATAACGACTGTGTAAAGTGAGAGATATAACGACTGTGTAAAGTGAGAGATATAACGACTGTGTGAAGTGAGAGATATAACGACTGTGTAAAGTGAGAGATATAACGACTATGTGGAGTGAGAGATATAACAACTGTGTAAAGTGAGAGATATAACGACTGTGTGAAGTGAGAGATATAACGACTGTGTGAAGTGAGAGATATAACGACTGTGTAAAGTGAGAGGTATAACGACTGTGTGAAGTGAGAGATATAACAATTGTGTGAAGTGAGAGATATAACGACTGTGTGAAGTGAGAGATATAACGACTGTGTAAAGTGAGAGATATAACGACTGTGTAAAGTGAGAGGTATAACGACTGTGTGAAGTGAGAGATATAACGACTGTGTAAAGTGAGAGATATAACGACTGTGTAAAGTGAGAGATATAACGACTGTGTGAAGTGAGAGATATAACAACTGTGTAAAGTGAGAGATATAACGACTGTGTAAAGTGAGAGATATAACGACTGTGTAAAGTGAGAGATATAACGACTGTGTAAAGTGAGAGATATAACGACTGTGTAAAGTGAGTATAACGACTGTGTAAAGTGAGATATAACGACTGTGTGAAGTGAGAGATATAACGACTGTGTAAAGTGAGAGATATAACGACTGTGTGAAGTGAGAGATATAACGACTGTGTGAAGTGAGAGATATAACGACTGTGTAAAGTGAGAGATATAACGACTGTGTAAAGTGAGAGATATAACGACTGTGTAAAGTGAGAGATATAACGACTGTGTAAAGTGAGAGATATAACGACTGTGTAAAGTGAGAGATATAACGACTGTGTAAAGTGAGAGATATAACGACTGTGTGAAGTGAGAGATATAACGACTGTGTAAAGTGAGAGGTATAACGACTGTGTGAAGTGAGAGATATAACGACTGTGTAAAGTGAGAGGTATAACGACTGTGTAAAGTGAGAGATATAACGACTGTGTAAAGTGAGAGGTATAACGACTGTGTAGAGTGAGAGATATAACGACTGTGTAAAGTGAGAGATATAACGACTGTGTGAAGTGAGAGATATAACGACTGTGTAAAGTGAGAGGTATAACGACTGTGTAAAGTGAGAGATATAACGACTGTGTAAAGTGAGAGATATAACGACTGTGTAAAGTGAGAGATATAACGACTGTGTAAAGTGAGAGATATAACGACTGTGTAAAGTGAGAGATATAACGACTGTGTAAAGTGAGAGATATAACGACTGTGTAAAGTGAGAGATATAACGACTGTGTGAAGTGAGAGATATAACGACTGTGTAAAGTGAGAGGTATAACGACTGTGTGAAGTGAGAGATATAACGACTGTGTAAAGTGAGAGGTATAACGACTGTGTAAAGAGAGAGATATAACGACTGTGTAAAGTGAGAGGTATAACGACTGTGTAGAGTGAGAGATATAACGACTGTGTAAAGTGAGAGATATAACGACTGGTTGAAGTGAGAGATATAACGACTGTGTAAAGTGAGAGATATAACGACTGTGTGAAGTGAGAGATATAATGACTATGTGGAGTGAGAGATATAACAATTGTGTGAAGTGAGAGATATAACGACTGTGTGAAGTGAGAGGTATAACGACTGTGTAAAGTGAGAGATATAACGACTGTGTAAAGTGAGAGATATAACAATTGTGTGAAGTGAGAGATATAACGACTGTGTAAAGTGAGAGTATACGACTGTGTAAAGTGAGAGATATAACGACTGTGTAAAGTGGAGATATAACGACTGTGTAAAGTGAGAGATATAACGACTGTGTAAAGTGAGAGGTATAACGACTGTGTAAAGTGAGAGGTATAACAATTGTGTGAAGTGAGAGATATAACGACTGTGAGTAGTGAGAGATATAACGACTGTGTAAAGTGAGAGATATAACGACTGTGTAAAGTGAGAGATATAACGACTGTGTAAAGTGAGAGGTATAACGACTGTGTGGAGTGAGAGATATAACGACTGTGTAAAGTGAGAGATATAACGACTGTGTAAAGTGAGAGATATAACGACTGTGTGAAGTGAGAGATATAACAACTGTGTAAAGTGAGAGATATAACGACTGTGTAAAGTGAGAGATATAACGACTGTGTAAAGTGGGAGGTATAACGACTGTGTGGAGTGAGAGATATAACGACTGTGTAAAGTGAGAGATATAACGACTGTGTGAAGTGAGAGGTATAACGACTGTGTAAAGTGGGAGATATAACGACTGTGTAAAGTGAGAGATATAACGACTGTGTAAAGTAGAGATATAACACTGTGTAATGAGAGATATAAGACTGTGTAAAGTGAGAGGTATAACGACTGTGTAAAGTGAGAGATATAACGACTGTGTGAAGTGAGAGATATAACGACTGTGTAAAGTGAGAGGTATAACGACTGTGTGAAGTGAGAGATATAACGACTGTGTGAAGTGAGAGATATAACGACTGTGTAAAGTGAGAGATATAACGACTGTGTAAAGTGAGAGATATAACGACTGTGTAAAGTGAGAGGTATAACGACTGTGTAAAGTGAGAGATATAACGACTGTGTAAAGTGAGAGATATAACGACTGTGTAAAGTGAGAGATATAACGACTGTGTAAAGTGAGAGATATAACGACTGTGTAAAGTGAGAGATATAACGACTGTGTAAAGTGAGAGATATAACGACTGTGTAAAGTGAGAGATATAACGACTGTGTGAAGTGAGAGATATAACGACTGTGTAAAGTGAGAGATATAACGACTATGTGGAGTGAGAGATATAACAATTGTGTGAAGTGAGAGATATAACGACTGTGTGAAGTGGGAGATATAACGACTGTGTGAAGTGAGAGATATAACGACTGTGTAAAGTGAGAGGTATAACGACTGTGTAAAGTGAGAGGTATAACGACTGTGTAAAGTGAGAGATATAACGACTGTGTGGAGTGAGAGGTATAACGACTGTGTAAAGTGAGAGATATAACGACTGTGTAAAGTGAGAGATATAACGACTGTGTAAAGTGAGAGGTATAACGACTGTGTGAAGTGAGAGATATAACAACTGTGTGAAGTGAGAGATATAACGACTGTGTAAAGTGAGAGATATAACGACTGTGTAAAGTGAGAGATATAACGACTGTGTAAAGTGAGAGATATAACGACTGTGTGGAGTGAGAGATATAACGACTGTGTAAAGTGGGAGATATAACGACTGTGTAAAGTGAGAGATATAACGACTGTGTAAAGTGAGAGATATAACGACTGTGTAAAGTGAGAGATATAACGACTGTGTAAAGTGAGAGGTATAACGACTGTGTAAAGTGAGAGATATAACGACTGTGTGAAGTGAGAGATATAACGACTGTGTAAAGTGAGAGGTATAACGACTGTGTGAAGTGAGAGATATAACGACTGTGTGAAGTGAGAGATATAACGACTGTGTAAAGTGAGAGATATAACGACTGTGTAAAGTGAGAGATATAACGACTGTGTAAAGTGAGAGGTATAACGACTGTGTAAAGTGAGAGATATAACGACTGTGTAAAGTGAGAGATATAACGACTGTGTAAAGTGAGAGATATAACGACTGTGTAAAGTGAGAGATATAACGACTGTGTAAAGTGAGAGATATAACGACTGTGTAAAGTGAGAGATATAACGACTGTGTAAAGTGAGAGATATAACGACTGTGTGAAGTGAGAGATATAACGACTGTGTAAAGTGAGAGATATAACGACTATGTGGAGTGAGAGATATAACAATTGTGTGAAGTGAGAGATATAACGACTGTGTGAAGTGAGAGATATAACGACTGTGTAAAGTGAGAGATATAACGACTGTGTAAAGTGAGAGGTATAACGACTGTGTAAAGTGAGAGGTATAACGACTGTGTAAAGTGAGAGATATAACGACTGTGTGAAGTGAGAGATATAACGACTGTGTAAAGTGAGAGATATAACGACTGTGTAAAGTGAGAGATATAACGACTGTGTAAAGTGAGAGGTATAACGACTGTGTGAAGTGAGAGGTATAACAACTGTGTGAAGTGAGAGATATAACGACTGTGTGAAGTGAGAGATATAACGACTGTGTAAAGTGAGAGATATAACGACTGTGTAAAGTGAGAGATATAACGACTGTGTGAAGTGAGAGATATAACGACTGTGTAAAGTGAGAGATATAACGACTGTGTAAAGTGAGAGATATAACGACTGTGTGAAGTGAGAGATATAACAACTGTGTAAAGTGAGAGATATAACGACTGTGTAAAGTGAGAGATATAACGACTGTGTAAAGTGAGAGATATAACGACTGTGTAAAGTGAGAGATATAACGACTGTGTAAAGTGAGAGGTATAACGACTGTGTAAAGTGAGATAAATAACGACTGTGTGGAGTGAGAGATATAACGACTGTGTAAAGTGAGAGGTATAACGACTGTGTGGAGTGAGAGATATAACAACTGTGTGAAGTGAGAGATATAACGACTGTGTAAAGTGAGAGATATAACGACTGTGTAAAGTGAGAGATATAACGACTGTGTAAAGTGAGAGATATAACGACTGTGTAAAGTGAGAGATATAACGACTGTGTAAAGTGAGAGATATAACGACTGTGTAAAGTGAGAGATATAACGACTGTGTGAAGTGAGAGATATAACGACTGTGTAAAGTGAGAGATATAACGACTGTGTGAAGTGAGAGATATAACGACTGTGTAAAGTGAGAGGTATAACGACTGTGTAAAGTGAGAGATATAACGACTGTGTAAAGTGAGAGGTATAACGACTGTGTAAAGTGAGAGATATAACGACTGTGTAAAGTGAGAGATATAACGACTGTGTGAAGTGAGAGATATAACGACTGTGTAAAGTGAGAGATATAACGACTGTGTAAAGTGAGAGATATAACGACTGTGTGAAGTGAGAGATATAACGACTGTGTGAAGTGAGAGGTATAACGACTGTGTAAAGTGAGAGATATAACGACTGTGTAAAGTGAGAGATATAACGACTGTGTGAAGTGAGAGATATAACGACTGTGTAAAGTGAGAGATATAACGACTGTGTAAAGTGAGAGATATAACGACTGTGTAAAGTGAGAGGTATAACGACTGTGTAAAGTGAGAGATATAACGACTGTGTGGAGTGAGAGATATAACGACTGTGTAAAGTGAGAGATATAACGACTGTGTAAAGTGAGAGATATAACGACTGTGTAAAGTGAGAGGTATAACGACTGTGTAAAGTGAGAGGTATAACGACTGTGTGAAGTGAGAGATATAACGACTGTGTAAAGTGAGAGGTATAACGACTGTGTAAAGTGAGAGATATAACGACTGTGTGAAGTGAGAGATATAACGACTGTGTAAAGTGAGAGATATAACGACTGTGTAAAGTGAGAGATATAACGACTGTGTGAAGTGAGAGATATAACGACTGTGTAAAGTGAGAGATATAACGACTGTGTAAAGTGAGAGATATAACGACTGTGTAAAGTGAGAGGTATAACGACTGTGTGGAGTGAGAGATATAACGACTGTGTAAAGTGAGAGATATAACGACTGTGTAAAGTGAGAGGTATAACGACTGTGTAAAGTGAGAGATATAACGACTGTGTAAAGTGAGAGGTATAACGACTGTGTAAAGTGAGAGATATAACGACTGTGTAAAGTGAGAGATATAACGACTGTGTGAAGTGAGAGATATAACGACTGTGTGAAGTGAGAGATATAACGACTGTGTAAAGTGAGAGATATAACGACTGTGTAAAGTGAGAGATATAACGACTATGTGGAGTGAGAGATATAACAATTGTGTGAAGTGAGAGATATAACGACTGTGTGAAGTGGGAGATATAACGACTGTGTAAAGTGAGAGGTATAACGACTGTGTAAAGTGAGAGGTATAACGACTGTGTAAAGTGAGAGATATAACGACTGTGTGGAGTGAGAGGTATAACGACTGTGTAAAGTAAGAGGTATAACGACTGTGTAAAGTGAGAGGTATAACGACTGTGTAAAGTGAGAGATATAACGACTGTGTGGAGTGAGAGATATAACGACTGTGTAAAGTGAGAGATATAACGACTGTGTAAAGTGAGAGATATAACGACTGTGTAAAGTGAGAGATATAACGACTGTGTAAAGTGAGAGATATAACGACTGTGTAAAGTGAGAGTATAACGACTGTGTAAAGTGAGAGATATAACGACTGTGTGGAGTGAGAGGTATAACGACTGTGTAAAGTGAGAGATATAACGACTGTGTAAAGTGAGAGATATAACGACTGTGTAAAGTGAGAGGTATAACGACTGTGTAAAGTGAGAGATATAACGACTGTGTGGAGTGAGAGGTATAACGACTGTGTAAAGTGAGAGATATAACGACTGTGTAAAGTGAGAGATATAACGACTGTGTAAAGTGAGAGATATAACGACTGTGTAAAGTGAGAGATATAACGACTGTGTAAAGTGAGAGGTATAACGACTGTGTGGAGTGAGAGATATAACGACTGTGTGAAGTGAGAGATATAACGACTGTGTAAAGTGAGAGATATAACGACTGTGTAAAGTGAGAGATATAACGACTGTGTAAAGTGAGAGGTATAACGACTGTGTAAAGTGAGAGATATAACGACTGTGTAAAGTGAGAGATATAACGACTGTGTAAAGTGAGAGATATAACGACTGTGTGAAGTGAGAGATATAACGACTGTGTAAAGTGAGAGATATAACGACTGTGTGAAGTGAGAGATATAACGACTGTGTAAAGTGAGAGGTATAACGACTGTGTGAAGTGAGAGATATAACGACTGTGTAAAGTGAGAGATATAACGACTGTGTAAAGTGAGAGATATAACGACTGTGTAAAGTGAGAGGTATAACGACTGTGTAAAGTGAGAGATATAACGACTGTGTAAAGTGAGAGATATAACGACTGTTTGAAGTGAGAGATATAACGACTGTGTAAAGTGAGAGATATAACGACTGTGTGAAGTGAGAGATATAACGACTGTGTGAAGTGAGAGATATAACAATTGTGTAAAGTGAGAGATATAACGACTGTGTGAAGTGAGAGGTATAACGACTGTGTAAAGTGAGAGATATAACGACTGTGTAAAGTGAGAGATATAACAATTGTGTGAAGTGAGAGATATAACGACTGTGTAAAGTGAGAGGTATAACGACTGTGTAAAGTGAGAGATATAACGACTGTGTAAAGTGAGAGGTATAACGACTGTGTAAAGTGAGAGATATAACGACTGTGTAAAGTGAGAGGTATAACGACTGTGTAAAGTGAGAGATATAACGACTGTGTAAAGTGAGAGATATAACGACTGTGTAAAGTGAGAGGTATAACGACTGTGTAAAGTGAGAGGTATAACAATTGTGTGAAGTGAGAGATATAACGACTGTGAGAAGTGAGAGATATAACGACTGTGTAAAGTGAGAGATATAACGACTGTGTAAAGTGAGAGGTATAACGACTGTGTAAAGTGAGAGATATAACGACTGTGTGGAGTGAGAGATATAACGACTGTGTAAAGTGAGAGATATAACGACTGTGTAAAGTGAGAGATATAACGACTGTGTGAAGTGAGAGATATAACGACTGTGTAAAGTGAGAGATATAACGACTGTGTAAAGTGAGAGATATAACGACTGTGTAAAGTGAGAGATATAACGACTGTGTAAAGTGAGAGATATAACGACTGTGTAAAGTGAGAGATATAACGACTGTGTAAAGTGAGAGGTATAACGACTGTGTAAAGTGAGAGATATAACGACTGTGTAAAGTGAGAGATATAACGACTGTGTAAAGTGAGAGATATAACGACTGTGTAAAGTGAGAGATATAACGACTGTGTAAAGTGAGAGATATAACGACTGTGTGAAGTGAGAGATATAACGACTGTGTAAAGTGAGAGGTATAACGACTGTGTGAAGTGAGAGATATAACGACTGTGTAAAGTGAGAGGTATAACGACTGTGTAAAGTGAGAGATATAACGACTGTGTAAAGTGAGAGGTATAACGACTGTGTAGAGTGAGAGATATAACGACTGTGTAAAGTGAGAGATATAACGACTGTTTGAAGTGAGAGATATAACGACTGTGTAAAGTGAGAGATATAACGACTGTGTGAAGTGAGAGATATAACGACTATGTGGAGTGAGAGATATAACAATTGTGTGAAGTGAGAGATATAACGACTGTGTGAAGTGAGAGGTATAACGACTGTGTAAAGTGAGAGATATAACGACTGTGTAAAGTGAGAGATATAACGACTGTGTGAAGTGAGAGATATAACGACTGTGTAAAGTGAGAGATATAACGACTGTGTAAAGTGAGAGATATAACGACTGTGTAAAGTGAGAGGTATAACGACTGTGTAAAGTGAGAGATATAACGACTGTGTAAAGTGAGAGGTATAACGACTGTGTAAAGTGAGAGATATAACGACTGTGTAAAGTGAGAGATATAACGACTGTGTAAAGTGAGAGGTATAACGACTGTGTAAAGTGAGAGGTATAACAATTGTGTGAAGTGAGAGATATAACGACTGTGAGTAGTGAGAGATATAACGACTGTGTAAAGTGAGAGATATAACGACTGTGTAAAGTGAGAGGTATAACGACTGTGTAAAGTGAGAGATATAACGACTGTGTGGAGTGAGAGATATAACGACTGTGTAAAGTGAGAGATATAACGACTGTGTAAAGTGAGAGATATAACGACTGTGTAAAGTGAGAGATATAACGACTGTGTAAAGTGAGAGATATAACGACTGTGTAAAGTGAGAGATATAACGACTGTGTAAAGTGAGAGATATAACGACTGTGTGGAGTGAGAGATATAACGACTGTGTAAAGTGAGAGATATAACGACTGTGTGAAGTGAGAGATATAACGACTGTGTAAAGTGGGAGATATAACGACTGTGTAAAGTGAGAGATATAACGACTGTGTAAAGTGAGAGATATAACGACTGTGTAAAGTGAGAGATATAACGACTGTGTAAAGTGAGAGGTATAACGACTGTGTAAAGTGAGAGATATAACGACTGTGTAAAGTGAGAGATATAACGACTGTGTAAAGTGAGAGATATAACGACTGTGTAAAGTGAGAGGTATAACGACTGTGTAAAGTGAGAGGTATAACAACTGTGTGAAGTGAGAGATATAACGACTGTGTGAAGTGAGAGATATAACGACTGTGTAAAGTGAGAGATATAACGACTGTGTAAAGTGAGAGGTATAACGACTGTGTAAAGTGAGAGATATAACGACTGTGTGGAGTGAGAGATATAACGACTGTGTAAAGTGAGAGATATAACGACTGTGTAAAGTGAGAGATATAACGACTGTGTAAAGTGAGAGATATAACGACTGTGTAAAGTGAGAGATATAACGACTGTGTAAAGTGAGAGATATAACGACTGTGTAAAGTGAGAGATATAACGACTGTGTGAAGTGAGAGATATAACGACTGTGTAAAGTGAGAGATATAACGACTGTGTGAAGTGAGAGATATAACGACTGTGTAAAGTGAGAGATATAACGACTGTGTAAAGTGAGAGATATAACGACTGTGTAAAGTGAGAGATATAACGACTGTGTAAAGTGAGAGATATAACGACTGTGTAAAGTGAGAGGTATAACGACTGTGTAAAGTGAGAGATATAACGACTGTGTGGAGTGAGAGATATAACGACTGTGTAAAGTGAGAGGTATAACGACTGTGTGGAGTGAGAGATATAACGACTGGGTGAAGTGAGAGATATAACGACTGTGTAAAGTGAGAGATATAACGACTGTGTAAAGTGAGAGATATAACGACTGTGTAAAGTGAGAGATATAACGACTGTGTGAAGTGAGAGATATAACGACTGTGTAAAGTGAGAGATATAACGACTGTGTAAAGTGAGAGATATAACGACTGTGTAAAGTGAGAGATATAACGACTGTGTAAAGTGAGAGATATAACGACTGTGTAAAGTGAGAGATATAACGACTGTGTAAAGTGAGAGATATAACGACTGTGTGAAGTGAGAGATATAACGACTGTGTAAAGTGAGAGATATAACGACTGTGTGGAGTGAGAGATATAACGACTGTGTAAAGTGAGAGGTATAACGACTGTGTAATAGGGAGATATAACGACTGTGTGGAGTGAGAGATATAACGACTGTGTAAAGTGAGAGATATAACGACTGTGTGGAGTGAGAGATATAACGACTGTGTAAAGTGGGAGATATAACGACTGTGTGAAGTGAGAGATATAACGACAGTATAAAGTGAGAGATATAACGACTGTGTAAAGTGAGAGGTATAACGACTGTGTGAAGTGGGAGATATAACGACTGTGTGGAGTGAGAGATATAACGACTGTGTAAAGTGAGAGATATAACGACTGTGTAAAGTGAGAGGTATAACGACTGTGTGGAGTGGGAGATATAACGACTGTGTAAAGTGAGAGATATAACGACTGTGTGAAGTGAGAGATATAACGACTGTGTGAAGTGAGAGATATAACGACTGTGTAAAGTGAGAGATATAACGACTGTGTAAAGTGAGAGATATAACGACTGTGTAAAGTGGGAGATATAACGACTGTGTGAAGTGAGAGATATAACGACTGGTAAAGTGGGAGATATAACGACTGTGTAAAGTGAGAGGTATAACGACTGTGTGAAGTGAGAGATATAACGACTGTGTGGAGTGAGAGATATAACGACTGTGTAAAGTGAGAGATATAACGACTGTGTAAAGTGAGAGGTATAACGACTGTGTAAAGTGGGAGATATAACGACTGTGTGGAGTGAGAGATATAACGACTGTGTAAAGTGAGAGATATAACGACTGTGTAAAGTGAGAGATATAACGACTGTGTGAGTGGGAGATAATATGAGTGTAAAGTGAGAGATATAACGACTTTGTGGAGTGAGAGATATAACGACTGTGTGGAGTGAGAGATATAACGACTGTGTAAAGTGAGAGATATAACGACTGTGTGGAGTGAGAGATATAACGACTGTGTGGAGTGAGAGATATAACGACTGTGTAAAGTGAGAGGTATAACGACTGTGTGGAGTGGGAGATATAACGACTATGTAAAATGAGATATATAACGACTGTGTGGAGTGAAAGATATAACGACTGTATAAAGTGGGAGATATAACGACTGTGTAAAGTGAGAGGTATAACGACTGTGTGGAGTGAGAGATATAACGACTGTGTAAAGTGAGAGGTATAACGACTGTGTGGAGTGAGAAATATAACGACTGTGTGGAGTGAGAGATATAACGACTGTGTGAGTGGGAGATAATATGAGTGTAAAGTGAGAGATATAACGACTGTGTAAAGTGGGAGGTATAACGACTGTGTAAAGTGAGAGATATAACGACTGTGTGGAGTGAGAGATATAACGACTGTGTAAAGTGAGAGATATAACGACTGTGTGGAGTAAGAGATATAACAACTGTGTCAAGTGAGAGATATAACGACTGTGTGGAGTGAGAGATATAACGACTGTGTGAAGTGAGAGATATAACGACTGTGTGGAGTGGGAGATATAACGACTGTGTGAAGTGGGAGATATAACGACTGTGTGGAGTGGGAGATATAACGACTGTGTGGAGTGAGAGATATAACGACTGTGTGGAGTGGAAGATATAACGACTGTGTGGAGTGAGAGATATAACGACTGTGTGGAGTGAGAGATATAACGACTGTGTGGAGTGGAAGATATAACGACTGTGTGGAAAGAGAGTTATAAAAAACTGTGTGGAGTGAGAGATATAACGACTGTGTGGAGTTAGAGATATAACGACTGTGTGAAGTGGAAGATATAACGACTGTGTGTAGTGGAAGATATAACGACTGTGTGGAGTGGAAGATATAACGACTGTGTGGAGTGAAAGATATAACGACTGTGTGTAGTGGAAGATATAACGACTGTGTGGAGTGAGAGTTAAAAAAGACTGTGTGAAGTGGGAGATATAACGACTGTGTTAAGTGAGAGATAAAATGACTGTGTGAAGTAAGAGATATAACGACTCTTTGGAGTAGGAGATATAACGACTATGTGCAGTGGGAGATATTATGACTGTGTGAAGTGAAAAAATATAAAAAATAGGTGGAGTGGTAGACATAACGACTGTGTGAAGTGAGAGGTATTACGACTGTGTGGAGTAAGAGATATAACAACTGTTTGGAGGGAAAGATATAAGGCCTGTGTGCAGTAAGAGATATAACGATTATGTGGAAGGGGAAATATAACGACAGTTTGGAGTGGGAGATAAAAACGACTGTGCGGTTATGGAGATATAATGGTTTTAAGAGTTGAAGATATATCGACTATGTGAATTGAGAGATATAAGGACTTTAAAGTGGGAGATATAACGATTGTGTGGATTGGGAGATAATACGACTGTGTGTAGTGAGAGAAAAAAGGCTGTGTGAAGTGGAAGATATAAAGACTGTGGAGTGTAAGAGATATAACGACTGTGTGAATTGGGAGATATAACGATTGTGTGAAGTGGGAGATATAACGACTATGTGAAGTGGGAGATGTAACGACTGTGTGGAGTGAGAGATATAACGACTGTGTGAAGTGAGACAAATAAATACTATGTGAAAGGAAAAATATAACGATTGTGTGGAGTGAGAGATATAACGACTGTGTAAAGTGAGAGACATAACGACTGTGTAAATCAAGAGATATAACGACTGTGTGGAGTGAGAGATATAACGACTGTGTGGAGTGAGAGATATAACGACTGTGTAAAGTGAGAGATATAACGACTGTGTAAAGTGAGAGGTATAACGACTGTGTGGAGTGGGAGATATAACGACTATTTAAAATGAGATATATAACGACTGTGTGGAGTGAAAGATATAACGACTGTGTAAAGAGAGAGATATAACGACTGTGTAAAGTGAGAGGTATAACGACTGTGTGGAGTGGGAGATATAACGACTGTGTAAAGTGAGAGGTATAACGACTGTGTGGAGTGGGAGATATAACGACTGTGTAGAGTGAGAGATATAACGACTGTGTAAGTGGGAGATAATATGAGTGTAAAGTGAGAGATATAACGACTGTGTAAAGTGGGAGGTATAACGACTGAGTAAAGTGAGAGATATAACGACTGTGTGGAGTGAGAGATATAACGACTGTGTAAAGTGAGAGATATAACGACTGTGTGGAGTAAGAGATATAACGACTGTGTAAAGTGAGAGATAAAACGACTATGTGGAGTGAGAGATATAACGACTGTGTAAAGTGAGAGATATAACGACTGTGTGGAGTGAGAGATATAACGACTGTGTAAAGTGAGAGGTATAACGACTGTGTAAAGTGAGAGATATAACGACTGTGTAAAGTAAGAGATAAAACGACTGTGTGGAGTGAGAGATATAACGACTGTGTGAAGTGAGAGATATAACGACTATGTGGAGTGAGAGATATAACGACTGTGTTGAGTGAGAGATATAACAACTGTGTGGAGTGAGAGATATAACGACTGTGTAAAGTGAGAGATATAACGACTATGTGAAGGGGAGATATAACGACTGTTTGAAGTGAGAGATATAACGACTGTGTAAAGTGAGAGATATAACGACTGTGTAAAGTGAGAGATATAACGACTGTGTAAAGTGAGAGATATAACGACTGTGTGAAGTGAGAGATATAACGACTGTGTAAAGTGAGAGATATAACGACTGTGTGAAGTGAGAGATATAACGACTGTGTAGAGTGAGAGATATAACGACTGTGTAAAGTGGGAGATATAACGACTGTGTGGAGTGAGAGATATAACGACTGTGTAAAGTGAGAGATATAACGACTGTGTAAAGTGAGAGATATAACGACTGTGTGAAGTGAGAGATATAACGACTGTGTAAAGTGAGAGATATAACGACTGTGTAAAGTGAGAGATATAACGACTGTGTGGAGTGAGAGATATAACGACTGTGAAAAGTGGGAGATATAACGACTGTGTGGAGTGAGAGATATAACGACTGTGTAAAGTGAGAGATATAACGACTGTGTGGAGTGAGAGATATAACGACTGTGTAAAGTGAGAGATATAACGACTGTGTAAAGTGAGAGATATAACGACTGTGTGAAGTGAGAGATATAACGACTGTGTGGAGTGAGAGATATAACGACTGTGTAAAGTGAGAGATATAACGACTGTGTAAAGTGAGAGATATAACGACTGTGTGAAGTGAGAGATATAACGACTGTGTGAAGTGAGAGATATAACGACTGTGTAAAGTGAGAGATATAACGACTGTGTGAAGTGAGAGATATAACGACTGTGTGGAGTGGGAGATATAACGACTGTGTGAAGTGAGA
This sequence comes from Biomphalaria sudanica, assembly GCA_036873155.1. Classification (NCBI taxonomy): domain Eukaryota; kingdom Metazoa; phylum Mollusca; class Gastropoda; family Planorbidae; genus Biomphalaria; species Biomphalaria sudanica. Next base: position 122,304 of record JAZGLO010006658.1, on the reverse strand, counting down.
GGTATAACGACTGTGTGGAGTGAGAGATATAACGACTGTGTGGAGTGAGAGATATAACGACTGTGTGAGTGAGAGATTAACGAGTGTAAAGTGAGAGATATAACGACTGTGTAAAGTGGGAGGTATAACGACTGTGTAAAGTGAGAGATATAACGACTGTGTGGAGTGAGAGATATAACGACTGTGTGGAGTGAGAGATATAACGACTGTGTAAAGTGAGAGATATAACGACTGTGTGAAGTGAGAGATATAACGACTGTGTGGAGTGAGAGATATAACGACTGTGTAAAGTGAGAGATATAACGACTGTGTAAAGTGAGAGATATAACGACTGTGTAAAGTAAGAGATATAACGACTGTGTGAAGTGAGAGATATAACGACTGTGTGAAGTGAGAGATATAACGACTGTGTGGAGTGAGAGATATAACGACTGTGTAAAGTGAGAGATATAACGACTGTGTGGAGTGAGAGATATAACGACTGTGTAAAGTGAGAGATATAACGACTGTGTGGAGTGAAAGATATAACGACTGTGTAAAGTGGGAGATATAACGACTGTGTAAAGTGAGAGGTATAACGACTGTGTGGAGTGGGAGATATAACGACTGTGTAAAGTGAGAGGATATAACGACTGTGTGGAGTGGGAGATATAACGACTGTGTGGAGTGAGAGATATAACGACTGTGTGAGTGGGAGATAATATGAGTGTAAAGTGAGAGATATAACGACTGTGTAAAGTGGGAGATATAACGACTGTGTAAAGTGAGAGATATAACGACTGTGTGGAGTGAGAGATATAACGACTGTGTAAAGTGAGAGATATAACGACTGTGTGAAGTGAGAGATATAACGACTGTGTAAAGTGAGAGATAAAACGACTGTGTGGAGTGAGAGATATAACGACTGTGTAAAGTGAGAGATATAACGACTGTGTGCAGTGAGAGATATAACGACTGTGTAAAGTGAGAGGTATAACGACTGTGTAAAGTGAGAGATATAACGACTTTGTAAAGTAAGAGATAAAACGACTGTGTGGAGTGAGAGATATAACGACTGTGTGAAGTGAGAGATATAACGACTATGTGGAGTGAGAGATGTAACGACTGTGTTGAGTGAGAGATATAACAACTGTGTGGAGTAAGAGATATAACAACTGTGTAAGTGATATAAGATTTAAGGGGAAATATAACGACTGTTTAAAGTGAGAGATATAACGACTGTGTAAAGTGAGAGATATAACGACTGTGTAAAGTGAGAGATATAACGACTGTGTAAAGTGAGAGATATAACGACTGTGTGAAGTGAGAGATATAACGACTGTGTAAAGTGAGAGATATAACGACTGTGTAAAGTGAGAGGTATAACGACTGTTTGGAGTGAGAGATATAACGACTGTGTAAAATGGGAGGTATAACGACTGTGTGGAGTGAGAGATATAACGACTGTGTAAAGTGAGAGATATAACGACTGTGTGGAGTGAGAGATATAACGACTGTGTGGAGTGAGAGATATAACGACTGTGTGAAGTGAGAGATATAACGACTGTATAAAGTGAGAGGTATAACGACTGTGTAAAGTGAGAGATATAACGACTGTGTGAAATGGGAGATATAACGACTGTGTGGAGTGGGAGATATAACGACTGTGTAAAGTGAGAGGTATAACGACTGTGTAAAGTGAGAGGTATAACGACTGTGTAAAGTGGGAGATATAACGACTGTGTGGAGTGAGAGATATAACGACTGTGTAAAGTGAGAGATATAACGACTGTGTGAAGTGGGAGATATAACGACTGTGTGGAGTGAGAGATATAACGACTGTGTAAAGTGGGAGATATAACGACTGTGTAAAGTGAGAAGTATAACGACTGTGTGGAGTGGGAGATATAACGACTGTGTAAAGTGAGAGATATAACGACTGTGTGGAGTAGGAGATATAACGACTGTGTGGAGTGAGAGATATAACGACTGTGTGAGTGGGAGATTAATGAGTGTAAAGTTAGAGATATAACGACTGTGTAAAGTGAGAGATATAACGACTGTGTAAAGTGAGAGATATAACGACTGTGTGGAGTGAGAGATATAACGACTGTGTTGAGTGAGAGATATAACGACTGTGTGAAGTGAGAGATATAACGACTGTGTGGAGTGGGAGATATAACGACTGTGTGGAGTGGGAGATATAACGACTGTGTGGAGTGAGAGATATAACGACTAAGTGGAATGGAAGATATAACGACTGTGTGGAGTGAGAGATATAACGACTGTGTGGAGTGAGAGATATAACGACTGTGTGGAGTGGAAGATATAACGACTGTGTGGAATAAAAACGTGTGGAGTGAGAGATATAACGACTGTGTGGAGTGAGAGATATAACGACTGTGTGAAGTGAGAGATATAACGACTGTGTGGAGTGAGAGATATAACGACTGTGTAAAGTGAGAGATATAACGACTGTGTGGAGTGAGAGATATAACGACTGTGTAAAGTGGGAGATATAACGACTGTGTAAAGTGAGAGATATAACGACTGTGTGGAGTGAGAGATATAACGACTGTGTGAAGTGAGAGATATAACGACTGTGTGGAGTGAGAGATATAACGACTGTGTAAAGTGGGAGATATAACGACTGTGTAAAGTGAGAGATATAACGACTGTGTGGAGTGAGAGATATAACGACTGTGTAAAGTGAGAGATATAACGACTGTGTGGAGTGAGAGATATAACGACTGTGTAAAGTGAGAGATATAACGACTGTGTGGAGTGAGAGATATAACGACTGTGTAAAGTGAGAGATATAACGACTGTGTGGAGTGAGAGATATAACGACTGTGTAAAGTGAGAGGTATAACGACTGTGTAAAGTGAGAGATATAACGACTTTGTAAAGTAAGAGATAAAACGACTGTGTGGAAGGAGAGATATAACGACTGTGTGAAGTGAGAGATATAACGACTATGTGGAGTGAGAGATGTAACGACTGTGTTGAGTGAGAGATATAACAACTGTGTGGAGTAAGAGATATAACAACTGTGTAGGGAAATATAACGAATGTGTGAAGTGAGAGATATAACGACTGTGTAAAGTGAGAGATATAACGACTGTGTAAAGTGAGAGATATAACGACTGTGTAAAGTGAGAGATATAACGACTGTGTGAAGTGAGAGATATAACGACTGTGTAAAGTGAGAGATATAACGACTGTGTAAAGTGAGAGGTATAACGACTGTGTGGAGTGAGAGATATAACGACTGTGTAAAGTGAGAGATATAACGACTGTGTGGAGTGAGAGATATAACGACTGTGTAAAGTGAGAGATATAACGACTGTGTGAAGTGGGAGATATAACGACTGTGTGGAGTGGGAGATATAACGACTGTGTAAAGTGAGAGATATAACGACTGTGTAAAGTGAGAGGTATAACGACTGTGTAAAGTGAGAGATATAACGACTGTGTGGAGTGGGAGATATAACGACTGTGTAAAGTGAGAGATATAATGACTGTGTAAAGTGAGAGGTATAACGACTGTGTGAAATGGGAGATATAACGACTGTGTGGAGTGGGAGATATAACGACTATGTAAAGTGAGATATTTAACGACTGTGTGGAGTGAAAGATATAACGACTGTGTAAAGTGGGAGATATAACGACTGTGTAAAGTGAGAGGTATAACGACTGTGTGGAGTGGGAGATATAACGACTGTGTAAAGTGAGAGGTATAACGACTGTGTGGAGTGGGAGATATAACGACTGTGTACAGTGAGAGATATAACGACTGTGTGAGTGGGAGATAATATGAGTGTAAAGTTAGAGATATAACGACTGTGTAAAGTGGGAGGTATAACGACTGTGTAAAGTGAGAGATATAACGACTGTGTGGAGTGAGAGATATAACGACTGTGTGGAGTGAGAGATATAACGACTGTGTAAAGAGAGAGATAAACGACTGTGTGGAGTGAGAGATAGAACGACTATGTGAAGTATGAGATATAACGACTGTTTAAAGTAAGAGATATAACGACTGTGTAAAGTGAGAGATGTAACGACTGTGTGAAGTGAGAGATATAACGACTATGTGGAGTGAGAGATGTAACGACTGTGTTGAGTGAGAGATATAACAACTGTGTGGAGTAAGAGATATAACAACTGTGTAAAGTACGAGATATAACGACTTTGTGGAGTGAGAGATGTAACGACTGTGTGAAGTGAGAGATATAACGACTGTGTGAAGTGGGAGATATAACGACTGTGTGGAGTGGGAGATATAACGACTGTGTGGAGTTAGAGATATAACGACTGTGTGGAGTGGAAGATATAACGACTGTGTGGAGTGAGAGATATAACGACTGTGTAAAGTGAGAGATATAACGACTGTGTGGAGAGGAAGATATAACGACTGTGTGGAAAGAGAGTTATAAAAAACGGTGTGGTGTGAGAGATATAACAACTGTGTGGATTGAGAGATGTAACGACTGTGTGAAGTGAGAGATATAACGACTATGTGGAGTGAGAGATATAACAACTGTGTGGAGTGAGAGATATAACGACTGTGTGAGTGGAAGATAATATGAGTGTAAAGTGAGAGATATAACGACTGTGTAAAGTGGGAGGTATAACGACTGTGTAAAGTGAGAGATATAACGACTGTGTGGAGTGAGAGATATAACGACTGTGTAAAGTGAGAGATATAACGACTGTATGGAGTGAGAGATATAACGACTGTGTAAAGTGAGAGATATAACGACTGTGTGGAGTGAGAGATATAACGACTGTGTAAAGTGAGAGGTATAACGACTGTGTAAAGTGAGAGATATAACGACTGTGTAAAGTAAGAGATATAACGACTATGTGGTGTGAGAGATGAAACGACTGTGTTGAGTGAGAGATATAACAACTGTGTGGAGTAAGAGATATAACAACGGTGTAAAGTGAGAGATATAACGACTTTGTGGAGTGAGAGATGTAACGACTGTGTGAAGTGAGAGATAAAACGACTGTGTGGAGTGGGAGATATAACGACTGTGTGAAGTGGGAGATATAACGACTTTGTGAAGTGGGAGATATAACGACTGTGTGGAGTTAGAGATATAACGACTGCGTGGAGTGGAAGATATAACGACTGTGGAAAGTGGAAGATATAACGACTGTGTGGAGTGAGAGATATAACGACTGTGTGGAGTGAGAGATATAACGACTGTGTGGAGTGGAAGATATAACGACTGTGTGGAAAGAGAGTTATAAAAAACGGTGTGGAGTGAGAGATATAACGACTGTGTGGAGTTAGAGATATAACGACTTTGTGAAGTGAGAGATATAACGACTGTGTGAAGTGAGAGATATAACGACTGTGTGTAGTGGAAGATATAACGACAGTGTGGAGTGGAAGATATAACGACTGTGTGGAGTGGAAGATATAACGACTGTGTGTGGTGGAAGATATAACGACTGTGTGGAGTGAGAGTTAAAAAAGACTATGTGAAGTGGGAGATATAACGACTAAGTTAAGTGGGAGATATAATGACTGTGTAAAGTAAGAGATATAACGACTCTTTGGAGTAGGAGATATAACGACTATGTGCAGTGGGAGATATTATGACTGTGTGAAGTGAAAAAATATAAAAAATAGGTGGAGTGGTAGACATAACGACTGTGTGAAGTGAGAGGTATTACGACTGTGTGGAGTAAGAGATATAACAACTGTTTGGAGGGAAAGATATAAGGCCTGTGTGCAGTAAGAGATATAACGATTATGTGGTAGGGGAAATATAACGACAGTTTGGAGTGGGAGATAAAAACGACTGTGCGGTTATGGAGATATAATGGTTTTAAGAGTTGAAGATATATCGACTATGTGAATTGAGAGATATAAGGACTTTAAAGTGGGAGATATAACGATTGTGTGTATTGGGAGATAATACGACTGTGTGTAGTGAGAGAAAAAAAGGCTGTGTGAAGTGGGAGATATAAAGACTGTGGAGTGTGAGAGATATAACGACTGTGTGAATTGGGAGATATAACGATTGTGTGAAGTGGGAGATATAACGACTATGTAAAGTGGGAGATATAACGACTGTGTGGAGTGAGAGATATAACGACTGTGTGAAGTGAGACAAATAAATACTATGTAAAGAGAAAAATATAACGATTGTGTGGAGTGAGAGATATAACGACTGTGTAAAGTGAGAGATATAACGACTTTGTAAAGTGAGAGATATAACGACTGTTTAAAGTGAGAGATATAACGACTGTGTAAAGTGAGAGATATAACGACTGTGTAAAGTGAGAGATATAACGACTGTGTAAAGTGAGAGATATAACGACTGTGTGGAGTGAGAGATATAACGACTGTGTAAAGTGAGAGGTATAAAGACTGTGTAAAGTGGGAGATATAACGACTGTGTGAAGTGAGAGATATAACGACTGTGTAAAGTGAGAGATATAACGACTGTGTAAAGTGAGAGATATAACGACTGTGTAAAGTGAGAGATATAACGACTGTGTGGAGTGAGAGATATAACGACTGTGTGAAGTGAGAGATATAACGACTATGTGGAGTGAGAGATGTAACGACTGTGTTGAGTAAGAGATATAACAACTGTGTGGAGTGAGAGATATAACGACTGTGTGAGTGGAAGATAATATGCGTGTAAAGTGAGAGATATAACGACTGTGTAAAGTGGAGGTATAACGACTGTGTAAAGTGAGAGATATAACGACTGTGTGGAGTGAGAGATATAACGACTGTGTAAAGTGAGAGATATAACGACTGTGTGGAGTGAGAGATATAACGACTGTGTTGAGTGAGAGATATAACGACTGTGTGGAGTGAGAGATATAACGACTGTGTAAAGTGAGAGATATAACGACTGTGTGGAGTGAGAGATGTAACGACTGTGTAAAGTGAGAGATAAAACGACTGTGTGGAGTGGGAGATATAACGACTGTGTGAAGTGGGAGATATAACGACTGTGTGGAGTGGGAGATATAACGACTGTTTGGAGTTAGAGATATAACGACTGTGTGGAGTGGAAGATATAACGACTGTGGAAAGTGGAAGATATAACGACTGTGTGGAGTGAGAGATATAACGACTGTGTGGAGTGAGAGATATAACGACTGTGTGGAGTGGAAGATATAACGACTGTGTGGAAAGAGAGTTATAAAAAACGGTGTGGAGTGAGAGATATAACGACTGTGTGGAGTTAGAGATATAACGACTGTATGAAGTGAGAGATATAACGACTGTGTGAAGTGGAAGATATAACGACTGTGTGTAGTGGAAGATATAACGACAGTGTGGAGTGGAAGATATAACGACTGTGTGGAGTGGAAGATATAACGACTGTGTGTGGTGGAAGATATAACGACTGTGTGGAGTGAGAGTTAAAAAAGACTGTGTGAAGTGGGAGATATAATGACTGTGTAAAGTAAGAGATATAACGACTCTTTGGAGTAGGAGATATAACGATTGTGTGAAGTGGGAGATATAACGACTATGTGAAGTGGGAGATATAACGACTGTGTGGAGTGAGAGATATAACGACTGTGTGAAGTGAGAGAAATAACGACTGTGTAAAGTGAGAGATATAACGACCTTTTAAAGTGAGAGATATAACGACTGTGTAAAGCGAGAGATATAACGACTGTGTAAAGTGAGAGATTTAACGACTGTGTAAAGTAAGAGATATAACGACTGTGTGGAGTGAGAGATATAACGACTGTGTAAAGTGAGAGGTATAACGACTGTGTAAAGTGGGAGATATAACGACTGTGTGAAGTGAGAGATATAACGACTGTGTAAAGTGAGAGATATAACGACTGTGTAAAGTGAGAGATATAACGACTGTGTAAAGTGAGAGATATAACGACTGTGTAAAGTGGGAGGTATAACAACTGTGTAAAGTGAGAGATATAACGACTGTGTGGAGTGAGAGATATAACGACTGTGTGGAGTGGGAGATATAACGACTGTGTGAAGTGGGAGATATAACGACAGTATAAAGTGAGAGGTATAACGACTGTGTAAAGTGAGAGGTATAACGACTGTGTGAAGTGGGAGATATAACGACTGTGTGGAGTAAGAGATATAACGACTGTGTGAAGTGAGAGGTATAACGACTGGGTAAAGTGAGAGATATAACGACTGTGTGGAGTGGGAGATATAACGACTGTGTGAAGTGGGAGATATAATGACTGTGTGAAGTGGGAGATATAACGACTGTGTAAAGTGAGAGATATAACGACTGTGTAAGTGGGAGATATAATGACTGTGTGAAGTGGGAGATATAACGACTGTGTAAAGTGAAAGATATAACGAGTGTGAAGTGGGAGATATAATGACTGTGTAAAGTGGAAGATATAATGACTTCGAAAAGTGAGAGATATAACGACTGTGTAAAGTGAGAGATATAACGACTGTGTGAAGTGGGAGATATAATGACTGTGTGAAGTGGGAGATATAACGACTGTGTAAAGTGGGAGGTATAACGACTGTGTAAAGTGAGAGGTATAACGATTGTGTGAAGTGGGAGATATAACGACTGTGTGGAGTGGGAGATATAACGACTATGTAAAGTGAGAGGTATAACGACTGTGTAAAGTGAGAGGTATAACGACTGTGTAAAGTGAGAGATATAACGACTGTGTGGAGTGGAAGATATAACGACTGTGTGTAGTGGAAGATATAACGACTGTGTGGAGTGAGAGTTAAAAAAGACTGTGTGAAGTGGGAGATATAACGACTGTGTTAAGTGGGAGATATAATGACTGTGTGAAGTAAGAAATATAACGACTGTTTGGAGTGGGAGATATAACGACTATGTGAAGTGGGAGATATAATGACTGTGTGAAGTGAAAAAATATAAAAAATAGGTGGAGTGGTAGACATAACGACTGTGTGATGAGAGAGTTATTACGACTGTGTGGAGTAAGAGATATAACAACTGTTTGGAGGGAAAAATATAAGGCCTGTGTGCAGTAAGAGATATAACGATTATGTGGAAGGAGAAATATAACGACAGTTTGGAGTGGGAGATAAAAACGACTGTGCGGTTATGGAGATATAATGGTTTTAAGAATTGAAGATATATCGACTATGTGAATTGAGAGATTTAAGGACTTTAAAGTTGGAGATATAACGATTGTGTGGATTGGGAGATAATACGACTGTGTGTAGTGAGAGAAAAAAAGGCATTGTGAAGTGGGAGATATAATGACTGTGGAGTGTGAGAGATATAACGACTGTGTGAATTGGGAGATATAACGACTGTGTAAAGTGAGAGATATATATCGACTGTGTGGAGTGAGAGATATAACGACTGTGTGAAGTGAGAGATATAACGACTTTGTAGAGTGAGAGATATAAAAATTTTTTGAGTGAAAGATATAACGACTGTGTGGAGTGGAAGATATAATGACTGTGTGGTGTGGAAGATGTAACGACTGTGTGGAGTGGAAGATATAACGACTGTGTGGAGTGAGAGATATAACGACTGTGTGAAGTTGAAGATATAACGACTGTGTGTAGTGGAAGATATAACGACAGTGTGGAGTGGAAGATATAACGACTCTGTGGAGTGCAAGATATATCGACTGTGTGTAGTGGAAGATATAACGACTGTGTGGAGTGGAAGATATAACGACTGTTTGAAGTGAGAGATAACGACTGTGTGAAGTGGAAGATATAATGACTGTGTGGAGTGGAAGATATAACGACTGTGTGGAGTGGAAGATATAACGACTGTGTGGAGTGAGAGATATAACGACTGTGTGAAGTTGAAGATATAACGACTGTGTGTAGTGGAAGATATAACGACAGTGTGGAGTGGAAGATATAACGACTCTGTGGAGTGCAAGATATAACGACTGTGTGTAGTGGAAGATATAACGACTGTGTGGAGTGGAAGATATAACGACTGTGTGGAGTGGAAGATATAACGACTGTGTGGAGTGAGAGATATAATGACTGTGTGGAGTGGAAGATATAACGACTGTGTGGAGTGGAAGATATAACGACTATGTGGAGTGGAAGATATAACGACTGTGTGTAGTGGAAGATATAACGACTATGTGGAGTGGGAGATATAACGACTGTGTGAAGTGGAAGATATAACGACTGTGTGAAGTGGAAGATATAACGACTGTGTGAAGTGGAAGATATAACGACTGTGTGGAGTGGAAGATATAACGACTATGTGGAGTGAGAGATATAACGACTGTGTGAAGTCGAAGATATAACGACTGTGTGAAGTGGGAGATATAACGACTGTGTGAAGTGGAAGATATAACGACTGTGTGTAGTGGAAGATATAACGACTGTGTGGAGTGGAAGATATAACGACTGTGTGGAGTGAGAGATATATCGACTGTTTGGAGTGAGAGTTTTAACGACTGTGTGAAGTGAGTGATATAACGACTGTGTGGAGTAAAAGATATAACGCCTCTTAAGTGAGAAATATAACGACTGTGTGGAGTGAGAGATATAACGATTATGTGGAGTGAGAGATGTAACGACTGTGTTGAGTGAGAGATATAACGACTGTGTGGAGTGAGAGATATAACGACTTTGTAGAGTGAGAGATATAACGACTGTGTGAAGTGAGAGATATAACGACTTTGTAGAGTGAGAGATGTAACGACTGTGTGAAGTGAGAGATGTAACGACTGTGTGGAGTGAGAGATATAACGACTTTGTGGAGTGGGAGATATAACGACTGTGTAGAGTGGGAGATATAACGACTGTGTGGAGTGAGAGATATAACGACTGTGTGAAGTGAGAGATATAACGACTGTGTGAAGTGAGAGATATAACGACTTTGTTGAGTGAGAGATATAACGACTGTGTGAAGTGGAAGATATAATGACTGTGTGTAGTGGAAGAAATAACGACTGTGGAGAGTGGAAGATATAACGACTGTGTGGAGTTAGAGATATAACGACTGTGTGGAGTGAGAGATATAACGACTCTGTGGTGTGGAAGATGTAACTACTGTGTGGAGTGGAAGATATAACGACTGGGTTGAGTGAGAGTTAAAACGACTGTGTGGATTGAGAGATATAACGACTGTGTGAAGTGGAAGATATAATGACTGTGTGTAGTGGAAGATATAACGACTGTGGAGAGTGGGAGATAAAACGACTGTGTGGAGTGAGAGATATAACGACTGTGTGGTGTGGAAGATGGAACGACTGTGTGGAGTGGAAGATATAACGACTGTGTGGAGTGAGAGTTAAAACAACTGTGTTGAGTGATAGGTATTACGACTGTGTGGAGTAAGAGATATAACAACTATTTGGAGGGAAAGATATAAGGCCTGTGTGCAGTAGGAGATATAACGATTATGTGGAAGGGGAAATATAACGACAGTTTAGAGTGGGAGATAAAAACGACTGTGCGGTTATGGAGATATAATGGTTTTAAGAGTTGAAGATATATCGACTATGTGAATTGAGAGATGTAACGACTGTGTGAAGTGAGAGATATAACGACTATGTGGAGTGAGAGATGTAACGACTGTGTTGAGTGAGAGATATAACAACTGTGTGGAGTAAGAGATATAACAACTGTGTGAAGTGAGAGATATAACGACTTTGTGGAGTGAGAGATATAACGACTGTGTGAAGTGAGAGATATAACGACTGTGTGGAATGAGAGATATAACGACTGTGTAAAGTGAGAGATATAACGACTGTGTGGAGTGAGAGATATAACGACTGTGTAAAGTGAGAGATATAACGACTGTGTAAAGTGAGAGGTATAACGACTGTGTAAAGTGAGAGATATAACGACTTTGTAAAGTAAGAGATAAAACGACTGTGTGAAGTGAGAGATGTAACGACTGTGTAAAGTTGGAGATATAACGACTGTGTGAAGTGAGAGATATAACGACTTTGTAGAGTGAGAGATGTAACGACTGTGTGATGTGAGAGATGTAACGACTGTGTGGAGTGAAAGATATAACGACTTTGTGGAGTGGGAGATATAACGACTGTGTAGAGTGGGAGATATAACGACTCTGTGGAGTGAGAGATATAACGACTTTGTGAAGTGAGAGATATAACGACCGTGTGAGGTGAGAGATATAACGACTTTGTGGAGTGAGAGATATAACGACTGTGTGAAGTGGAAGATATAATGACTGTGTGTAGTGGAAGACATAACGACTGTGGAGAGTGGGAGATATAACGACTGTGTGGAGTGAGAGATATAACGACTGTGTCAAGTGGAAGATATAATGACAGTGTGTAGTGGAAGATATAACGACTGTGGAGAGTGGGAGATATAACAACTGTGTGGAGTGAGAGATATAACGACTGTGTGAAGTGTAAGATATAATGACTGTGTGTAGTGGAAGATATAACGACTGTGTAGAGTGGGAGATATAACGACTGTGTGGAGTGAGAGATATAACGACTGTGTGGTGTGGAAGATGTAACGACTGTGTGGAGTGGAAGATATAACGACTGTGTGGAGTGAGAGTTAAAACGACTGTGTGGAGTGAGAGGTATTACGACTGTGTTGAGTAAGAGATATAACAACTATTTGGAGGGAAAGATATAAGGCCTGTGTGAAGTAGGAGATATAACGATTATGTGGAAGGGGAAATATAACGACAGTTTGGAGTGGGAGATAAAAACGACTGTGCGGTTATGGAGATATAATGGTTTTAAGAGTTGAAGATATATCGACTATGTGAATTGAGAGATATAAGGACTTTAAAGTGGGAGATATAACGATTGTGTGGATTGGGAGATAATACGACTGTGTGTAGTGAGAGAAAAAAAGGCTGTGTGAAGTGGGAGATATAAAGACTGTGGAGTGTGAGAGATATAACGACTGTGTGAATTGGGAGATATAACGATTGTGTGAAGTGGGAGATATAACGACTATGTGAAGTGGGAGATATAACGACTGTGTTAAGTGAGACAAATAAATACTATGTGAAGGGAAAAATATAACGATTGTGTGGAGTGAGAGATATAACGACTGTGTAAAGTGAGAGATATAACGACTGTGTAAAGTGAGAGATATAACGACTGTTTAAAGTGAGAGATATAACGACTGTGTAAAGTGAGAGATATAACGACTGTGTAAAGTGAGAGATATAACGACTGTGTAAAGTGAGAGATATAACGACTGTGTGGAGTGAGAGATATAACGACTGTGTAAAGTGAGAGGTATAACGACTGTGTAAAGTGGGAGATATAACGACTGTGTGAAGTGAGAGATATAACGACTGTGTAAAGTGAGAGATATAACGACTGTGTAAAGTGAGAGGTATAACGACTGTGTGGAGTGAGAGATATAACGACTGTGTAAAGTGAAAGGTATAACCACTGTGTGGAGTGAGAGATATAACGACTGTGTAAAGTGAGAGATATAACGACTGTGTGGAGTGAGAGATATAACGACGGTGTGAAGTGGGAGATATAACGACAGTATAAAGTGAGAGGTATAACGACTGTGTAAAGTGAGAGGTATAACGACTGTGTGAAGTGGGAGATATAACGACTGTGTGGAGTAAGAGATATAACGACTGTGTAAAGTGAGAGGTATAACGATGGGTGAAGTGAGAGATATAACGACTTTGTGGAGTGGAAGATATAACGACTGTGTAAAGTGAGAGATATAACGACTGTGTGAAGTGGGAGATATAATGACTGTGTGAAGTGGAGATATAATGACTGTGTGAAGTGGGAGATATAACGACTGTGTGAAGTGGGAGATATAATGACTGTGTGAAGTGGGAGATATAACGACTGTGTAAAGTGAGAGATATAACGACTGTGTAAGTGGGAGATATAATGACTGTGTGAAGTGGGAGATATAACGACTGTGTAAAGTGGTAGATATAACGACTGTGTAAAGTGAAAGATATAACGAGTGTGAAGTGGGAGATATAATGACTGTGTGAAGTGGAAGATATAATGACTGTGAAAAGTGAGAGATATAACGACTGTGTAAAGTGAGAGTTATAACGACTGTGTGAAGTGGGAGATATAATGACTGTGTGAAGTGGGAGATATAACGACTGTGTAAAGTGGGAGGTATAACGACTGTGTAAAGTGAGAGGTATAACGATTGTTTGAAGTGGGAGATATAACGACTGTGTGGAGTGGGAGATATAACGACTATGTAAAGTGAGAGGTAAAACGACTGTGTAAAGTGAGAGGTATAACGACTGTGTAAAGTGGGAGATATAACGACTGTGTAAAGTGAGAGGTATAACAACTGTGTGAAGTTTAGAGTTATAACGACTGTGTAAAGTGAGAGGTATAACGACTGTGTAAAGTGAGAGGTATAACGACTGTGTGAAGTGGGAAATATAACGACTGTGTGGAGAGGGAGATATAACGACTATGTAAAGTGAGATATATAACGACTGTGTGGAGTGAAAGATATAACGACTGTGTAAAATGGGAGATATAACAATTGTGTAAAGGGAGAAGTATAACGACTGTGTGGAGTGGGAGATATAACGATTGTGTAAAGTGAGAGGTATAACGACTGTGTGGAGTGGGAGATATAACGACTGTGTCGAGTGAGAGATAATATGAGTGTAAAGTTAGAGATATAACGACTGTGTAAAGTGGGAGGTATAACGACTGTGTAAAGTGAGAGATATAACTACTGTGTGGAGTGAGAGATATAACGACTGTGTGAAGTGAGAGATATAACGACTGTGTAAAGTGAGAAATATAACGACTGTGTAAAGTGAGAGATATAACGACTGTGTGGAGGGAGAGATAAAACGACTATGTGGAGTGAGAGATATAACGACTGTGTAAAGTGAGAGATATAACGACTGTGTAAAGTGAGAGGTATAACGACTGTGTGGAGTGGAAGATATAACGACTATGTAAAATGAGATATATAACGACTGTGTGGAGTGAAAGATATAACGACTTTGTAAAGTGGGAGATATAACGACTGTGTGAAGTGAGAGGTATAACGACTGTGTGGAGTGGGAGATATAACAACTGTTTGTAGGGAAAGATATAAGGCCTGTGTGCAGTAAGAGATATAACGATCATGTGGAAGGGGAAATATAACGACAGTTTGGAGTGGGAGATAAAAAAGACTGTGCGGTTATGGAGATATAATGGTTTTAAGAGTTGAAGATATATCGACTATGTGAATTGAGAGATAAAAGGAGTGGGAGATATAACGATTGTGTAGATTGGGAGATAATACGACTGTGTGTAGTAAGAGAAAAAAAGACTGTGTAAAGTGGGAGATATAAAGACTGTGGAGTGTGAGAGATATAACGACTGTGTGAATTGGGAGATATAACGATTGTGTAAAGTGGGAGATATAACGACTATGTGAAGTGGGAGATATAACGACTGTGTGGAGTGAGAGATATAACGACTTTGTGAAGTGAGACAAATAAATAATATGTGAAGGGAAAAATATAACGATTGTGTGGAGTGAGAGATATAACGACTGTATAAAGTGAGAGATATATATCGACTGTTTGGAGTGAGAGATTTAACGACTGTGTGAAGTGAGTGATATAATGACTGTGTGGAGTGAGAGATATAACGCCTTTGTGAATTGCGAGATATAAGGATATAACGACTGTGTGAAGTAAGAGATATAACGACTGTGTGGAGTGAGAAATAAAACGACTGTGTGGATTATTACATAAAACGACTGTGTAAAATGGGAGATATAACGACTGTTTGAAGTGAGAGATATAACGACTTTGTAGAGTGAGAGATATAACATTTTTTTAAGTGAGAGATATAACGACTATGTGGAGTGGGAGATATAACTACTGTGGAGATTTAGAGATAAAATGACTGTGTGGAGTGGGAGATATAACTACTGTGTAAAGTGAGAGATATATCGACTGTTTGGAGTGAGAGTTTTAACGACTGTGTGAACGGAGTGATAGAACGACTGTGTGGAGTGAAAGATATAACGCCTCTTAAGTGAGAAATATAACGACTGTGTGGAGTGAGAGATATAACGATTATGTGGAGTGAGAGATATAACGACTGTGTAAAGTGAGAGATATAACGACTGTGTGGAGTGAGAGATATAACGACTGTGTAAAGTGAGAGATATAACGACTGTGTAAAGTGAGAGGTATAACGACTGTTTAAAGTGAGAGATATAACGACTTTGTAAAGTAAGAGATAAAACGACTGTGTGAAGTGAGAGATGTAACGACTGTTTAAGTTGGAGGTATAACGACTGTGTAAAGTGAGAGATATAACGACTGTGTGGAGTGAGAGATATAACGACTGTGTGGAGTGAGAGATATAACGACTGTGTAAAGTGAGAGATATAACGACTGTGTGGAGTGAGAGATATAACGACTGTGTAAAGTGAGAGATATAACGACTGTGTAAAGTGAGAGGTATAACGACTGTGTAAAGTGAGAGATATAACGACTTTGTAAAGTAAGAGATAAAACGACTGTGTGAAGTGAGAGATGTAACGACTGTGTGAAGTGAGAGATATAACAACTGTGTGGAGTAAGAGATATAACAACTGTGTAAAGTGAGAGATATAACGACTTTGTGGAGTGAGAGATGTAACGACTGTGTAAAGTGAGAGAAATAACGACTGTGTGGAGTGGGAGACATAACGACTGTGTGAAGTGGGAGATATAACGACTGTGTGGAGTGGGAGATATAACGACTGTGTGGAGTGGAAGATATAACAACTGTGGAGAGTGGAAGATATAACGACTGTGTGGAGTTAGAGATATAACGACTTTGTGAAGTGAGAGATATAACGACTGTGTGAAGTGGAAGATATAACGACTGTGTGTAGTGGAAGATATAACGACAGTGTGCAGTGGAAGATATAACGACTGTGTGGAGTGGAAGATATAACGACTGTGTGTAGTGGAAGATATAACGACTGTGTGGAGTGAGAGTTAAAAAAGACTGTGTGAAGTGGGAGATATAACGACTGTGTTAAGTGGGAGATAAAATGACTGTGTGAAGTAAGAGATATAACGACTCTTTGGAGTAGGAGATATAACGACTATGTGCAGTGGGAGATATTATGACTGTGTGAAGTGAAAAAATATAAAAAATAGGTGGAGTGGTAGACATAACGACTGTGTGAAGTGAGAGGTATTACGACTGTGTGGAGTAAGAGATATAACAACTGTTTGGAGGGAAAAATATAAGGCCTGTGTGCAGTAAGAGATATAACGATTATATGGAAGGGGAAATATAACTACAGTTTTAATTGGGAGATAAAAACGACTGTGCGGTTATGGAGATATAATGGTTTTAAGAATTGAAGATATATCGACTATGTGAATTGAGAGATATAACGATTGTGTGAAGTGGGAGATATAACGACTATGTGAAGTGGGAGATATAACGACTGTGTGGAGTGAGAGATATAACGACTGTGTGAAGTGAGACAAATAAATACTATGTGAAGGGAAAAATATAACGACTGTGTAAAGTGGATTTGGAGATAATACGACTGTGTGTAGTGAGAGAAAAAAGGCTGTGTGAAGTGGGAGATATAATGACTGTGGGTGTGAGAGATATAACGACTGTGTGAATTGGGAGATATAACGACTGTGTAAAGTGAGAGATATATATCGACTGTTTGGAGTGAGAGATTTAACGACTGTGTGAAGTGAGTGATATAATGACTGTGTGGAGTGAGAGATATAACGCCTTTGTGAATTGCGAGATATAACGACTGTGTGAAGTAAGAGATATAACGACTGTGTGGAGTAAGAATTAAAACGACTGTGTGGATTATTACATAAAACGACTGTGTAAAATGGGAGATATAACGACTGTTTGAAGTGAGAGATATAACGACTTTGTAGAGTGAGAGATATAACATTTTTTTGAGTGAGAGATATAACGACTGTGTAGAGTGAGAGATATAACTACTGTGGAGATTTAGAGATAAAATGACTGTGTGGAGTGGGAGATATAACTACTGTGTAAAGTGAGAGATATATCGACTGTTTGGAGTGAGAGTTTTAACGACTGTGTGAAGTGAGTGATATAACGACTGTGTGAAGTGAGAGATATAACGACTTTGTAGAGAGAGAGATGTAACGACTGTGTGAAGTGAGAGATGTAAGGACTGTGTGGAGTGAGAGATATAACGACTGTGTGAAGTGAGAGATATAACGACTTTGTAGAGTGAGAGATGTAACGACTGTGTGATGTGAGAGATGTAACGACTGTGTGGAGTGAAAGATATAACGACTTTGTGGAGTGGGAGATATAACGACTGTGTAGAGTGGGAGATATAACGACTTTGTGGAGTGAGAGATATAACGACTGTGTGAAGTGAGAGATATAACGACTGTGTGAGGTGAGAGATATAACGACTTTGTGGAGTGAGAGATATAACGACTGTGTGAAGTGGAAGATATAATGACTGTGTGTAGTGGAAGATATAACGACTGTGGAGAGTGGAGATATAACGACTGTGTGGAGTGAGAGATATAACGACTGTGTGAAGTGGAAGATATAATGACAGTGTGTAGTGGAAGATATAACGACTGTGGAGAGTGGGAGATATAACGACTGTGTGGAGTGAGAGATATAACGACTGTGTGAAGTGGAAGATATAATGACTGTGTGTAGTGGAAGATATAACGACTGTGTAGAGTGGGAGATATAACGACTGTGTGGAGTGAGAGATATAACGACTGTGTGGTGTGGAAGATGTAACGACTGTGTGGAGTGGAAGATATAACGACTGTGTGGAGTGAGAGTTAAAACGACTGTGTGGAGTGAGAGGTATTACGACTGTGTGGAGTAAGAGATATAACAACTATTTGGAGGGAAAGATATAAGGCCTGTGTGCAGTAGGAGATATAACGATTATGTGGATGGGGAAATATAACGACAGTTTGGAGTGGGAGATAAAAACGACTGTGCGGTTATGGAGATATAATGGTTTTAAGAGTTGAAGATATATCGACTATGTGAATTGAGAGATATAAGGACTTTAAAGTGGGAGATATAACGATTGTGTGGATTTGGAGATAATACGACTGTGTGTAGTGAGAGAAAAAAAGACTATGTGAAGTGGGAGATATAATGACTGTGGAGTGTGAGAGATATAACGACTGTGTGAATTGGGAGATATAACGATTGTGTGAAGTGGGAGATATAACGACTATGTGAAGTGGGAGATATAACGACTGTGTGGAGTGAGAGATATAACGACTGTGTGAAGTGAGACAAATAAATACTATGTGAAGGGAAAAATATAACGATTGTGTGGAGTGAGAGATATAACGACTGTGTAAAGTGAGAGATATATATCGACTGTTTGGAGTGAGAGATTTAACGACTGTGTGAAGTGAGTGATATAATGACTGTGTGGAGTGAGAGATATAACGCCTTTGTGAATTGCGAGATATAACGACTGTGTGAAGTAAGAGATATAACGACTGTGTGGAGTGAGAATTAAAACGACTGTGTGGATTATTACATAAAACGACTGTGTAAAATGGGAGATATAACGACTGTTTGAAGTGGGAGATATAACGACTTTGTAGAGTGAGAGATATAACATTTTTTTGAGTGAGAGATATAACGACTGTGTGGAGTGGGAGATATAACTACTGTGGAGATTTAGAGATAAAATGACTGTGTGGAGTGGGAGATATAACTACTGTGTAAAGTGAGAGATATATCGACTGTTTGGAGTGAGAGTTTTAACGACTGTGTGAAGTGAGTGATATAACGACTGTGTGGAGTGAAAGATATAACGCCTCTTAAGTGAGAAATATAACGACTGTGTGGAGTGAGAGATATAACGATTATGTGGAGTGAGAGATGTAACGACTGTGTTGAGTGAGAGATATAACGACTGTGTGGAGTGAGAGATATAACGACTTTGTGGAGTGAGAGATATAACGACTGTTTAAGTAAGAGATATAAAGACTTTGTGGAGTGAGAGATGTAACGACTGTGTGAAGTGAGAGATGTAACGACTGTGTGGAGTGAGAGATATAACGACTTTGTGGAGTGGGAGATATAACGACTGTGTAGAGTGGGAGATATAACGACTTTGTGGAGTGAGAGATATAACGACTCTGTGGAGTGAGAGATATAACGACTGTGTAAAGTGAGAGATATAATGACTGTGTGGAGTGAGAGATATAACGACTGTGTAAAGTGAGAGATATAACGACTGTGTAAAGTGAGAGGTATAACGACTGTGTAAAGTGAGAGATATAACGACTTTGTAAAGTAAGAGATAAAACGACTGTGTGAAGTGAGAGATGTAACGACTGTGTGAAGTGAGAGATATAACGACTATGTGGAGTGAGAGATGTAACGACTGTGTTGAGTGAGAGATATAACAACTGTGTGGAGTAAGAGATATAACAACTGTGTAAAGTGAGAGATATAACGACTTTGTGGAGTGAGAGATGTAACGACTGTGTGAAGTGAGAGATATAACGACTGTGTGGAGTGGGAGATATAACGACTGTGTGAAGTGGGAGATATAACGACTGTGTGGAGTGGGAGATATAACGACTGTGTGGAGTGAGAGATATAACGACTGTAAGGAGTGGAAGATATAACGACTGTGGAGAGTGGAAGATATAACGACTGTGTGGATTGAGAGATATAACGACTGTGTGGAGTGAGAGATAAAACGACTGTGTGGAGTGGAAGATATAACGACTGTGTGAAAAGAGAGTTATAAAAAACGGTGTGGAGTGAGAGATATAACGACTGTGTGGAGTTAGAGATATAACGACTTTGTGAAGTGAGAGATATAACGACTGTGTGAAGTGGAAGATATAACGACTGTGTGTAGTGGAAGATATAACGACAGTGTGCAGTGGAAGATATAACGACTGTGTGGAGTGGAAGATATAACGACTGTGTGTAGTGGAAGATATAACGACTGTGTGGAGTGAGAGTTAAAAAAGACTGTGTGAAGTGGGAGATATAACGACTGTGTTAAGTGGGAGATAAAATGACTGTGTGAAGTAAGAGATATAACGACTCTTTGGAGTAGGAGATATAACGACTATGTGCAGTGGGAGATATTATGACTGTGTGAAGTGAAAAAATATAAAAAATAGGTGGAGTGGTAGACATAACGACTGTGTGAAGTGAGAGGTATTACGACTGTGTGGAGTAAGAGATATAACAACTGTTTGGAGGGAAAAATATAAGGCCTGTGTGCAGTAAGAGATATAACGATTATGTGGAAGGGGAAATATAACTACAGTTTTGAGTGGGAGATAAAAACGACTGTGCGGTTATGGAGATATAATGGTTTTAAGAATTAAAGAGATATCGACTATGTGAATTGAGAGATATAACGATTGTGTGAAGTGGGAGATATAACGACTATGTGAAGTGGGAGATATAACGACTGTGTGGAGTGAGAGATATAACGACTGTGTGAAGTGAGACAAATAATTACTATGTGAAGGGAAAAATATAACGACTGTGTAAAGTGGATTTGGAGATAATACGACTGTGTGTAGTGAGAGAAAAAAAGGCTGTGTAAAGTGGGAGATATAATGACTGTGGAGTGTGAGAGATATAACGACTGTGTGAATTGGGAGATATAACGACTGTGTAAAGTGAGAGATATATATCGACTGTTTGGAGTGAGAGATTTAACGACTGTGTGAAGTGAGTGATATAATGACTGTGTGGAGTGAGAGATATAACGACTGTGTGAAGTAAGAGATATAACGACTGTGTGGAGTAAGAATTAAAACGACTGTGTGGATTATTACATAAAACGACTGTGTAAAATGGGAGATATAACGACTGTTTGAAGTGAGAGATATAACGACTTTGTAGAGTGAGAGATATAACATTTTTTTGAGTGAGAGATATAACGACTGTGTAGAGTGAGAGATATAACTACTGTGGAGATTTAGAGATAAAATGACTGTGTGGAGTGGGAGATATAACTACTGTGTAAAGTGAGAGATATATCGACTGTTTTGAGTGAGAGTTTTAACGACTGTGTGAAGTGAGTGATATAACGACTGTGTGAAGTGAGAGATATAACGACTTTGTAGAGTGAGAGATATAACGACTGTGTGAAGTGAGAGATATAACGACTGTGTGGAGTGAGAGATATAACGACTGTGTGAAGTGAGAGATATAACGACTTTGTAGAGTGAGAGATGTAACGACTGTGTGAAGTGAGAGATGTAACGACTGTGTCGAGTGAAAGATATAACGACTTTGTGGAGTGGGAGATATAACGACTGTGTAGAGTGGGAGATATAACGACTTTGTGGAGTGAGAGATATAACGACGTGTGAAGTGAGAGATATAACGACTGTGTGAGGTGAGAGATATAACGACTGTGTGGAGTGAGAGATATAACGACTGTCTGAAGTGGAAGATATAATGACTGTGTGTAGTGGAAGATATAACGACTGTGGAGAGTGGGAGATATAACGACTGTGTGGAGTGAGAGATATAACAACTGTTTGGAGGGAAAAATATAAGGCCTGTGTGCAGTAAGAGATATAACGATTAGTGGAAGGGGAAATATAACTACAGTTTTGAGTGGGAGATAAAAACGACTGTGCGGTATGGAGATATAATGGTTTTAAGAATTAAAGAGATATCGACTATGTGAATTGAGAGATATAACGATTGTGTGAAGTGGGAGATATAACGACTATGTGAAGTGGGAGATATAACGACTGTGTGGATTGAGAGATATAATGACTGTGTGGAGTGAGAGATAAAACGACTGTGTGGAGTGGAAGATATAACGACTGTGTGAAAAGAGAGTTATAAAAAACGGTGTGGAGTGAGAGATATAACGACTGTGTGGAGTTAGAGATATAACGACTTTGTGAAGTGAGAGATATAACGACTGTGTGAAGTGGAAGATATAACGACTGTGTGTAGTGGAAGATATAACGACAGTGTGCAGTGGAAGATATAACGACTGTGTGGAGTGGAAGATATAACGACTGTGTGTAGTGGAAGATATAACGACTGTGTGGAGTGAGAGTTAAAAAAGACTGTGTGAAGTGGGAGATATAACGACTGTGTTAAGTGGGAGATAAAATGACTGTGTGAAGTAAGAGATATAACGACTCTTTGGAGTAGGAGATATAACGACTATGTGCAGTGGGAGATATTATGACTGTGTGAAGTGAAAAAATATAAAAAATAGGTGGAGTGGTAGACATAACGACTGTGTGAAGTGAGAGGTATTACGACTGTGTGGAGTAAGAGATATAACAACTGTTTGGAGGGAAAAATATAAGGCCTGTGTGCAGTAAGAGATATAACGATTATGTGGAAGGGGAAATATAACTACAGTTTGAGTGGGAGATAAAAACGACTGTGCGGTTATGGAGATATAATGGTTTTAAGAATTAAAGAGATATCGACTATGTGAATTGAGAGATATAACGATTGTGTGAAGTGGGAGATATAACGACTATGTGAAGTGGGAGATATAACGACTGTGTGGAGTGAGAGATATAACGACTGTGTGAAGTGAGACAAATAAATACTATGTGAAGGGAAAAATATAACGACTGTGTAAAGTGGATTTGGAGATAATACGACTGTGTGTAGTGAGAGAAAAAAAGGCTGTGTAAAGTGGGAGATATAATGACTGTGGAGTGTGAGAGATATAACGACTGTGTGAATTGGGAGATATAACGACTGTGTAAAGTGAGAGATATATATCGACTGTTTGGAGTGAGAGATTTAACGACTGTGTGAAGTGAGTGATATAATGACTGTGTGGAGTGAGAGATATAACGACTGTGTGAAGTAAGAGATATAACGACTGTGTGGAGTAAGAATTAAAACGACTGTGTGGATTATTACATAAAACGACTGTGTAAAATGGGAGATATAACGACTGTTTGAAGTGAGAGATATAACGACTTTGTAGAGTGAGAGATATAACATTTTTTTGAGTGAGAGATATAACGACTGTGTAGAGTGAGAGATATAACTACTGTGGAGATTTAGAGATAAAATGACTGTGTGGAGTGGGAGATATAACTACTGTGTAAAGTGAGAGATATATCGACTGTTTGGAGTGAGAGTTTTAACGACTGTGTGAAGTGAGTGATATAACGACTGTGTGAAGTGAGAGATATAACGACTTTGTAGAGTGAGAGATGTAACGACTGTGTGATGTGAGAGATGTAACGACTGTGTGGAGTGAGAGATATAACGACTGTGTGAAGTGAGAGATATAACGACTTTGTAGAGTGAGAGATGTAACGACTGTGTGATGTGAGAGATGTAACGACTGTGTCGAGTGAAAGATATAACGACTTTGTGGAGTGGGAGATATAACGACTGAGTAGAGTGGGAGATATAACGACTTTGTGGAGTGAGAGATATAACGACTGTGTGAAGTGAGAGATATAACGACTGTGTGAGGTGAGAGATATAACGACTGTGTGGAGTGAGAGATATAACGACTGTCTGAAGTGGAAGATATAATGACTGTGTGTAGTGGAAGATATAACGACTGTGGAGAGTGGGAGATATAACGACTGTGTGGAGTGAGAGATATAACGACTGTGTGAGTGGAAGATATAATGACAGTGTGTAGTGGAAGATATAACGACTGTGGAGAGTGGGAGATATAACAACTGTGTGGAGTGAGAGATATAACGACTGTGTGAAGTGGAAGATATAATGACTGTGTGTAGTGGAAGATATAACGACTGTGTAGAGTGGGAGATATAACGACTGTGTGGAGTGAGAGATATAACGACTGTGTGGTGTGGAAGATGTAACGACTGTGTGGAGTGGAAGATATAACGACTGTGTGGAGTGAGAGTTAAAACGACTGTGTGGAGTGAGAGGTATTACGACTGTGTGGAGTAAGAGATATAACAACTATTTGGAGGGAAAGATATAAGGCCGGTGTGCAATAGGAGATATAACGATTATGTGGATGGGGAAATATAACGACAGTTTGGAGTGGGAGATAAAAACGACTGTGCGGTTATGGTTTTAAGAGTTGAAGATATATCGACTATGTGAATTGAGAGATATAAGACTTTAAAGTGGGAGATATAACGATTGTGTGGATTGGGAGATAATACGACTGTGTGTAGTGAGAGAAAAAAAGACTATATGAAGTGGGAGATATAATGACTGTGGAGTGTGAGAGATATAACGACTGTGTGAATTGGGAGATATAACGATTGTGTGAAGTGGAGATATAACGACTACGTGAAGTGGGAGATATAACGACTGTGTGGAGTGAGAGATATAACGACTGTGTGAAGTGAGACAAATAAATACTATGTGAAGGGAAAAATATAACGATTGTGTGGAGTGAGAGATATAACGACTGTGTAAGGTGAGAGATATATATCGACTGTTTGGAGTGAGAGATTTAACGACTGTGTGAAGTGAGTGATATAATGACTGTGTGGAGTGAGAGATATAACGCCTTTGTGAATTGCGAGATATAACGACTGTGTGAAGTAAGAGATATAACGACTGTGTGGAGTGAGAATTAAAACGACTGTGTGGATTATTACATAAAACGACTGTGTAAAATGGGAGATATAACGACTGTTTGAAGTGGGAGATATAACGACTTTGTAGAGTGAGAGATATAACATTTTTTTGAGTGAGAGATATAACGACTGTGTGGAGTGGGAGTAATAACTACTGTGTAAAGTGAGAGATATATCGACTGTTTGGAGTGAGAGTTTTAACGACTGTGTAAAGTGAGTGATATAACGACTGTGTGGAGTGAAAGATATAACGCCTCTTAAGTGAGAAATATAACGACTGTGTGGAGTGAGAGATATAACGACTATGTGGAGTGAGAGATGTAACGACTGTGTTGAGTGAGAGATATAACGACTTTGTGGAGTGAGAGATATAACGACTGTGTGAAGTGAGAGATATAACGACTTTGTGGAGAGAGAGATGTAACGACTGTGTGAAGTGAGAGATGTAACGACTGTGTGGAGTGAGAGATATAACGACTTTGTGGAGTGGGAGATATAACGACTGTGTAGAGTGGGAGATATAACGACTTTGTGGAGTGAGAGATATAACGACTGTGTGAAGTGAGAGATATAACGACTGTGTGAAGTGAAAGATATAACGACTGTGTGTAGTGGAAGATATAACGACTGTGGAGAGTGGGAGATATAACGACTGTGTGAAGTGGAAGATATAACGACTGTGGAGAGTGGGAGATATAACGACTGTGTGAAGTGGAAGATATAACGACTGTGTAGAGTGAGAGATATAACGACTGTGTGAAGTGGAAGATATAATGACTGTGTGTAGTGGGAGATATAACGACTG
>JAZGLO010006658.1:0-95927 GCA_036873155.1 Biomphalaria sudanica | reverse complement strand
GTGGAAGATATAACGACTGTGGAGAGTGGGAGATATAACGACTGTTTGAAGTGGAAGATATAACGACTGTGGAGAGTGGGAGATATAACGACTGTGTGAAGTGGAAGATATAACGACTGTTGAGAGTGGGAGATATAACGACTTTGTGGAGTGAGAGATGTAACGACTTTGTGGAGTGGGAGATATAACGACTGTGTGAAGTGGAAGATATAATGACTGTGTGTAGTGGAAGATATAACGACTGTGTGGAGTGAGAGATATAACGACTGTGTGAAGTGGAAGATATAACGACTGTGGAGAGTGGGAGATATAACGACTTTGTGGAGTGAGAGATATAACGATTGTGTGAAGTGAGAGATGTAACGACTTTCTGGAGTGAGAGATATAACGACTTTGTGGTGTGGGAGATATAACGACTGTGGAGAGTGGGAGATATAACGACTTTGTGGAGTGAGAGATATAACGACTGTGTGGAGTGAGAGATATAACGACTTTGTGGAGTGAGAGATATAACGACTGTGTGAAGTGAGAGATGTAACGACTGTGTGAAGTGAGAGATATAACGACTGTGGAGAGTTGGAGATATAACGACTGTGTGAAGTGGAAGATATAATGACTGTGTGTAGTGGAAGATATAACGACTGTGTGTAGTGGAAGATATAACGACTGTTGAGGGTGGGAGATATAACGACTGTGTGGAGTGAGAGATATAACGACTTTGTGAAGTGGAAGATATAATGACTGTGTGGAGTGAGAGATGTAACGACTGTGTGAAGTGGAAGATATAACGACTGTGGAGAGTGGGAGATATAACAACTTTGTGGAGTGAGAGATATAACGACTGATATAAGTGGAAGATATAAAGACTGTGTGTAGTGGAAGATATAACGACTGTGTAAAGTGAGAGGTATAACGACTGTGTGGTGTGGAAGATGTAACTACTGTGTGGAGTGGAAGATATAACGACTGTGTGGAGTGAGATATATAACGACTGTGTGAAGTGGAAGATATAATGACTGTGGAGAGTGGGAGATATAACGACTGTGGAGAGTGGGAGATATAACGACTTTGTGGAGTGAGAGATATAACGACTGTGTTAAGTGAGAGATGTAACGACTTTCTGGAGTGAGAGATATAACGACTTTGTGGTGTGGGAGATATAACGACTGTGGAGAGTGGGAGATATAACGACTTTGTGGAGTGAGAGATATAACGACTGTGTGGAGTGAGAGATATAACGACTTTGTGGAGTGAGAGATATAACGACTGTGTGAAGTGAGAGATGTAACGACTGTGTGAAGTGAGAGATATAACGACTGTGGAGAGTGGGAGATATAACGACTGTGTGAAGTGGAAGATATAATGACTGTGTGTAGTGGAAGATATAACGACTGTGTGTAGTGGAAGATATAACGACTGTTGAGGGTGGGAGATATAACGACTGTGTGGAGTGAGAGATATAACGATTTTGTGAAGTGGAAGATATAACGACTGTGTGGAGTGAGAGATAAAACGACTGTGTGAAGTGCAAGATATAACGACTGTGGAGAGTGGGAGATATAACAACTTTGTGGAGTGAGAGATATAACGACTGATATAAGTGGAAGATATAAAGACTGTGTGTAGTGGAAGATATAACGACTGTGGAGAATGGGAGATATAACGACTGTGTGGAGTGAGAGATATAACGACTGTGTGGTGTGGAAGATGTAACTACTGTGTGGAGTGGAAGATATAAATACTGTGTTGAGTGAGAGTTAAAACGACTGTGTGGAGTGAGAGATATAACGACTGTGTGAAGTGGAAGATATAATGACTGTGTGTAGTGGAAGATGTAACGACTGTGGGAGAGTGGGAGATATAACGACTGTGTGGAGTGAGAGATGTAACGACTGTGTGGAGTGGAAGATATAACGACTGTGTGGAGTGAGAGTTAAAACGACTGTG
Source organism: Biomphalaria sudanica (assembly GCA_036873155.1). Classification (NCBI taxonomy): domain Eukaryota; kingdom Metazoa; phylum Mollusca; class Gastropoda; family Planorbidae; genus Biomphalaria; species Biomphalaria sudanica. The sequence continues at coordinate 93,980 of JAZGLO010006658.1, read as the reverse complement.
TGGAGTGAGAGATATAACGACTGTGTGGAGTGAGAGATATAACGACTGTGGAGAGTGGGAGATATAACAACTGTGTGGAGTGAGAGATATAACGACTGTGTGGTGTGGAAGATGTAACGACTGTGTGAGTGGAAGATATAACGACTGTGTGGAGTGAGAGTTAAAACGACTGTGTGGAGTGAGAGATATAACGACTGTGTGGATTTAGAGATATAACGACTGTGTGGAGTGAGAGATATAACGACTGTGTGAAGTTGAAGATATAACGACAGTGTGGAGTGGAAGATATAACGACTGTGTGGAGTGGAAGATATAACGACTGTGTGGAGTGAGAGATATAATGACTCTGTGGAGTGGAAGATATAACGACTGTGTGGAGTGGAAGATATAACGACTGTGTGGAGTGGGAGATATATATCGACTGTGTGGAGTGAGAGATATAACGACTTTGTAAAGTGAGAGATATATATCGACTGTTTGGAGTGAGAGATTTAACGACTGTGTGAAGTTGAAGATATAACGACAGTGTGGAGTGGAAGATATAACGACTGTGTGGAGTGGAAGATATAACGACTTTGTTGTGGAAGATATAACGACTGTGGAGAGTGGTTGATATAACGACTGTGTGAAGTGGAAGATATAACGACTGTGGAGAGTGGGAGATATAACGACTGTGTGAAGTGGAAGATATAATGACTGTGTGTAGTGGAAGATATAACGACTGTGGAGAGTGGGAGATATAACGACTGTGTGAAGTGGAAGATATAACGACTGTGGAGAGTGGGAGATATAACGACTGTGTGAAGTGGAAGATATAACGACTGTGGAGAGTGGGAGATATAACGACTTTGTGGAGTGAGAGATATAACGACTGTGTGAAGTGAGAGATGTAACGACTTTGTGAAGTGGAGAGATATAACGACTTTGTGGAGTGGGAGATATAACGACTGTGTGAAGTGGAAGATATAATGACTGTGTGTAGTGGAAGATATAACGACTGTGTGGAGTGAGAGATATAACGACTGTGTGAAGTGGAAGATATAATGACTGTGGAGAGTGGGAGATATAACGACTGTGGAGAGTGGGAGATATAACGACTTTGTGGAGTGAGAGATATAACGACTGTGTGAAGTGAGAGATGTAACGACTTTCTGGAGTGAGAGATAAAACGACTTTGTGGTGTGGGAGATATAACGACTGTGGAGAGTGGGAGATATAACGACTTTGTGGAGTGAGAGATATAACGACTGTGTGGAGTGAGAGATATAACGACTTTGTGGAGTGAGAGATATAACGACTGTGTGAAGTGAGAGATGTAACGACTGTGTGAAGTGAGAGATATAACGACTGTGGAGAGTGGGAGATATAACGACTGTGTGAAGTGGAAGATATAATGACTGTGTGTAGTGGAAGATATAACGACTGTGTGTAGTGGAAGATATAACGACTGTTGAGGGTGGGAGATATAACGACTGTGTGGAGTGAGAGATATAACGACTTTGTGAAGTGGAAGATATAACGACTGTGTGGAGTGAGAGATGTAACGACTGTGTGAAGTGGAAGATATAACGACTGTGGAGAGTGGGAGATATAACAACTTTGTGGAGTGAGAGATATAACGACTGATATAAGTGGAGATATAAAGACTGTGTGTAGTGGAAGATATAACGACTGTGGAGATGGGAGATATAACGACTGTGTGGAGTGAGAGATATAACGACTGTGTGGTGTGGAAGATGTAACTACTGTGTGGAGTGGAAGATATAAAGACTGTGTTGAGTGAGAGTTAAAACGACTGTGTGGAGTGAGAGATATAACGACTGTGTGAAGTGGAAGATATAATGACTGTGTGTAGTGGAAGATGTAACGACTGTGGAGAGTGGGAGATATAACGACTGTGTGGAGTGAGAGATGTAACGACTGTGTGGAGTGGAAGATATAACGACTGTGTGGAGTGAGAGTTAAAACGACTGTGTGGAGTGAGAGATATAACGACTGTGTGGAGTTAGAGATATAACGACTGTGGAGAGTGGGAGATATAACAACTGTGTGGAGTGAGAGATATAACGACTGTGTGGTGTGGAAGATGTAACGACTGTGTGGAGAGGAAGATATATCGACTGTGTGGAGTGAGAGTTAAAACGACTGTGTGGAGTGAGAGATATAACGACTGTGTGGAGTTAGAGATATAACGACTGTGTGGAGTGAGAGATATAACGACTGTGTGAAGTTGAAAATATAACGACAGTGTGGAGTGGAAGATATAACGACTGTGTGGAGTGGAAGATATAACGACTGTGTGGAGTGGAAGATATAACGACTGTGTGGAGTGAGAGATATAATGACTCTGTGGAGTGGAAGATATAACGACTGTGTGGAGTGGAAGATATAACGACTGTGTGGAGTGGGAGATATAACGACTATGTGAAGTGGGAGATATATATCGACTGTGTGGAGTGAGAGATATAACGACTGTGTGAAGTGAGACAAATAAATACTATGTGAAGGGAAAAATATAACGATTGTGTGGAGTGAGAGATATAACGACTTTGTAAAGTGAGAGATATATATCGACTGTTTGGAGTGAGAGATTTAACGACTGTGTGAAGTGAGTGATATAATGACTGTGGAGTGAGAGATATAACGCCTTTGTGAATTGCGAGATATAACGACTGTGTGAAGTAAGAGATATAACGACTGTGTGGAGTGAGAATTAAAACGACTGTGTGGATTATTACATAAAACGACTGTGTAAAATGGGAGATATAACGACTGTTTGAAGTGAGAGATATAACGACTTTGTAGAGTGAGAGATATAACATTTTTTTGAGCGAGAGATATAACGACTGTGTGGAGTGGGAGATATAACTACTGTGGAGATTTAGAGATAAAATGACTTTGGAGTGGGAGATATAACTACTGTGTAAAGTGAGAGATATATCGACTGTTTGGAGTGAGAGTTTTAACGACTGTGTGAAGTGAGTGATATAACGACTGTGTGGAGTGAAAGATATAACGCCTCTTAAGTGAGAAATATAACGACTGTGTGGAGTGAGAGATATAACGATTATGTGGAGTGAGAGATGTAACGACTGTGTTGAGTGAGAGATATAACGACTGTGTGGAGTGAGAGATATAATGACTTTGTGGAGTGAGAGATATAACGACTGTTTAAGTGAGAGATATAAAGACTTTGTGGAGTGAGAGATGTAACGACTGTGTGAAGTGAGAGATGTAACGACTGTGTGGAGTGAGAGATATAACGACTTTGTGGAGTGGGAGATATAACGACTGTGTAGAGTGGGAGATATAACGACTTTGTGGAGTGAGAGATATAACGACTGTGTGAAGTGAGAAATATAACGACTGTGTGAAGTGAGAGATATAACGACTTTGTGGAGTGAGAGATATAACGACTGTGTAAAGTGAGAGATATAACGACTGTGTGAAGTGGAAGATATAATGACTGTGTGTAGTGGAAGATATAACGACTGTGTTGAGTGAGAGTTAAAACGACTGTGTGGAGTGAGAGATATAACGACTGTGTGTAGTGGAAGATATAACGACTGTGGAGAGTGGGAGATATAATGACTGTGTGGAGTGAGAGATATAACGACTGTGTGAAGTGGAAGATATAATGACTGTGTGGTGTGGAAGATATAATGGACTGTGTGTAGTGGAAGATATAACGACTGTGTGAAGTGAGAGATAACGACTGTGTGGAGTGGAAGATATAATGACTGTGTGGTGTGGAAGATGTAACGACTGTGTGAAGTTGAAGATATAACGACTGTGTGTAGTGTAAGATATAACGACAGTGTGGAGTGGAAGATATAACGACTCTGTGGAGTGCAAGATATAACGACTGTGTGTAGTGGAAGATATAACGACTATGTGGAGTGGAAGATATAACGACTGTGTGAAGTGAGAGATAACGACTGTGTGAAGTGGAAGATATAATGACTGTGTGGTGTGGAAGATGTAACGACTGTGTGGAGTGGAAGATATAACGACTGTGTGGAGTGAGAGATATAACGACTGTGTGAAGTTGAAGATATAACGACTGTGTGTAGTGGAAGATATAACGACAGTGTGGAGTGGAAGATATAACGACTCTGTGGAGTGCAAGATATAACGACTGTGTGTAGTGGAAGATATAACGACTCTGTGGAGTTCAAGATATAACGACTGTGTGTAGTGGAAGATATAACGACTGTGTGGAGTGGAAGATATAACGACTGTGTGGAGTGGAATATATAACGATTGTGTGGAGTGAGAGATATAATGACTGTGTGGAGTGGAAGATATAACGACTGTGTGGAGTGGAAGATATAACGACTGTGTGGAGTGGAATATATAACGACTGTGTGGAGTGGAAGATATAACGACTATGTGGAGTGGAAGATATAACGACTGTGTGTAGTGGAAGATATAACGACTATGTGGAGTGAGAGATATAACGACTGTGTGAAGTGGAAGATATAACAACTGTGTGAAGTGGAAGATATAACGACTGTGTGAAGTGGAAGATATAACGACTGTGTGGAGTGGAAGATATAACGACTATGTGGAGTGAGAGATATAACGACTGTGTGAAGTCGAAGATATAACGACTGTGTGAAGTGGAAGATATAACGACTGTGTGAAGTGGAAGATATAACGACTGTGTGAAGTGGAAGATATAACGACTGTGTGTAGTGGAAGATATAACGACTATGTGGAGTGGAAGATATAACGACTGTGTGGAGTGAGAGATATAAGGACTGTGTGAAGTGGAAGATATAACGACTGTGTGTAGTGGAAGATATAATGACTGTGTGTAGTGGAAGATATAACGACTGTGTGAAGTGAGAGATAACGACTGTGTGGAGTGGAAGATATAATGACTGTGTGGAGTGGAAGATGTAACGACTGTGTGGAGTGGGAGATATAACGACTGTGTGAAGTGAGAGATGTAACGACTTTCTGGAGTGAGAGATATAACGACTTTGTGGTGTGGGAGATATAACGACTGTGGAGAGTGGGAGATATAACGACTTTGTGGAGTGAGAGATATAACGACTGTGTGGAGTGAGAGATATAACGACTTTGTGGAGTGAGAGATATAACGACTGTGTGAAGTGAGAGATGTAACGACTGTGTGAAGTGAGAGATATAACGACTGTGGAGAGTGGGAGATATAACGACTGTGTGAAGTGGAAGATATAATGACTGTGTGTAGTGGAAGATATAACGACTGTGTGTAGTGGAAGATATAACGACTGTTGAGGGTGGGAGATATAACGACTGTGTGGAGTGAGAGATATAACGACTTTGTGAAGTGGAAGATATAACGACTGTGTGGAGTGAGAGATGTAACGACTGTGTGAAGTGGAAGATATAACGACTGTGGAGAGTGGGAGATATAACAACTTTGTGGAGTGAGAGATATAACGACTGATATAAGTGGAAGATATAAAGACTGTGTGTAGTGGAAGATATAACGACTGTGGAGAATGGGAGATATAACGACTGTGTGGAGTGAGAGATATAACGACTGTGTGGTGTGGAAGATGTAACTACTGTGTGGAGTGGAAGATATAAAGACTGTGTTGAGTGAGAGTTAAAACGACTGTGTGGAGTGAGAGATATAACGACTGTGTGAAGTGGAAGATATAATGACTGTGTGTAGTGGAAGATGTAACGACTGTGGAGAGTGGGAGATATAACGACTGTGTGGAGTGAGAGATGTAACGACTGTGTGGAGTGGAAGATATAACGACTGTGTGGAGTGAGAGTTAAAACGACTGTGTGGAGTGAGAGATATAACGACTGTGTGGAGTTAGAGATATAACGACTGTGGAGAGTGGGAGATATAACAACTGTGTGGAGTGAGAGATATAACGACTGTGTGGTGTGGAAGATGTAACGACTGTGTGGAGAGGAAGATATATCGACTGTGTGGAGTGAGAGTTAAAACGACTTGTGTGGAGTGAGAGATATAACGACTGTGTGGAGTTAGAGATATAACGACTGTGTGGAGTGAGAGATATAACGACTGTGTGAAGTTGAAAATATAACGACAGTGTGGAGTGGAAGATATAACGACTGTGTGGAGTGGAAGATATAACGACTGTGTGGAGTGGAAGATATAACGACTGTGTGGAGTGAGAGATATAATGACTCTGTGGAGTGGAAGATATAACGACTGTGTGGAGTGGAAGATATAACGACTGTGTGGAGTGGGAGATATAACGACTATGTGAAGTGGGAGATATATATCGACTGTGTGGAGTGAGAGATATAACGACTGTGTGAAGTGAGACAAATAAATACTATGTGAAGGGAAAAATATAACGATTGTGTGGAGTGAGAGATATAACGACTTTGTAAAGTGAGAGATATATATCGACTGTTTGGAGTGAGAGATTTAACGACTGTGTGAAGTGAGTGATATAATGACTGTGGAGTGAGAGATATAACGCCTTTGTGAATTGCGAGATATAACGACTGTGTGAAGTAAGAGATATAACGACTGTGTGGAGTGAGAATTAAAACGACTGTGTGGATTATTACATAAAACGACTGTGTAAAATGGGAGATATAACGACTGTTTGAAGTGAGAGATATAACGACTTTGTAGAGTGAGAGATATAACATTTTTTTGAGCGAGAGATATAACGACTGTGTGGAGTGGGAGATATAACTACTGTGGAGATTTAGAGATAAAATGACTTTGGAGTGGGAGATATAACTACTGTGTAAAGTGAGAGATATATCGACTGTTTGGAGTGAGAGTTTTAACGACTGTGTGAAGTGAGTGATATAACGACTGTGTGGAGTGAAAGATATAACGCCTCTTAAGTGAGAAATATAACGACTGTGTGGAGTGAGAGATATAACGATTATGTGGAGTGAGAGATGTAACGACTGTGTTGAGTGAGAGATATAACGACTGTGTGGAGTGAGAGATATAATGACTTTGTGGAGTGAGAGATATAACGACTGTTTAAGTGAGAGATATAAAGACTTTGTGGAGTGAGAGATGTAACGACTGTGTGAAGTGAGAGATGTAACGACTGTGTGGAGTGAGAGATATAACGACTTTGTGGAGTGGGAGATATAACGACTGTGTAGAGTGGGAGATATAACGACTTTGTGGAGTGAGAGATATAACGACTGTGTGAAGTGAGAAATATAACGACTGTGTGAAGTGAGAGATATAACGACTTTGTGGAGTGAGAGATATAACGACTGTGTAAAGTGAGAGATATAACGACTGTGTGAAGTGGAAGATATAATGACTGTGTGTAGTGGAAGATATAACGACTGTGTTGAGTGAGAGTTAAAACGACTGTGTGGAGTGAGAGATATAACGACTGTGTGTAGTGGAAGATATAACGACTGTGGAGAGTGGGAGATATAATGACTGTGTGGAGTGAGAGATATAACGACTGTGTGAAGTGGAAGATATAATGACTGTGTGGTGTGGAAGATATAATGACTGTGTGTAGTGGAAGATATAACGACTGTGTGAAGTGAGAGATAACGACTGTGTGGAGTGGAAGATATAATGACTGTGTGGTGTGGAAGATGTAACGACTGTGTGAAGTTGAAGATATAACGACTGTGTGTAGTGTAAGATATAACGACAGTGTGGAGTGGAAGATATAACGACTCTGTGGAGTGCAAGATATAACGACTGTGTGTAGTGGAAGATATAACGACTATGTGGAGTGGAAGATATAACGACTGTGTGAAGTGAGAGATAACGACTGTGTGAAGTGGAAGATATAATGACTGTGTGGTGTGGAAGATGTAACGACTGTGTGGAGTGGAAGATATAACGACTGTGTGGAGTGAGAGATATAACGACTGTGTGAAGTTGAAGATATAACGACTGTGTGTAGTGGAAGATATAACGACAGTGTGGAGTGGAAGATATAACGACTCTGTGGAGTGCAAGATATAACGACTGTGTGTAGTGGAAGATATAACGACTCTGTGGAGTTCAAGATATAACGACTGTGTGTAGTGGAAGATATAACGACTGTGTGGAGTGGAAGATATAACGACTGTGTGGAGTGGAATATATAACGATTGTGTGGAGTGAGAGATATAATGACTGTGTGGAGTGGAAGATATAACGACTGTGTGGAGTGGAAGATATAACGACTGTGTGGAGTGGAATATATAACGACTGTGTGGAGTGGAAGATATAACGACTATGTGGAGTGGAAGATATAACGACTGTGTGTAGTGGAAGATATAACGACTATGTGGAGTGAGAGATATAACGACTGTGTGAAGTGGAAGATATAACAACTGTGTGAAGTGGAAGATATAACGACTGTGTGAAGTGGAAGATATAACGACTGTGTGGAGTGGAAGATATAACGACTATGTGGAGTGAGAGATATAACGACTGTGTGAAGTCGAAGATATAACGACTGTGTGAAGTGGAAGATATAACGACTGTGTGAAGTGGAAGATATAACGACTGTGTGAAGTGGAAGATATAACGACTGTGTGTAGTGGAAGATATAACGACTATGTGGAGTGGAAGATATAACGACTGTGTGGAGTGAGAGATATAAGGACTGTGTGAAGTGGAAGATATAACGACTGTGTGTAGTGGAAGATATAATGACTGTGTGTAGTGGAAGATATAACGACTGTGTGAAGTGAGAGATAACGACTGTGTGGAGTGGAAGATATAATGACTGTGTGGAGTGGAAGATGTAACGACTGTGTGGAGTGGAAGATATAACGACTGTGTGGAGTGAGAGATATAACGACTGTGTGAAGTTGAAGATATAACGACTGTGTGTAGTGGAAGATATAACGACAGTGTGGAGTGGAAGATATAACGACTCTGTGGAGTGCAAGATATAACGACTGTGTGTAGTGGAAGATATAACGACTGTGTGGAGTGGAAGATATAACGACTGTGTGAAGTGAGAGATAACGACTGTGTGAAGTGGAAGATATAATGACTGTGTGGTGTGGAAGATGTAACGACTGTGTGGAGTGGAAGATATAACGACTGTGTGGAGTGAGAGATATAACGACTGTGTGAAGTTGAAGATATAACGACTGTGTGTAGTGGAAGATATAACGACAGTGTGGAGTGGAAGATATAACGACTCTGTGGAGTGCAAGATATAACGACTGTGTGTAGTGGAAGATATAACGACTCTGTGGAGTTCAAGATATAACGACTGTGTGTAGTGGAAGATATAACGACTGTGTGGAGTGGAAGATATAACGACTGTGTGGAGTGGAAGATATAACGATTGTGTGGAGTGAGAGATATAATGACTGTGTGAAGTGGAAGATATAACGACTGTGTGGAGTGGAAGATATAACGACTGTGTGGAGTGGAATATATAACGACTGTGTGAAGTGGAAGATATAACGACTATGTGGAGTGGAAGATATAACGACTGTGTGTAGTGGAAGATATAACGACTATGTGGAGTGAGAGATATAGACTGTGTTAAGTGGAAGATATAACAACTGTGTGAAGTGGAAGATATAACGACTGTGTGAAGTGGAAGATATAACGACTGTGTGGAGTGGAAGATATAACGACTATGTGGAGTGAGAGATATAACGACTGTGTGAAGTCGAAGATATAACGACTGTGTGAAGTGGAAGATATAACGACTGTGTGAAGTGGAAGATATAACGACTGTGTGAAGTGGAAGATATAACGACTGTGTGTAGTGGAAGATATAACGACTATGTGGAGTGGAAGATATAACGACTGTGTGGAGTGAGAGATATAAGGACTGTGTGAAGTGGAAGATATAACGACTGTGTGTAGTGGAAGATATAACGACTGTGTGGAGTGGAAGATATAACGACTGTGTGGAGTGAGAGTTAAAACGACTGTGTGGAGTGAGAGATATAACGACTGTGTGGAGTGAGAGATATAACGACAGTGTGGAGTGGAAGATATAACAACTCTGTGGAGTGGAAGATATAACAACTGTGTGGAGTGAGAGTTAAAACGACTGTGTGGAGTGAGAGATATAACGACTGTATGGAGTGAGAGATATAACGACTGTGTGGAGTGAGAGATATAACGACTTTGTGGAGTGGAAGATATAACAACTGTGTGGAGTGAGAGATATAACGACTGTGTGTATTGGAAGATATAACGACTCTGTGAAGTGAGAGGTATAAAGTGTACATGAAAAAGAGTGATGTGATATTAGCTTTGTAAAGACAATGTACAATTTTTCAAAGTTTCAATTTGATCCGACATTTGGTAATGATAGAAATTTCGTGTACAAGATTTCACCCACACAGCCTGCCTCAGGCATTCGCAAACTACGCAGCCGCCTAGGGTCCTTGATTTGTGGGGTCCCCTTCCAGGACCTATTTAACTGTTCCCCAATGTTCTTGTTGTAGTACACTAAGTTGTAAATAAATTGTGTGCCTTTTTTTTTAGCGTTTTATTTTTCTTTTTTGGTCCACCAAATTCACTTCGCTTAGGGCCTAAAAATATCTAATGCCGGCCCTGCCACCCAGACAAACAGTAAGTTCTTATAAGTTTTGTAATAAAAAGTGCACACCCTATATCTCCCATTGCGTTATTATATGGAAAGCACTACTACTGCAGTACTAAAGCATTAAGATCACTCAATTTTTTTTCCAACAAAAACTTTGGCGTCCTCTTAAACTATTTCATAGTTTGTGTTTTTATCCTTGTGTGTGTAGCAAAGTTTTTGTGGATATAGTTTTTTTCTTCTTTCTTCAAGTTGGATGAAAAGTTTAGAAGTGTTTTATCTTTGTAGATAGCGACAGAGACTAAAACCTTGTCCGTCGGCCCTACCAGCTCCAATATGGAATTTCTTTTTGAAATGAAATGATTCCTGCACAGTGCACAGGTTTGTCATTTCACGAACAAAACACACACTTTAGGCTAGGATCGGTAAAAGTGTATGTCTGTAAGTGTGTGGGGAATCTCTCCTTCCACCGGATTTACCCATTTTCATTTTCTATTTCTTCATGATACAAAAAAAAAAAAGGTGTGGGGGGGGGGATAGAAATGCTGAATTTCCATTTATTAACAAAAGATTGGATTTTCTACATAAAGAGTATTTTTAGAAGAAATTAACATATAAATATACTGACATATTCTTTAGTTGAAGTTGCACCAATTTACGACAATCAAATCTTCTCTCTTCAAAAGGTTTAGGGTGAATCAAAGTGAAAGAAGCATGGGGGAGATTGCTTTCCCCCTAAATGGGACCTAACAGTGCTATTATCACTCTAGTGAAGGTGGCGATATCAATTGGCCTCCTTCAGTCTTAGAATGATTATGGTTCATCTGAACATTTTTCATATGAATGTGGAGCCCTATTTTGGTGGTAGAGGAGCTGGCCATTTCCCGTGTGGCACGCTTTTCTTTAAGAGCTGAGGCCCATGTTTTCTCCACTTTCTATAGCTTTCTTGGTCACCGTCTCTCTCCAGCTAGTGCGGTCTAAGGCTATCTCTTCCCAATGGTCAGTGATTTTAAATCCTGCTTTATCACATCAACGGGGGGGGCGACCAGTTTTTCTTAAACCAGACGCAAGTAGCACGTACAGTAAGATTTTCTGCATACGATTGTCCTCCATCCGGCGAACATGTCGAGCCAGGGTAGGCGGCGTTCCCTGATTACTGTAAAGATGCTGGGAAGGCCGTTCTCGCGAGGATTTCGGTGTTACACACTCTTTCTTTGTGAGATTTTTCTACAGCATATTCACCCCCCTCCCCTCCTCCTCCTTTATTTCGTGTCATCTGAACGTGTTGCACTTGCATCTTGTTAGAAGACTTTGATAGAGTTGACATTACAATGATTTGATGACTAACAAAGTGCAATGAAGCGGCTTTCAATCATCTAGTGTACTGATGTCAAATGAAATGCGTAGTTATTCTCTAACTTTAAATTAGAATGTTTCTCTGTCATACAAGTGAGCATTGTCTACTGTTTAGTATTGCAATGCCACAAATGTATAATGTAATCAATAAATGTGAATGAGTGACTTCTTTCTTCTACTATAAATATGTTTTGATTTCTCAACAGATCCAACCGAAGTCATGTATGTCAGATGCGAGAGCCCAAAACCTAGCCACTACGTAGACGAGATAGGTTTCGTTAAGGAGAAACGAGGACATTCCAGAAGTCCAGCCAGACAACACAGGGAGTATGTGGAGCCCGAGAAGGTATGCAGGAGTCAGCGCACTTGCGATTGCAACGAGGACCATGAGGAGAGCTTTGCGAACGATCACTACAAAGGGTATCCAGTTAGTCACAGAAGCATGTATACAGGGAAGGCCGAGTCTAGAGATCCTCCTCCTTACCCCCGGATGGAAGAAAATGAGAAGAACTGCGCTACAAAAATGCAGTCTCAATCCCCCTATCAGAGCGACTTCTCTACTGAAAGAAGTGATCGCTTTTATTACAATGACAAGTCAGCATCAGCTAGTAAGGCTAGAAGTCACCCAATGGCTGGGTTCAAAGCCCAAGCGGAGGTTCCAAAGCAGAACTCGTTGCTACCAGAGGACGCCTCCAAGGTCGTATACGCCCCAATCAGTCCTCGAGGGCAAACCAAGCTTTGCTTATCTCAAACGCCCCAATGGTCACCAAATGGCACAAAGCGGTCATCAAACTGCTGCCAGGGACTTTTCCGGAATCAGAGTGGCTATCAAATGCTTGGCGTCTACAAGGAAGTCGACGAAAGATCAAATAGCTCGAAAGTTCCACAACAATATCAACACTATCCTGATAGTTCTCAACGTATTCCTCGAGGATGTTTTATGAATAGAGAAGAAGAGCATGAAACTTAAAGATCGAGTAGAAGCTTCAAGTCATCTCTAACCATCACCAAGCTTGCTGTTCTTTCAAGTTAATTAGTCAGTGTTAAGCGTTGGTTTGAAAACATTGCACATTCCCACTAAGTCAATAATGTTGAAAAGGGGACATTTGAGATTACGAAACATGTTGATGCAAAACAGAGATTTTAACATGAAGAAATCATTGAATAACAAAAACCCCCACCCCTTCTCTCTCGTTTCTGTACTGGAAACGAATGTACTGTTAGCAGCCAAACTTCAAACTTTTCAACGTGATTGGCTCAAAGTTGACAGAAGAAATACAATTTGTTTCATTAAGTGAATCTATTCTATATTTGCAATAGATATATAGTAGATATATACAGTGGACCAAATAAGTTAATGTTTATAATGAAAATTTACAATAGCTTGTTGAACTTCATAGTTGTTCCATTCAGTAAATAGTATTGCCTCTCAATTAGTCTTCTCTTTTTTTTTCATTGTACATTTAAACTTAACTCTCCACCAAAGAAGCAGATACTAAATGAAACAAGATCCTAAACTGACTCTCCACCAAAGAAGCAGATACTAAATGAAACAAGATCCTAAACTGACTCTCCACCAAAGAAGCAGATACTAAATGAAACAAGATCCTAAACTGAATCTCCACCAAAGAAGCAGATACTAAATGAAACAAGATTTTAAACTGACTCTCCACCAAAGAAGCAGATACTAAATGAAACAAGATCCTAAACTGACTCTCCACCAAAGGAGCAGATACTAAATGACAAAAGATCCTAAACTGACTCTCCACCAAAGAAGCAGATACTAATTGAAACAAGCTCCTAAACTGACTCTCCACCAAAGAAGCAGATACTAATTGAAACAAGCTCCTAAACTGACTCCACCAAAGAAGCAGATACTAATTGAAACAAGATCCTAAACTGACTCTCCACCAAAGATGCAGATACTAAATTAAACAAGATCCTAAACTGACTCCACTAAAGAAGCAGAAACCAATGAGGCAAGCTCCTAAACTGACTCCACTAAAGAAGCAGATACTAATTGAAACAAGATCCTAAACTGACTCCACGAAAGAAGCAGATACTAAATGAAACAAGATCCTAAACTGACTCCACCAAAGAAGCAGATACTAAATGAAACAAGATCCTAAACTGACTCCACCAAAGAAGCAGATACTAATTGAAACAAGATCCTAAACTGACTCTCCACCAAAGATGCAGATACTAAATTAAACAAGCTCCTAAACTGACTCGACCAAAGAAGCAGATACTAAATGAAACAAGATTCTAAACTGACTCCACCAAAGAAGCAGATACTAATTGAAACAAGATCCTAAACTGACTCTCCACCAAAGATGCAGATACTAAATTAAACAAGATCCTAAACTGACTCCACTAAAGAAGCAGAAACCAATGAGGCAAGCTTCTAAACTGACTCCACCAAAGAAGCAGATACTAATTGAAACAAGATCCTAAATTGACTCCACTAAAGAAGCAGATACTAATCGAAACAAGATCCTAAAGTGACTCTCCACCAAAGATGCAGATACTAAATTAAACAAGATCCTAAACTGACTCCACCAAAGAAGCAAATACTTTATGAATCACGATCAGCCTTTTCGTCCCTGAAAAAAGTTTTTGCTTTCCATTGATTTAGTTAACTGCTTCCTAAATGTTCCTGGATCTGAAAGTGATCTAAAACAGAAACAAAAATTGAATGAATACATTTTGTCATTTGTCAACGAGTCGAGGTCTTTCAATGTTTTAACGTCCATGTGTACACACCCACACCATTTTCACAGCTGTTTTCTTTGATCCTTTCCTCAACATCACCTATGTTAAACATTTTATTCTATCAACATCTTCTATGTTAAATATTTCATTGTATAAACATCATCTATGTTAAACAGTTAATTCTATCAACTACTTCTATGTTAAACATTTTATTTTATCAACTTCTTCTATGTTAAACATTTCATTGTATCAAAATCATCTATGTTAAACTTTTCATTCTATCAAATTCTTTAATGTTAATTAGTTCATTCTATCAACTCATTCTATGTTAAACATTTCATTCTATCAGCATCTTCTAGAATAAATATTTCATTATATCAACATCATCTATGATAAACTTTTCATTCTATCAACATCTTCTATGTTAAACAGTTCATTCTATCAACTTCTTCTATGTTAAACATTTCATTTTATCAACATCTTCTATGTTAAACATATTATTCAATCAATGTCATCTTTGTTAAAAACGTCATTCTGTCAACGTCATCTATGTTAAGTCTCACTCAACACCCCGTAAGTTAAAAATGTGTCAGAATCAACATCTCCTAAGTTAATCATGTGTCTCACTCAGCATAACCTAAGTTAAACATGTGTCTCACTCAACATCCCTAAGTTAAACATGTGTCTCACTTAGCATAACCTAAGTTAAACATGTGTCTCACTTAATATACACTAAGTTAAACATGTGTCTCACGCAGCATAACCTAAGTTAAACATGTGTCTCACTCAACATTCCCTAAGTTAAACATGTGTCTCAATCAGCATAACCTAAGTTAATAATGTGTCTCTCAACATCCCCTAAAGTTAAACATGTAACTCACCCAACATCCCCTAAGTTACACATGTGCTCAATCAGCATCACCTAAGTTAAACATGTGTCTCACTCAACATCCCCTAAGTTAAACATGTGTCTCAATCAGCATAACCTAAGTTAATCATGTGTCTCTCAACATCCCCTAAAGTTAAACATGTAACTCACCCAACATCCCCTAAGTTACACATGTGTCTCAATCAGCATCACCTAAGATAATCATGTGTCTCACGTAATATCTCCTAAAGTTAAATATGTAACTCACTCAACATCCCCTAAGTTAAACATGTAAATTACCAAACATCCTCTAAGTTAAACATGTAACTCACTCAACATCCCCTAAGTTAAACATGTAACTCACTTAACATCCGATAAGTTTAACATGTGTCTCACTCAGCATTATGTATGTTGAAAACATGGTTTCTCTCTCCACATCCTCTCTAAGACGTTATATGTCTCGTCATCTTATGACACGTTATGAGCTGGGGCAGCAGGAGGCAACAATTAAACCAATCAAATGGAAAAAAAAATTGAACCTTGACCCCTATTTTCATTTCAACAATAAATCAAAAAGAATAATAATAAAAATATTTAAACAAAAATTAATAATTATAGGCTTTTTTAAAGCGTAACTGGAATAGAACAACTCAGTTTTAGAGATAGATCAACTCACTTTTAGAACTAGATCAACTCACATTTAGAGCTAGATCAACTCACTTTTAGAGCTAGATCAACTCACTTTTAGAGCTAGCTCAACTCACTTTAAGAACATGATCAACTCACTTTTAGAGCTAGATCAACTCACTTTTAGAACTAGATCAACTCACTTTTATAACTAGATTTACTCACTTTTAGAACTAGATCAACTCAACTTTAGAACTAGATCAACTTAGTTTTAGAACTAGATCAGCTCACTTTGAGAACTAGATCAACTCACTTTTAAAACTAGATCAACTCACTTTTAGAACTAGATCAACTCACTTATAGAACTAGATCAACTCACTTTTTGTGATAGATAAACTCTCTTTGAGAACTAGATCAACTCACTTTTAGAACTAGATCAACACACTTTTAGAACTAGATCAACTAACTTTTAGAACTAGATCAACTCACTTTTAGAACTTGATCAATTCACTTTAGAGCTAGATCAAATATTTTTTAGAATTGGATCATCTCACTTTTAGAGCTAGATCAACTCAGTTTTTGTGATAGATCAACTCACTTTGAGAACTAGATCAACTCACTTTTAGAACTAGATCAACTCACTTTGAGAACTAGATCAACTCACTTTTAGAACTAGATCAACTCACTTTTAGAACTAGTTCAACTCACTTTTAGAGCTAGTTCAACTCACTTTTAGAACTAGATAAACTCACATTAGAAATAGATCAACTCACTTTAGAGCTAGTTCAACTCACTTTTAGAGCTAAATCAACTCTCTTTTAGAACTAGATCAACTCACTATTAGAACTAGATCAACTCACTTTTAGAACTAGATTAACTCACTTTTAGAACTAGATCAACTCACATTTAGAGCTAAATCAACTCACTTTTAGAGCTAGATCAACTCACTTTTAGAACTAGATCAACTCACTTTTAGAACTAGATCAACTTACTTTTAGAACTAGATCAACTCACTTTTAGAACTAGATCAACTTACTTTTAGAGCTAGATAAACTCACTTTTAGAGCTAGATCAACTCACTTTTAGAATTAGATCAACTCACTTTTAGAGCTAGTTCAACTCACTTTTAGAACTAGATAAACTCACATTAGAATTAGATCAACTCACTTTTAGACCTAGTTCAACTCACTTTTAGAGCTATATCAACTCACTTTTAGAACTAGATCAACTCACTATTAGAACTAGATCAACTCATTTTTAGAATAAGATCAACTCACTTTTAGAGCTAGATCAACTTACATTTAGATTTAGATCAACTCATTTTTAGAGCTAGATTAACTCACTTTTAGAGCTTGATCAAATCACTTTTAGAACAAGATCAACTCACTTTAAGAACTACATCAACTCACTTTTAGAGCTAGATCAACTCACTTTAAGAACTAGATCAACTCACTTTTAGAACTAGATCAACTCACTTTTAGAGCTAGATCAACTCACTTTTAGAATTAGATCAACTCACTTTTAGAACTAGATCAGCTCACTTTTAGAACTAGATCAACTCACTTTTAGAACTAGATCAACTCACTTTTAGAACTAGATCAACTCACATTTAGAGCTACATCAACTCACTTTTACAGCAACATAAACTCACTTTTAGAGCTACATCAACTCACTTTTAGAGCTAGATCAACTCACTTTTAGAACTAGATGAACTCACTTTTAGAACTAGATTAACTCACTTTTAGAACTAGATCAACTCACTTTTAGAACTAGATCAACTCACTTTTAGGGCTAGATCAACTCACTTTTAGAACTAAATCAACTCACTTTTAGAACTAGATCAACTCACTTTTAGAACTAGATCAGCTCACATTTAAAGCTAGATCAACTCACTTTTAAAGCTAGATCAACTCACTTTTAGAGTTACATCAACTAACTTTTAGAGCTAGATCAACTCACTTTAAGAACTAGATCAACTCAGTTTTTGTGATAAATCAACTCACTTTGAGAACTAGATCAACTCACTTCTAAAACAAGATTAACTCACTTTTAGAGCTAGATCAACTCACTTGTAGAACTAGATCAACTTACTTTTAGAGCTAGATCAACTTACTTTAAGAACTAGATCAACACACTTTTAGAACTAGATCAACTCACTTTTAGAACTAGATCAACTCACTTTTTGTGATAGATAAACTCACTTTGAGAACTAGATCAACTCACTTTTAAAACTAGATTACCTCACATTTAGAACTAGATTAACTCACTTTTAGAACTAGATCAACACACTTTTAGAACTAGATCAACTAACTTTTAGAAATAGATCAACTCACTTTTAGAACTAGATCAATTCACTTTTAGAGCTAGATCAAATATTTTTTAGAATTGGATCATCTCACTTTTAGAGCTAGATCAACTCAGTTTTTGTGATAGATCAACTCACTTTGAGAAATAGATCAATTCACTTTTAGAACTAGATCAACTTACTTTGAGAACTAGATCAACTCACTTTTAGAACTAGATCAACTCACTTTTAGAACAAGATCAACTCACTTTTAGACCTAGATCAACTCACTTTTAGAACTAGATCAACTTACTTTTAGAGCTAGATCAACTAACTTTTAGAACAAGATCAACTCACTTTTAGAACTAGATCAACTCACTTTTAGAACTAGATCAACTTACTTTTAGAGCTAGATCAACTAACTTTTAGAGCTAGATCAACTCACTTTTAGAACTAGATCAACTCACTTTTAGAGCTAGTTTAACTCACTTTTAGAACTAGATAAACTCACATTAGAAATAGATCAACTCACTTTTAGAGCTAGTTCAACTCACTTTTAGAGCTAGATCAACTCTCTTTCAGAATTAGATCAACTCACTATTAGAACTAGATTAACTTACATTTAGAACTAGATTAACTCACTTTTAGAACTAGATCAACTCACATTTAGAGCTAGATCAACTCACTTTTAGATCTAGATCAACTCACTTTTAGAGCTAGCTCAACTCACTTTAAGAACATGATCAACTCACTTTTAGAGCTAGATCAACTCACTTTTAGAACTAGATCAACTCACTTTTAAAACTAGATCAACTCACTTTTAGAGCTAGATCAACTCACTTTAAGAACTAGATCAACACACTTTTAGAACTAGATCAACTCACTTTTAGAACTAGATCAACTCACTTTTTGTGATAGATAAACTCTCTTTGAGAACTAGATCAACTCACTTTTAGAACTAGATCAACACACTTTTAGAACTAGATCAACTAACTTTTAGAAATAGATCAACTCCCTTTTAGAACTTGATCAATTCACTTTTAGAGCTAGATCAAATATTTTTTAGAATTGGATCATCTCACTTTTAGAGCTAGATCAACTCAGTTTTTGTGATAGATCAACTCACTTTGAGAACTAGATCAACTCACTTTTAGAACTAGATCAACTCACTTTGAGAACTAGATCAACTCACTTTTAGAACTAGATCAACTCACTTTTAGAACAAGATCAACTCACTTTTAGAGCTAGATTAACTCACTTTGAGAACTAGATCAACTCACTTTTAGAACTAGATCAACTCACTTTTAGAACTAGATCAACTTACTTTGAGAGCTAGATCAACTAACTTTTAGAGCTAGATCAACTCACTTTTATAACTAGATCAACTCACTTTTAGAGCTAGTTTAACTCACTTTTAGAACTAGTCAAACTCACATTAGAAATAGATCAACTCACTTTTAGAGCTAGTTCAACTCACTTTTAGAGCTAGATTAACTCTCTTTTAGAACTAGATCAACTCACTATTAGAACTAGATCAACTCACATTTAGAACTAGATTAACTCACTTTTAGAACTAGATCAACTCACATTTAGAGCTAGATCAACTCACTTTTAGAGCTAGATGAACTCACTTTTAGAACTAGATCAACTCACTTTTAGAACTAGATCAACTTACTTTTAGAACTAGATCAACTCACTTTTAGAGCTAGCTCAACTCACTTTAAGAACATGATCAACTCACTTTTAGAGCTAGATCAACTCACTTTTAGAACTAGATCAACTCACTTTTATAACTAGATTTACTCACTTTTAGAACTAGATCAACTCAACTTTAGAACTAGATCAACTTAGTTTTAGAACTAGATCAGCTCAATTTTAGAACTAGATCAACTCACTTTAAGAACTAGATCATGTTGCTTTTAGAGCTAGATCAACTCACTTTTAGAGCTAGATCAACTCACTTTTAGAACTAGATCAACTCACTTTTAGAACTAGATTAACTCACTTTTAGAACTAGATCAACTCACTTTTAGAACTAGATTAACTCACTTTTAGAACTAGATCAACTCACTGTTAGAACTAGATCAACTCACTTTTAGAACTAGATTAACTAACTTTTAGAACTAGATCAACTCACTTTTAGAACTAGATCAACTCACTTTTAGAACTAGATCAACTCACTTTTAGAACTTGATCAACTCACTGTTAGAACTAGATCAACTCACTTGTAGAACTAGATCAACTCACTTTTAGAACTAGATCAACTCACTTTTAGAGCTAGATCAACTCACTTTTAGAACTAGATCAACTCACTTTTAGAGCTAGATTAACAACTTACTGTTAGATCTAAATTAACTTACTATTTTACCTAGATCAACTTAAAGAACTAGATAAAATTACTTTTATAGAAAAACAAATTTACTTTTAGAGCTAAATTAATTTAGGCCTAATTTTAGAGCTTTAAAAAAACGGTGGCAAGATAACCAATGAGGAAGTGCTATGAAGAGCAGGATGTCAGGACATCCGCTTTGTTATCAGCAGCAGACGCCTTTGCTGGCTTGGCCACGTTCGTAGAATCCCAGTAGGTCGACTTTCCAAGACATACATGTATGGCGATCAAATAGAAGGCAGGAGAGCCGCTGGTCGCCCACTTTTACGTTATACGGATGTATGCAAACTTGACATGAAGCTCTTTAAAATCGACACTAGCAGCTTGGTAAAAGTAGCACTGAATAGACCTACATGGAGAGAGCATAAAGGAACGGTCTCGGATTGCAGATGCCATTCAATACAGAAGCAGATAGAAGGGTGATAATGCAATGGCGCATGGTGATCACATATGCCCAACCTGCGATCGCAGCTGTGTATCAAGGATTGGCCTCTTTAGTCACACAAGAAGTTACAAAGGGAAAAGATAGTCTCTCGAGACGTAAAATGCCACACTTTTAGAGCTAGATCAACTTACTTAAAGAACTAGATCAATATACTTTAAGAACTAGACTCATATTGAAACTTAAGACATCAGTAACTGACCATGACATTAAAGACATAAATGACTCTTAGCAATATAAATAACATTTTTTTAAACTATCTTAACTGTGAATAGACCTTATCTTTAGTGACTGTAAAATTTAGCTCATGAAATATTAAGGGAGAATAACCCTGAGGGATTATGGCCACGACATGGTCTAAATTGTGCCGATGTGCTTAAAAAAACAAAATATAAAATACAAAACATCTGTCTTGAACTTGTTGAAATGATTTTTAAGATACCTCGACACTTTATATGACTTTTTTATTGACACTTTATCTTTAGCACTTATCTATGACTTTGTTATTGACACTTTATCTACAACAGTAATCTTTAACTTTGTTAGCCACACTTCCTCTGGAACACTAATCTATAATTTTGTTAGCCACACTTCCTTCGGAACACTAATCTATGACTTTGTTATTGACACTTTATTTACAACAGTAATCTATGACTTTGTTAGTTACACTTCCTCTGGAACACTAATCTATGACTTTGTTTTCCACAATTAATCTACAACACCACATTCTCCTCTACAATACCAATCTGTTCATTCCGTTCCATCCCTCGGGATAGACCAAACACAAAAGTCAAAATATATGGTGTGACTCATCGTTATTTAGAGTAAAGCTATCAGTCTCATGCCGTGTCCAGTCTCATAGCGTATCCAGTCTCATAGCGTGTCCAGTCTCATGCCGTGTCCAGTCTCATGCTATGTCCAGTCTCAAGCCGTGCCCAGTCTCATGCCGTGTCAAGTCTCATGCCGCTTCAAGTCTCCTACCGTGTCCAGTCTCATAGCGTATCCAGTGTCGTAGCGTGTCCCTCTCATGCCGTGTCCAGTCTCCTACCGTGTCCAGTCTCATGCCGTGTCCAGTCTCATGCCATTTTCAGTCTTATAGCGTGTCCCTCTCATACATTGTTCAGTCTCCTACCGTGTCCAGTCTCATGCCGTGTTCTGTCTTATAGCGTGTCCCTCTCATACATTGTTCAGTCTCCTACCGTGTTTAGTCTCATGCCGTGTCCAGTCTCATGCCGTGTCCAGTATCATAGCGCATCCAGTCTCATAGCGTGTTCAGTCTCATGCCGTGTCCAGTCTCCTACCGTGTCCAGTCTCATGCCGTGTGCAGTCTCATGCTGTGTTCAGTCTTATAGCGTGTCCCTCTCATACATTGTTCAGTCTCCTACCGTGTCCAGTGTCATGCCGTGTCCATTCTCATGCCGTGTCCAGTATCATAGCGCATCCAGTCTCATAGCGTGTCCAGTCTCATGCCGTGTCCAGTCTCATGCCGTGTCCAGTCTCATGCAGTGTCCAGTCTCATACCGTTTTCAGTCTCATAGCGTGTCCAGTCTCATAGCGTATCCATTCTCATTGCGTAACCAGTCTCATGCCGTGTTCAGTCTCCTACCGTGTCCAGTCTTATAGCGTGTCCCTCTCATGCTGTGTTCAGTCTCCTATCGTGTCAAGTCTCATGCCGTGTCCAGTTCCTACCGTGTCCAGTCTCATGCCGTGTCCAGTCTCATAGCGTATCCAGTGTCATAGCGTGTCCCTCTCATACATTGTTCAGTCTCCTACCGTGTCCAGTCTCATGCTGTGTCCAGTCTCATGCCGTGTCCAGTATCATAGCGCATCCAGTCTCATAGCGTGTCCAGTCTCATGCCGTGTCCAGTCTCATGCCGTGTCCAGTCTCATGTAGTGTCCAGTCTCATACCGTTTTCAGTCTCATAGCGTGTCCAGTCTTATGCCGTGTCCAGTCTCATGCCGTGTCCAGTCTCATAGCGTGTCCAGTCTTATAGCGTGTCTAGTCTCATAGCGTGTCCAGTCTCATGCCGTGTCCAGTCTCATGCCGTGTCCAGTCTCATACCATGTCCAGTCTTACGCCGTGTCCACTTTATGCCTGACATGGACAAAAATATTAACGATTGTAATCCAAGATTAGATAGTCTCCCTTTTCCCTTTCTTTGAAAACTGTTAGGTTATAGGGTTAGTCACAATATTGGAACACTTAGTGGCAACTCTTAGGTTATAGGGTTAGTCACAATATTGGAACACTTAGTGGCAACTGTTAGGTTATAGGGTTAGTCACAATATTGGAACACTTAGTGGCAACTGTTAGGTTATAGGGTTAGTCACAATATTGGAACACTTAGTGGCAACTGTTAGGTTATAGGGTTAGTCACAATATTGGAACACTTAGTGGCAACTGTTAGGTTATAGGGTTAGTCACAATATTGGAACACTTAGTGGCAACTGTTAGGTTATAGGGTTAGTCACAATATTGGAACACTTAGTGGCAACTGTTAGGTTATAGGGTTAGTCACAATATTGGAACACTTAGTGGCAACTGTTAGGTTATAGGGTTAGTCACAATATTGGAACACTTAGTGGCAACTGTTAGGTTATAGGGTTAGTCACAATATTGGAACACTTAGTGGCAACTGTTAGGTTATAGGGTTAGTCACAATATTTGAACACTTAGTGGCAACTGTTAGGTTATAGGGTTAGTCACAATATTGGAACACTTAGTGGCAACTGTTAGGTTATAGGGTTAGTCACAATATTGGAACACTTAGTGGCAACTGTTAGGTTATAGGGTTAGTCACAATATTGGAACACTTAGTGGCAACTGTTAGGTTATAGGGTTAGTCACAATATTGGAACACTTAGTGGCAACTGTTAGGTTATAGGGTTAGTCACAATATTGGAACACTTAGTGGCAAACAGTGCTCATTAGGAAAATGAAGATATGAGAAAAAAATGAATAGCAAATGAAAAATAGTAAAATCCCATAGATCCATCATAACTTTTCGGCTTCTTGAAAGGTAAATGTTTGGTTGAGAAACGGCATTGTACAGAGGATATATCATGCCTTATTTACCCAAGATGACGTCATAAGTAAAGAGACAATGTGAGCAGCGAGAACTACAAAATATGGTATGAGACTTGTGTGAAATAATCAGTTTTATACTTGTGTAGAATCTTAGAGTGGGATCCCTCTAGAAGATGCCTTTTGTTTCTAACGTGATCAGAAATAGAGACAGGTTTTAAATACTGCATCTTTCAAGAGTGGGGGACTGTACACGTATATGTGTCTGTGTGTGTGTGTGTGTGTGAGAGAGAGAGAGAGAGAGAGAGAGAGAGTAATTTAGGTAGGCACAGAGAAAGAAGAACATATATGTATTACCTCTGGGGGTTCCAGGGTTCTGAATGACACCGGATGACATCCAGTAGGTGTGACACCAAACTTGGGGAAATGTTTTTGATTAAAGCTGAAATTAAACAAGCTACTACTACAAACACCAGGCGTATAGTGAGTGGGTCAATGATTTTGAATCAATCCCACGTGTGTTATTCCGTACGATTCCTGGCGCTGGACACAGACACTCACACGAATTAATTAATTTTAAATACATCTAGGCTAACAAAAATAAATGTGTGCGATTGGTAATATTTTTACAATGCCTCTATTCAGCTTGCAAATTCAAGGGAAATGGTTGGAATAACTGGACACGGATCTCGAAAACGACTCTAACGATTTGTCTAGAAACTTGACATCATGAATTATATCTTTGGGAAAAAAATTACTAGCTAATTAGCCACACCGGTAAAACTCTAGCTTGACCGTTAATTTGTTTGTATTTATTATCTTCTAAAATTAAATTTCTTCTTGATAATCTTGATAATCAGACACGGCAAAGGGTATTCACGCATGAAGGCCCTATTCATTTAAGAGTTGAATACATTCAAAGTCGATGCATAACATTTTGTTCACCGGCGTCTGGATCTATAAGCCTATCATTGGTATACTCTAATGGCTCTATAGGCCTATCATTTGTATACTCTGATGGATATATAGACCTATCATTTGTATACTCTGATGGCTCTATAGACCTATCATTTGTATACTCTGATGGCTCTATAGGCCTATCATTTGTATACTCTGATGGCTCTATAGGCCTATCATTTGTATACTCTGATGGCTCTATAGGCCTATCATTTGTATACTCTGATGGCTCTATAGGCCTATCATTTGTATACTCTGATGACTTTATAGGCCTATCATTGTGATTTTTTATATTCTGATGGACTTATACATTCGCCAGGATTTTGTTTTAGTGGGTGAAAAAGGGGAAATGGGGCGTGGTAAAGATGTTCCATTTATTTTTAAAGCTACGGTGCATTAGTTATTAAAAGTGAAATAATTGCTCTTTGTAAAATTCATCAGATTCTTAAGGGAGGAATAGTCTTACAAAATGTTGTGTTACTTGTCATTAATTAATTTCTTTATTGCTTATTGAATGCTTAGTGCCCTATTGAATGTTTAGTGGCCTATTGAAAGTTCAGTGCCCTATTGAATATTTAGTGCCCTAATGAATGCTCAGTGCCCTATTGAATGCTCAGTGCCCTAGGGTACAAGCGAGACCAAGCGTCAAAGGAGGCCTACACACTGACCTGCAACGTCACAACTTTTGAGCAGTTGCCCGTCGTACAGATCTGTGACGTGCAAGGTGTTTAGGTCTAACATGAAGCTTGGTCTCGGTCCAGTCACTTTTGTGGACCAGTGGTATTTGTGCTGTCTTTCCAAAAGCAGTTTTTAAACAAAGTTATTGGAGTTTGAATGTGAGACACCAAGATGGAAGTCCAACGTGATAACCACTGAGCTATTCAGGTACTTATAAAAATGGAAGATTTTGTTGACTATTATTAATTTTCTACACAAGGTTTATCTCCCCTTAGATTAAAATATATTCTATTTAAAACAACATTAATTAATTAAAACTAATTGGTTCATTTGTTTGTGATAGACAATAAATAAGTGTGAAAACTTCATCCGAGAATGTGAAGTGGGAGATGTAACGTGTACAAAATTCCACCTAGACAGACATACACACATGCGCTACTATATTAATATTCAAAATTATTATTATTAGTATATGACTTTAAAAGTATTGTGTATTTCAATATATTTTGTTATGTATGTTTCATTAAGCAGTTGTCGTATAACGCTTTTGTACAAAGCTTATATCAACTCTGTCTGTCTGTTCTTCCGTCTGTCTTGTTATTCTAATTACTCATAGCAGCATTCAACCTTATAATTTAATTTAATATAAATATACTTCAGTTCAAGTGGAGTCCAAAACTCATTAGAAATACTCGTCAACAACTGTTAGTGTTATTGCTCCACTAGAAAAAGAAAAGTTCTTTAAACTTAATACTTTTATTTTGTTATTGCCAAGCTACTGTTTTTAAGAAAATTAACTAGTTAATTTTTGTTTCAAAATGATCGACACTTTTAGAAAATCTCCTGAAGCAGAAATTCGTTCGAAAATATTGTAAGAGTTATTTCTCCTGGATGAGCTGTCCTAATGTGCTAGCGAGAGATGCAGACTCCTGGGCGAGATTCTGCCATCTGTAAGCTGGTTTTGTCTCCTGTGGCTTCTCTCCCCTCCCTCTCTCTCTCTAGTCACGTGAGCTGCTCCCTAGTTCCTCGCGATTAGCTGGAAAACGTTTTATGAATGAAGAGATGCTCAGCTGTTGTCTACAATTTTTTTCTTATACAGCCATCTGTTGGTGTTTCAATCAAAACAAAGAATTCCACTCACATTAAAATACTAAGAACTGTATTTGTACCAAGGCTGTAGCCCTATCTTTCAAGTGGATTACTTCGCTTAATATGGAGATTTACGGATGAAAGAATAATTTCTTTTCTGAAAACTTTTCTTCTTCCGAACTTAAAGTTTTTGTTTTTACTTTTTAATATCAAAACAAAAGGAAACGAAACAAACAAAACGAACGACTTCAAAAGTTCAATTCCAACCAAAGTGAAGAGAATTGAACATGATTTTGTGTCAAACTAATTCTGACAATTATTGTATGGATTAAATGACTATTAAAACGTTTTCAAGTTGGAAGGTAAAGTGTGCAGCTTTTGTTATGTTTGTTTTACCACGGGTAATTTTCATGTTACCATTTGGGTAGGCTCAATTGGGTATGTTCAATTGGGTATGTTCATATGGGTAAATTCTAACGTCTCAACGAAGCAACAAAAAATATTTGTATTGGTCCAAACTAATGGAAGTTCAGTTTGACAACAATTGTTAACCTTAGTATAACTACAACAATAAAAATTTATATGTAAATACAAGCAACATAAACTTACACATAAACAAACACACATGAACAGTTAGCTCTTGATGAATTGGGCTCTGATGTAATGACCAATGACAATAAAAATACCCTGACAGAAGGCGGAATTCTTAGAGATAAATACCATGACAGTGAAATAAAATAACAAGACACTATGCTGATGTCTACTGTAGAGATATGCCAACTGACTTACCTACTGTAGAGGTATGCCAACTGACTTGCCTACAGTAGAGGTATGCCAACTGACTTGCCTACTGTAGAGGTATGCCAACTGACTTGCCTACTGTAGAGGTATGCCAACTGACTTGTCTACTGTAGCGGTATGCCAACTGACTTGACAACTGACTTGCCTACAGCAGAGGTATGCCAACTGACTTGCCTACTGTAGAGGTATGCCAACTGACTTGTTTACTGTAGCGGTATGCCAACTGACTTGCCTACAGTAGAGGTATGCCAACTGACTTGCCTACTGTAGAGGTATGCCAACTGACTTGCCTACTGTAGAGGTATGCCAACTGACTTGTCTACTGTAGCGGTATGCCAACTGACTTGCCTACAGTAGAGGTATGCCAACTGACTTGCCTACTGTAGAGGTATGCCAACTGACTTGCCTACAGTAGAGGTATGCCAACTGACTTGCCTACAGTAGAGGTATGCTAAATGGCATGCCAACTGACTTGCCTACTGTAGAGGTATGCCAACTGACTTGTCTACTGTAGAGGTATGCCATCTGACTTTCCTAATGTAGAGGTATGCCAACTGGCTTGCCTACTGTAGAGGTATGCCAACTGACTTCAGAGGTACATGTAAATCACAAGAACATTCTTGTTGCTACCTGGAGGGCGGCATTGCTGCAGAACTGAAATATCCTTGCAACATTTCTCACTGGATATTGTTAAGGGGAGAAAACAATGAATTTATTTTGTTTACCCTACCAGGCAATGATTCTCGGCCACTCAGTGCATCCAGAACTTTTGAGTGACGTGGCTGAGGGGGTGAGGGCGATTTTTTCCAAACTATAACCCTAGACCCATGTAAACCCTAGCCCCATGTAAACCCTAGCCCCATGTAAACCCTAGCCCTACGTAAATCCTAACACTAAGTATAAACACACACACACACAAACACACACACACACAATATATATGTGCAAGCTTCCATTGGCAAAGAGCTGTAAAAGTCTTAGACTTAACTGTTAGTACAATGACAAAGGAGAAGAAGAATTTTGTTTTCCTTTATCCGAACTTAGACCTAACGGGAATAAAACAGTGATTAGAAAAAAACTCATCTCCGTTCAAGTTTAAAACGAAATTCGACAGAAAAGCCAATAATGGGCTTTGTTGCTGCACATAAAAATTATATATGTGTCAGACGCGAATAGCCCAATTTTTCAGCAAAAGAAATTATAAAAGTCATTTTTCTATAGAAGAAGTTACGAAAGTTATATAATATAAAACCAAAGACCTTAGACTTATATATACTATATCTAGACTGGACATGGAGTTTTTTTAACACTACAAAAAATGTCGTGAAAATGTTTTAGAAGGTTTGATCAAGGCGTTGTT
This sequence comes from Biomphalaria sudanica, assembly GCA_036873155.1. Classification (NCBI taxonomy): domain Eukaryota; kingdom Metazoa; phylum Mollusca; class Gastropoda; family Planorbidae; genus Biomphalaria; species Biomphalaria sudanica. The sequence goes on along the minus strand of JAZGLO010006658.1, from coordinate 64,896 downwards.
TTGTAAAGTAGTTAAAAGAAGTAAAGTTGTTTTTTTCAACCCTAACCTATGTAACATATAATTTAATTTTTAGACCTAGCTCTAGTAATTGAACATCAAAATAATATTACTCTCTTCTCATAATTATTATTTTGTAATTTTTAGATAGATAATTTAGAAAGATCTAGGTAATCAATCTATTTCAATGTACATAAGATGATTTAAATCAACATGAATTATTTTCATCTAGGATTTTTAAAACATTATCTCAATGGAAACAAACATATTTGCGTGAATATCCAAGAAATGATTTTGCATTATTTCTAAACTTTGAAAACTAAAGATCATTACTTTTCTAAGCAGAAAAGATTGATTGGGGCGAATCCCCTTAGAGCCTGAAAAAAGAGTTTACGTATATAAAAATCTATTGGTATGTGAATCGATCAATCGCGGATAAGAATTTATTTCCGGTTTCCAGTCTAGATATAATACATAAGTCTATGCCACAGACATATATAATACTACAATAAATATAGGTATTTGCTATCTATTTACAACTTTTTTAGGTAGGTGCTGTTTTACAATTACACACCAAGTATCATAGTTAAGAAAAAACCCAGGTTCGTTTTTTTTTTGTGTAACGCTATTTGCTAACAACGTATAGAGCTAAATTATAACTCTTAATTAGTGTCGGTGCGTAGATTATGGCATTCTAGCACCAATGTGTATTAAGTGCACAATTATTGACGCACTTTCTTTTTGTTGCCTTGCTTGTAAGCTGATGGAGTGTTTTTGTTATTATGCTGGTGAAACGTTTTCTTTGAGATTCTTCTGTGTTCCCCTGTTTAGGGTGAGTATCTAAGGCATGACTGCATTTCGCAGTTGTTTTCGATGCCATAGTATACTAGACTGGTTCTTTTAGTTTGTCTTTATTTATGTCTCTACAGGGAGTTAGTATGGGATTGGAAGTCTACGCTGGTGACTAGAGATAGCAGTGTTTTATGTTGTGGTTTCGAACATTAATGTGTACGTTGTGGGACAGCAAGGTGTAGAATTATTGTTTAATTAATAGATCCACAATATTAGAATGTTCATCATAACTTAAATTCATATCATTAAAGATTTACATTGTCAACATTCAGTCATTTATTTATTGCAAACACGAAGGTGCCTGGTTGAATGTCAGGGGCCCGGTAGTCATATCACCACATGGGCACATGTGATTCGTAAAACATTAAAATACATAGTAAACACTGCACTCATCATTAATCTTCGGAATCACTGACATTGTCATTAAGTAGACTCTATATCTAGATCTACATTTCAGATAGAATCTAGTTTAGAAATCTAGATTCTATCTTGAGACTAGATTGTCTAGATCTAGCTCTATTTGACTAAAGTATATTAATTAGGATAGGCCTATATCTACTATCTAGATGATTATATATATATATATATATATATATATATATATAGAATAATTTTATAGCTGGTCTAGATCAGACTCAGTAGATCTACTGTCTTTACAATATTGAATATACTTTGTTATGACCTGATTAGGAATGAGTTATTTGTTTCGGGAATAAGGGGAAAGTTTTACTTAGCGACAAGTCACGTGACAGATTTTTGAAAAAACAAGAACGCTCTTAGTGAGGCTAGAAAGAAGACGCTTTGTGTAGAGCAGTAGAATAGAGATACGAATTTACGGACATAGCTGACATCGGACGATTCCCTTCTTGGTTATTAAATGTATTTGTAAAACAGCATCAGCGTCGACTAACTATTTTGATTGTTTCGGTCTTTCGCCGGTGTTACTGAAGTAGTTCGAGTTGAGCATTACTTCCAGTCAGACGTAGATCTACACTAGATATACCTCCAAGCATCAACACCGCTCGGAAGCCTGAACAACTTCTACTTATAGATCTACTTTTCAACGCCAATATAATAATAAGGCTTGTCATCGAGTCCAAAGATTCATGAGGATCTCGAATGCAATATTTCCCATCGATACGCAGCCCCAGCTGTGACTTACATATTTTCCCAAAACCAGGGCAAGCATAACCATTGTCCGCCTACGGTCGATTAAGATTTTCTTTTCGCCGTCTGCGTCTGTCCTCGGCAGCGGATTTCCTTTTGGTCTTAAATGTGCATCCCGCGGCCTTTGTGAGTGACCTCCAGCTGTCTGTCTCACTCACCAAAATATACTGCTTTTGGCATACGTTCGTCCCCCATACACCGTATGTTTATGATGGAGCTCAAGCATCTTTGGTGAAAGCGTTCAAGTAGTGTTAGGTGTTTTCTGTTTAATACCCATGTCTCAGATCCATATAGAAGAGTTGAGAGAATCACTGCTTGATAAACACTTTTTTTTTGTAGGCAGCTGGAGCGATCTATTCCGCCAACTCACTTCTGGAGGCGTCCAAAGGCACTATTGGCCAGACGGTTATCAACTTCCTTGAAAGCGAAGTGTCATTCGATACTATGCTTCCTAGATATGTGAAGTGGTCTACCACGTTAAGGAGACTTCCATTTACGGTGATCTTTAGGACTGAGTAGGTTTTATTGTGTCACTTCTGGAACATGACTTCTGCTTTCCCAAGGTTTATAGATAAACATAAAGAAGCGGCAGCGTATGCGAATTCGTTGACCGCCATCTGGAGATCATGCTCATTGTGGGCTAGCCGGGCGCATCCATCGCGATAGAGAAGCTCTGTTATGACCATTTCTTTCGAAGATTGCCATCCGAACGAAACGTGATGACGATGCCTTTTTACAATAGCTGCCTCATTTAACCCAGCATTACGCCAAAGAAGATAGCGAATAGTTTAGGAGCAAGTACACAGCCCAGCTTCACGCCATTTTCTATTGGGAAATGATCGACATGTCACCATTATGTCTAATCTTGCCTTTTTGTTCAACATGAAACTGCTTGAGAATGGATAGGAGAGTAGTTGGGCATCTGAGCCTGGCCAAAATCCTCAATTAACCATTGACCGTGTTGAAAGCCTTGGTGAGGTCCACAAAAGGCAGCGTATATATTGGTTTATATTAATTAGTATAAGACTGTCTAAGACTCTAGATCTAGACTGCCTCATCATCATCATTGGCCTCCTTCAGTCGTAGGACGACTATGGTTCATCTCATAGCACACTTCCTCATGTGGCTGTGGAGCCCTATTCTGGAGAGACACTCCCGTCCACAGATAGCTCAGGTTAGGGTCTCCTTGGCTTTTGCTTCGGTGGTAGAGGAGCTGGCCGTTTTTCGGTTTGTGCGTTTTTCTTCCTGGGCTGAGACCCATGTACTTTCACTGTCCATAGCGTTCTTGGTCACTGTCTCTCTCCACCTGTTGCGGTCTAGAGCTATGTCTTCCCAATTGTCAGTGTTGATGTTCACTGATTTGAGGTCACGTTTTATTACATCTATGTAATGGAGGTGGGGGCGACCAATTTTTCTTGTGCCAGTTGCGAGTTGACCATAGAGGATGACTTTCGGGATGCGCTTGTCCTCCATCCGGCGAACATGTCCAAGCCAGCGCAAACGGCGTTGTCTGAGGGCTGTAAAGTTGCTGGGAATACCTGATCGCGCAAGGATCTCAGTATTGCACACTTTTTCTTTCCATGTGACATTCAAGATCCTACGGAGACATCTCAAATGGAATGAGTTTAGTTTTCTCTCTTGCTTTGCGTAGGTGGTCCATGATTCACTGCCATACAGCAGTGTACTCATAACGCATGCCTTGTAGACTTCCATTTTGGTCACCGTAGTTAGCTTATGGTTTTCCCAAACTCTTAGTCTGAGTCTAGCGAATGTCGAGGCAGCCTTCCCTATGCGTTTTTTCATCTCCTCTTCTAGGGGCAGGTCATCTGTAATTGTGGATCCCAGATAGCAGAATTCGTTTACGGCGTCCAGCTTGTTATCGTCAATGAGGATGGAGGGTGGTGCTGTAGTAGGTGGTCCCATAACATTTGTTTTCTTCGTGCTAATAGTCAAGCCATATTCTTTACAGGCCTGAGAGAAGCGGGACATTAGTGACTGAAGTTCCTCTTGTGTGTGTGCCACTACCGCTGCGTCATCCGCGAATAGCATATCTCTTACGAGGGTGGCTCTGATTTTAGTTTTGGCCCTCAGTCTGGCAATATTTAGGGTTTGCCATCAAATCTGGAATGGAGATAGATGCCTTCAGTGGATTTGTCAAACGCGTTGTGGATTAGCAGTGAAAATAGTATTCCAAAGAGGGTTGGGGCCAGGACACATCCTTGTTTAACTCCGCTGTTTATACTGAACCTTTCAGAGCTGGCACCGTTGAATTGCACTGTGCCCATCGTATTTTGGTGGAAAGATATGATTACATTTAGTAGCTTGGGTGGACAGCCTATTAACTGTAAAATTTTAAAGAGGCCATCTCTGCTAACCAGATCGAAGGCCTTTGTCAGGTCAATAAACGCAATGTACAAAGGCATCCTTTGTTCTCTGCACTTTTCCTGGAGTTGGCGGATGGAGAAAATCATGTCAATCGTGGATCTCCCTGAGCGGAAGCCGCATTGTGATTTTGGAGTACCAGTAAATTCTGATTATCTTAGATTCTGTTTCTACTATATTTATATCCTAGATACATATTCAAGAAGTAGATCTATACTGATTCTATAGTTACAATTGGAATTCAACGTGAATATTTATGATTATATAGACACAGATTATAACTAGATTTGATAGATCTATAACTATTATGACAAGGCCCATGGGATGTGTGAGATCATTTTTTCAAAGCAACTATAATTAATGGACCTCATCTAAAACAAGTTCATTCCTATATTCACATTCGATTTTTTTATTTATTTATAAGCTTAGCATTATTTTGGACCAATGTCTCACAACGACTGATAGTGAAATCAGGTTTAAACAGGAGAAAACACGACCGCTTAACTCAAGAAAACATTAAGAAATAAAAACAGACACAAAATAGACAGTGAGATTCATAAGAAACGAATATTCACAATTGATTACAGTAACACCTTTTTATAAACACCTTTTAAAAAATCATTAAAAGTTTTAAAATCACAATTTTTATTTTTACAATTATTTTTGTGTGTTAAATTGTGCATCGGAAAATGCCGGTTACTTGAAGTAAGCTAGTCCCATAAAAATACACAAATCTCGGGTAAAAGACTCATCAAATCTTTGGCATTTTAGTCTCAAGAGACGATCTTTTCCCTTTGCAGCTTTTGTGACTAAAGAGGCCAATCCTTGATCCACAGCTGCGGTCGCAGGTTGGGCATTTGTAATCACCAGTGGCCGTGGCATTTTCACCCTTCTTTCTGCTGCTGTTGTGTATGACATCTGCAATCCGTGACCCTTCCTTTATGTTCTCTCTCCATGTGGACTCTGTCAAGTGCCACCTCTTCCCGGTTGCCAGTGTCGATTTTGAAGAGCTTCATGTCGCGTTTGCATACATCCGTATAACGTAAAAGTGGGCGACCAGCGGCTATCCTGACTTCTATTAGATCGCCATACAGGATGTCTTGTGGAAGTCGACCTACTGGCATTCTACGAACGTGGCCAAGCCAGCCAAGGCGTCTACTGCTGATAACAGAGCGGATGTCCTGGCACCCTGCTCTTTGTAGCACTTCCTCATTGGTTATCCTATCTTGCCACCTTATTTTAAAGATCCGCCTTAGGCATCGGAGGTGGAAGACATTCAGCTTTTTTCCCCTGCCATGAGTAGGTTGACCATGTTTCACTTCCGTTCAGCAAGGTGCTCAACACACAGGTCCGGTAGACTTGGGCTTTAGTACTGCTAGTCAGCAATATGTTGTCCCAGACTCTTTTCTGCAACCGTAACATGTTGGCCATTGCCTTGGCTATCCTGTTGTTTATGTCTTTATCCAGTAGAGTTTTGTTGGATATGATGGAGCCAAGGTAACAAAAGTGATCAACAATTTCTAGTGGTTGGCCATTAATGCTTACTTGAGGTGCAGTGTTTGTGTTTTGGACAAGTATCTTGGTCTTGCTTTGACTGATGTTTAAGCCGAACTTCTGGCAAGCAGCAGATAGTTTGTCAACCAGGGACTGTAGCTGAATATCAGAATCAGCCACAATAGCTGCATCATCAGCATACAGGAGTTCCCTGATGAGTATCTTCCTAACCTTGGTTTTTGCCCGCAGCCTTGATACATTAAATAGTTTTCCAGAGGATCTCAAATAAGGCACTGTAAATGTGTAGTTTCACGAGCTAGTTTCAGGTCTTTTATTTTCACAGCCTCTATCGGGTTTTATCCCAACTACCCGTACTTTAGTGCAGAATTTTTTTCTCTATCAGGTCCACTTAAAAGAGAACTGAAAATTGCAAAAGATATATAAGGAAAAAGATACTTTCGGCCAAATTTATGATTCTAGTTTTCAATCAAAGAAACTAAACACATTAGTACAACAAAGCCCATTTACCACATTTATGTCTATGCCTTTGCATATGAAATAGTTTTAAAAAATTTCAATGACATCGAAACATTTTTTCTTTTAAAGTAAGATGTACGATTTATAAAACACACTCTATTTTTTTAAAGAAAGCTCAACAATTCATACAACAGCTACTATTCCTTGCGAAAAGAAAAGTCAACAATTTGACTGACTTAATCCTGTGCAATCCCAGGGGAGCATAGGGCCGCAACCACACCTCTCCACCGAACTCGGTTCTGAGCAGCTTTCTTCATCTGCTCCCATGTCATTCCAGTACCATAAGCTTCACTGATGACTGACCTCTCCCAGGTTTTCTTGGGTCTGCCCACTTTCCTCTTTCCTTGCAGATTCCAATCAAGTACATGCCTTGCAACATTGGTAGCTATTTTCTCAGTGTTTCCTATCCAGCTCCATATTCGTTTTGTGAGGTCTTAGGTTATGGGCTTTTGTCTAGTTCTCTCCTACAAATTGACAGTAGCTATCTTTTCTGGTCACTTATTCCTAATATCCGGCGTAGGCATCTGTTAACAAAGGTCTGGAGCTTTTCCATATTTGTTTTAGTGACTCTCCATGTCTCTGAACAGTATAGAAGGACAGACTTAAGGTTTGTATTATAGATTCGTATCTTCTTATGAAGAGATACTGCCTTAGAAAATGCAAACTTAGCTTTATTGATCCGAAGAGTATATCATCATCAGCTTCGCCATCTTTACTAGCTCTACTTCCCAGAAAAGTAAAGCGGTCTGTATTTGGGATGTTCTCTCTCTGTAGCGTGATTGGGTTCTCTTGTCTATTGTTGATCTTTTTAACTTCTGTTTTCTTCTGGTTGATTAGAAGTCCCGTCGTTTTTTGCTATTTCTGAAAGTCTGGTCAGTTTGGTCTGAGCATTTTGTTGTGTATGGAGAGGAGGCAGATGTCATAAGCGAAAACCAGGTCCTCTGGATGTCGTGTTAGTGTCCATTGTATGCTGGTTTTTTTTTGAACACACATAATTTTTATTTTATAAAACGAAGATAAAAAATATATGAAACATTTTAGATTTTTTTAAAAAAGAAAGGTCAAGAATTAATAAAACACACAAAGTCTTTCTTTTTTTAAATTTACTAAAGTAGAGTGTCCTTTTAAAACCTTGCGATCTATAGGGCAGATGGTGTTAAGTTCATCTGTTTCTTTGGCTGACGATTAACGAGCAGGGTGTTATGTGGCCAGCACAACAACCAACCGCCTTTACTTTCCCCAACTAAAGCCAGCTACCCATTAGGGTTGGGTGATCTCAGTATGTGTTCTAAATTAATGACCCTTTAAAAAGAAAGTGGGGTCCTTGGTTCGAATCTTGGTGGAGACTAGGATTTTGAATTTCGGGATTTTTAGAGCGATCCTAAGTCACATTTGTTTTTGTAAGAAAAGTGAACAAATGAGAACAGTGTACAAATACAAACAGTGAACAAATGAGAAGTAATGTGTCTTGTATGGCTGTGTGATAAAGCGCGTGACTTTCAAACTATGAAGACTGGGATTGAGAGCAACGGGATTCTTATGAAGCTCCTGACGTCACATAATGGGTGCCTGACGTTAGGGAAGTGAAGAGCGATTGGTCGTTGTGCTGGACACATATCAGCCTCGTTAACCGTCAGCCCTTTGAACAGATGAGCTTTATATTACCTGCCCCCATAACTCGTAAAGCAGAACTTTTACTTATTAATTTTTACCAACCTAGGTCCGTGGGTCACTTCGTCTCTTGGAAGGTTTGTATAAGCCGCAGGTACTCTGTTCAAATGGACACGGCAACCTTTGGTTATGATGCAACAAGCGTGCTGACATTTCTGTGTCTGATTCTTAGAAATAAGTTATTACAAGTTGACGCATAATATACATATAGGAATCCAACCAGTCTGCAAAGCAGAAATAGGTTTTCACTGAATCATAGGAATCAACACTCGAGAGTCAAGGACCTTTTTTAAAGGGTAAAACCCGATTGTTTTGACAATTTTGGAGGTAATATGTATTTTAAATGTAACATAAGGAATATATTATTCTTTTTTTTTTCAATAATAAATTAGTAAATGATACTTCTCTGGCGTAATTTTTCTGCGCATTAAAAATGTTCAGATTTTTTACGGGTTTCTATGTGACGTCAAAATGGCCTAAATGATCTAAATGTAATTTCAATGACCAATAACCAATGAAAACTCACATTAAACTAGAGTAACAATATTAGTAAAATCACTAAATTATAGGCACCCCAGGTGCATTAACCAAAAATACAACCTAATACAATCTAATTATTTGCATGTATAAAACTGCTCTTTTATTCCTAGCGCTATTAGAACAGTTTAGTTATTACATGTAGTTTAAATCTTTCATTTAACATTCATGACTCGATAGACACATGGCTATAATAAACTTTTCTACGATAAGATTCACTATATCACATTCTTATGTAATCAAATTATTTACGTATCAGTTCCAGTTAGTAGATATACTTTAAATATCTACACTCAAGGCAGAGCTATATTTGAGAGAAACTAAAGTCTAGGACTACAGCATTTTAAAATCATCAATCTTTCCTCAATCTAATTGTCTCCTCAATCTACTTGTTTCCTCAATCTACTTGTCTCCTCAATCTACTTGTTTCCTCAATCTACTTGTTTCCTCAATCTACTTGTTTCCTCAATCTACTTGTTTCCTCAATCTACTTGTCTCCTCAATCTACTTGTCTCCTCAATCTACTTGTCTCCTCAATCTACTTGTCTCCTCAATCTACTTGTTTCCTCAATCTACTTGTCTCCTCAATCTACTTGTTTCCTCAATCTACTTGTCTCCTCAATCTACTTGTCTCCTCAATCTACTTGTTTCCTCAATCTACTTGTTTCCTCAATCTACTTGTTTCCTCAATCTACTTGTCTCCTCAATCTACTTGTCTCCTCAATCTACTTGTTTCCTCAATCTACTTGTCTCCTCAATCTACTTGTTTCCTCAATCTACTTGTCTCCTCAATCTACTTGTTTCCTCAATCTACTTGTCTCCTCAATCTACTTGTTTCCTCAATCTACTTGTCTCCTCAATCTACTTGTTCCTCAATCTACTTGTCTCCTCAATCTACTTGTCTCCTCAATCTACTTGTTTCCTCAATCTACTTGTTTCCTCAATCTACTTGTTTCCTCAATCTACCCCTCTCCCCAATCTTCCCCTCTCCTCAATCTACCCTTTTTCTCAATGTGCCTCTCTTATTAATCTACTCCTCTCCTCAATCTACCCCTCTCTTCAATCTACCCCTCTCTTCAATCTACTCCTCTCCTCAATCTAACCCTTCTCCTCAATCTACCCTTCTCCTCAATCTACCCTTCTCTTCAATCTGCCCCTCTCCTTAATCTGCCTCTCTCCTCAATCTACCTCTATTCAATCTACCCCTCTCTTCTATCCCTCTCTTCAATCTACCCCTCTCCTCAATCTACTTCTGTCCCACTTCTAGCCCTTCATTCAAGTTACGTCCTCCACTGATTCTACTTCTCTCCTGCCGTAGACTTGTATTCAATCTGTGTAAAATGGAGAAGACTTGTATTATCTCATGTGTCTGATGGATGTCTAGAAAAAGAAAACAAGACACATGCTTAGATCTATTTAAGATTTTACCCTCTTTCAAACTGTTTCAAATTTGAGGGAAATTTTATTTATATGAATTGACAGGAATGTTGTATATGATATTCATTTTGTACAGGGTACTTACTTCAATTTTAAGGACAACCTCTTTCAAATACTCTGAAGTTAACAAAACTCTGGTTTCTGTGTTAGCGATTAATTTAACACGCGAAAGACGGTAAATTGAAATTAAACGTTCCACCCTCATTAATCTTATAGAAATAAATATAGTCCACATTTACGTTTGTTGAAAATATTTAAAGTAATCTTAGTAATTTAAAATGTTCAATGCTGGAGATAATTATTCTCATAATAAAAAAGTGAATTGACCAAACCATGCCTCTCAAGATCCACAATAATAGTGATTGTATATTTTATATTATGTATATGTATATGAGTATAGCTTGACAAAAGTTTTTTTTATTACAAAGCTTCTATCAACTCACTCTGTCTGTCTGGTACAAAGCTTCTATCAACTCACTCTGTCTGTCTGGTACAAAGCTTCTATCAACTCACTCTGTCTGTCTGGTACAAAGCTTCTATCAACTCACTCTGTCTGTCTATATAACAGATGATCTCGGAGCAAGCTGAAATTTTACAATATTATTTCTTTTACCTGACAGCACAAGAATAAATAAAAAAATTAACCAGTTAGTTAATTAACTATTGGTAATTAATTATTTTGTTTTGGTATCTTGAAAAAGGAAGAGAAATCGTACTTGATAGATGTGGTGGTATAAGTTGAATTAGTTCCCTTGAGGTCTCGAGCCCTGAGTGAGCATTTTGTTATGCATTTAAAAAAACGATCCTGTACATATTAAGAAAGAAACCCATTTCTTCCCTCCCCCTTTCACAAGTGGTTCAGACCAGTGATAGGATCAGAGCGCGTTGAGAAATCTAAAAGGTAAACAAAAACAATTTGTACAACTATTTCTAATTGCAAAGTTTTATTATGTCTAGGTCCATCACACCTCTAATTACATGACTTATCCAAACTAATAGATACAATGAAGTTTTGTTTGTTTTGAAAGCATTGGTTCTGTTTGTCTTGTTCCAACTAAAGTGAATCCAATCTTTGATTTCGAGCATCCATTACGTCTATCCACATAGCGATAATACAATGGAAAGTTTTTGTTTTAATGCTGGTCAATTAATAACACTAGTTATAGGAAACTAAAACATGTACTATTGTATGTAAGCTATTTAACAATGAATTGTTCCTAACTCAAGTTTTCATTTAATGTTATGAAATGTTAACAAGCGAAATCAAATCGGCTCTTGACCAACGGAAAGGATTTTACCCCGAGGCTCGTTACTGACACCATCCTCTTCCCATAGGTCTCCCATCAACTCGATTATCATTTCTAAAAAACCTTTGTAGTGAAGGGTCAGATTGAGTATTCCTATAGTGTACCGCCACTAACCGTAAGATACCCTTGAAACGTGGCCGATGGGATAAGAGTTAGAGAGGCTCTTTTGTTTTCCTCATAGCTAGCAACCTGGCAATGAGGCCCATTATTCTGCTATCCTTTACATATACATAATACAAAAGTGCAGCGTGAGTTTGTGTATAATTCCTTGACAATCTGTACACACGTTTTATTTTCTATTGATAATCTCAAATGTCGTATTTTACAGGATGTGACACGTGACTACAATGTCAGGATTAGACTTCACCTCAACGGACTTAAGAATCAGTCCATATGTAACAGAATCAGCCATGACCGTTCTCAAAGACCTGACATCAGGCACTGTTCCGGTCGTCGGCTTTGACACCACAATACTAGGTCAGTACTTTGAGAACCTGACCGTAGACTTCTTAATTCACAAGCATCACATGGTGATCGCCGCAGGACTACACAAAAATCTCAGCGGCGTCACCACGTTCGTCTACGATCTCACGGACACTACCGAGCCTTTCAACTCTTCGTTCGGCGAGGCCCCTAAGTTCACCACCGCCAGCCTTACAAAGGCTGTAGTGTTCGGGGTCATGTTTCTCATCTCCTTTGTGGGCAACTTGGCCACCCTGGTGCAGATGAGGCGTCTCCGGAGGCGGAAAAGCACGATCAACACCCTCATTGTCAATCTTGCCTTGGCGGACCTTCTTGTCTCCTTCTTTTGTATTGCCGGAGACTCTGTGTGGGCGGCTACTGTTCAATGGCTAGCTGGAAATATAGCGTGCAAATTGTTCAAATATATGCAAGTAAGTCTCAACCTTAAAGATATTGTTACTTACCACAATAATTTTGTATTAACAACACCATGTAATGTTTATGACGGCATTGATGTCAAAGAAAAACAAAATATCATCTTTTTAAAAATAAATACAAATCAACGAGTCTATGGGAATGAAATAAAATCAGAATTTTTCTAGATACTATACAAATACTAAAAATAAAATATTTAGACGAGCAATCTTAATTCTGTTTGATGTAATTCTCTCTTTATCTCTCTCTGTATATATATATATATATATATATATATATATATATATATATATATATATTATCACAACCATCAATTAATGTGAATGTCAGATGTCAAGATCTATGAAGATGCAATGATAGATGTCACGTTGAAGATTATCTTGACCTATATCACACTTACGATGATCGTGATTGCCGAGGATCTTGAAATCTTCTTTTAATAAGATGATCGTATAGAAGTAGCTAGATCTAGTTGATAATACGATCATTTAAAATGTTGCCAGTTGATCATCTAGAAGTTGTCATTCGCTAAGTCGATCTAAGTATGTTACTATATTCAATGAAGAAACTTCTCTTCGTCTAAAACAATTACTTTAATTCAGAACTTGAAAAAGCCATTCACAAATAATTACAATGGTTAAACGTACTTGAATAAAATGATAGATCTACACAATAATATAATTGAGTTCTGATACAAAGCTTTAGTAGATGTTTCACTTCCAAGTTCCATACAATGACTGACTAAAAATACCAGAACTTTTCCCAGGTCCAGCACTGTCACGTGTCCCACGTAGCTCATTGCAACCAATAAATGCAGCCCACGTTACACTAATTAACATATCTCAACGTGAGAAATTACCCGAGGTTGCTGACGAGCTAAATACAGATACTGTGTACGTGACATATATATATATATCATGGACGTAGCAGGGTTTTTTTTCGGGGGAGGGGGGAAATCCCCCCCGAGACCCTCCCCCCCGCAAAAAAAATGTATATGTATTTATGTGTGTGTGTGTACATAATCTTTATTACATTCTGACATTTCATTCTTTCGGAAGACGTTTATTGTGCCCTAGAATAGTTTCTTCCATGAGTTAGTGGAAAAATTGTCGATTCCCCGCCATTATTAGCAAGGGGGTCTGGGGGAACGCTAGGACCTCCCTTAGCGCTGGGCGAAGCCACGCCGCCAAGCACTATTTCTGGAATTGAAAGCCGACAAAATGCATATTCTGAGGTACCTACACTGCATTTTCCTGCTATTAAAAAGTTTTATTTCAAAAACCTAATGTGCTATTCTTAATGACTTAGACCCTCCCGCGCCGTTCGGAGTATTTGACGTCAAGCTGTTTCCATAAAAATCTGTCACTGGTAATGTCTGAAGCCTCTTCCCACCTGCCATGAGGACCTCCATGAATGAGTGGCGTCAAGTTGTACTAGGATATCATTGCAACTCTTCTTATGCGTTATTCATTTTGTCGGAGAACATGTCCGCAAACCTCATGCGTCGCTCTCTCACAATCTTACTAAGGGGTCGACTCCCAGTTCGGCATAGGATTTCCTTGATTTAGACCTGATCTCTATAACTGACTCCTAAAATCTGTCTTAGCCATCTTTGTTGAGCCACATTTAGTGTTTTTCAATTTTGGCAGATGACCATTGCAGTTTATTAATGGAGCCCTGCCACTGGTAAAAATGTGTAACCTATCTTAAATACGTTCGTGGAATTAAGTGACTGTAGTTTGCTTGAGATTTTATATCGAAAAGAAAAGTTTTATCGTCAAAATCATCTGTTCGGGATTTCCCACCTCAAAATGCTCTGTGGGGGGATCTTAAACTCAAAACCATCTGGAGGGGCTTTAAACTTTTAAAAAAAGCCCATCTGTAGAAGAGGGGTTTAAACTGAAAACCCCCGATTGGATTGGCTACGCTCAAAAAATTTTAGTGTGTAATTTGCTTTTTTTTATATTGAAGAGGTATTTTTAGCATCAAACCCCTCTGAATGGGGGTTTAAACTCAAAACCCCTTTTGGCAACGCTCATAGCATTTTGAGTGCGTAATTCGCTTTTTTTTCTTACACTGAAGATGTATTTTTTAGCCTCAAACCCCCCTGGCGGGGGGTTTAAACTCAAAACCCCTTTGGCTACGCTCAAAGATTTTAGAGTGAGTAATTTGCTTTTATTTATATTGAAGAGGTACTTTTTATCTTCAAACTCCACTGGAGGGGAGTTTAAACTCAAAACCCCTTTGATTACACTCATAACATTTTGAGTGTATAATTTTCTTTGTTTTTATTATTAAAGAGGTATTTTTTACCTTCAAACCCGGCTGAAGTGGGGTTTAAACTCAAAACTGTGTCAAAACCCATTTAGCTACGCTCATAACATTTTGAGTGCGTTATTAGCTTTTTTTTAAATATTGTAGAGGGGGTTTATCGTTAATTTTAGAGGAGGTTTTAAAATCAAAATCTTTCTTAACTGTGCACTTGGAATTAGGGGATTTTCGTTTGCATTTTTTTGTTGTTTTGTTTTATAGAAGAGGGGGATTTAACTGCAAAAACCCCAGGTAGGGGGTTTTAAACTCAAAACCCCTTTGGTTGTGCTGGGGCAAGTGATGGTTTAGTATTAAAATGTCACCTAAAATAAACAAAATCAAAGCAAAAAATCAGTCACTAAATTTTATTTTATTTGGGGGTGGGGTTGAACCCCAAGAACCCCTCCCCTGGCTACGCCCATGATATCTATATATCTATCTATCTATATATCTATATCAGTCTTAAGTATAGTAGGCAAAGTCTTTGCTCGAATGATACTTCCCAGGCTACAAAAACTCGCTGATCGGGTCTACCCAGAATCACAATGCGGCTTCCGCTCAGGGAGATCCACGATTGACATGATTTTCTCCATCCGCCAACTCCAGGAAAAGTGCAGAGAACAAAGGATGCCTTTATACATTGCGTTTATTGACCTGACAAAGGCCTTCGAACTAGTTAGCAGAGATGGCCTCTTTAAAATTTTACAGTTAATAGGCTGCTCACACAAGCTACTAAATGTAATCATATCTTTCCACCAAAATATGATGGGCACAGTGCAATTCAACGGTGCCAGCTCTGAAAGTTTCAGTATAAACAGCGGAGTTAAACAAGGATGTGTCCTGGCCCCAACCCTCTTTGAAATACTATTTTCACTGCTAATCCACAACGCGTTTGACAAATCCACTGAAGGCATCTATCTCCATTCCAGATTTGATGGCAAACCCTAAATATTGCCAGACTGAGGGCCAAAACTAAAATTAGAGCCACCCTCGTAAGAGATATGCTATTCGCGGATGACGCAGCGGTAGTGGCACACACACAAGAGGAACTTCAGTCACTAATGTCCCGCTTCTCTCAGGCCTGTAAAGAATATGGCTTAACTACTAGCACGAAGAAAACAAATGTTATGGGACCACCTACTACAGCACCACCCTCCATCCTCATTGACGATAACAAGCTGGACGCCGTAAACGAATTCTGCTATCTGGGATCCACAATTACAGATGACCTGTCCCTAGAAGAGGAGATGAAAAAACGCTGCCTCGACATTCGCTAGACTCAGACTAAGAGTTTGGGAAAACCATAAGCTAACCACGGTGACCAAAACGGAAGTCTACAAGGCATGCGTTATGAGTACACTGCTATATGGCAGTGAATCATGGACCACCTACGCAAAGCAAGAGAGAAAACTAAACTCATTCCATTTGAGATGTCTCCGTAGGATCTTGAATGTCACATGGAAAGAAAAAGTGTGCAATACTGAGATCCTTGCGCGATCAGGTATTCCCAGCATTTTTACAGCCCTCAGACAACGCCGTTTGCGCTGGCTTGGACATGTTCGCCGGATGGAGGACAAGCGCATCCCGAAAGTCATCCTCTATGGTCAACTCGCGACTGGCACAAGAAAAACTGGTCGCCCCCATCTCCGTTACATAGATGTAATAAAAAGTGATCTCAAATCAGTGAACATCAATACTGACAATTGGGAAGACATAGCTCTAGACCGCAACAGGTGGAGAGAGACAGTGACAAAGAAAGCTATGGACAGTGAAAGTACATGGGTCTCAGCCCAGGAAGAAAAACGCACAAACCGAAAAACGGCCAGCTCCTCTACCACCGAAGCAAAAGCCAAGGGGACCCTAACTTGCGCTATCTGTGGACGGGAGTGTCTCTCCAAAATAGGGCTCCACAGCCACATGAGGAAGTGTGCTCTGAGATGAACCATAGTCGTCCTACGACTGAAGAAGGCCAATGAATAACGTCCCTCTTTTACGAAGCACACTTGTCTTCACAAATTTAAATGAGAGCTTCAAGACACAAATATCGAACGCATTATTTAGACTACCTTGTTGTTACATTACTTCGAGTATAAATCTCCATTCGATACATAGGTCTTGCTACAGCTAAAGTTACTCTAGTGTTGATAATAAATGACCAATCAAGAAATGAACAAATTTGTTTGAATTTTTTGATAATATGAATTGAAGAAAAATATGCAAACAACTAGTCTGAAGATAATCCTAGTACCACAGGTTTGTTTGTTCTTCTGATAGACATGTTTGTACTAGCATCTTAGACAACTATCCTAGACAAGTATCACATATAACTTTCATAGACATTGGTATTTCGATGCCATTAGTCAGTTTGTTCGTAAGTCTATAGATATGTTGAATGGAGTACAAACCATGTCTACAAGAATTATGTTTGGTAATATTATTAGATTAAATGTCAATTATTAATATATTTATTTTAAAAATGAGATTAAGAACAACTAGAAGTGTCCTGGACTCTTTCAACACGGTAAAAAGAAAAAGAAACCAATTCTATTCTTCACTTGCTATCTACGTCATTAATTGATGTGTAAAAACAGAATTACAGAAATGGGAATCAAATTGGAGCATGTCAGAAAACTCAAAACCCAGAAAAATGTCATTTATTAAGAGTAACAAAAAAAAACTAAAACTAATTAATTCCACTTATCTTATTCATGGTAAACCAGTAACATAAACTAAAAACGCAAAATACCTAGGTGTTATAATAAATGAAAAACTGTCATGGAATCCCCATAATGATGAAACATAAAAGGGTTTATTAATAGAAATTTCTATAAATAAAAAAAGAACATATAACTAAAATGTTTTTTAACCTGGTTGTATGGTTAGGCCAATAATAGAATATGCATCCTCTGTTTGAGACCCCTCAACTCAAGAAAACATTAAGAGACTGGAACAGACACAAAATAGAGCAGTGAGATTCATAACTAACGAATATTCAACATTTGACTAGAGAAACACCTTTAGTAAAATCACTAAATTTAGAAAGCCTTCAGGACAGAAGACTTAAAAGTAAAGTAGCAATTATACATAAAACACTGAACCATAATCTTCATATACAAAAACAAAATTTAATAAAATACTCTGAAAGACACAAAAATAAAGGCACATTCCTCGTCCCATATGCTAGGACAAATTTGTACAAATACTCTTTCTTCCCTAGTGCTATTAGAAACCAGTGACTTGTCAGACTTTAAGTCATTGGTAAATACGCATGACTAAATGCATGAAGCGTAGGACGTAATCATCTTCTTTTTTGAAGTAACGTCTGTATTATATAAGATAAGATATGTTACTTCTTTGTTGCCTTTAGCTATTATTTTAAAGTTTCCCACGATAATTGCTGGTCAGTGATGGTCTCTAACTTCCTGTTTCAGTAAGTACCACCAAATGTGCTTAGTAAACTACTTGTTTAAAGTTGGGTATGGATAAGAACGTAGAACCAGATAACTGGACTGAAATCTAATAGCTAGACCAACAGGGTCTCCAGGGAGCAAGCAATTAGTTGAGATGAAAGTGATCCCACGTCAAACCCCTAACAAGACGATGGCTTCATCGTTTCTTCATCCCAGTGTGTCTCAATCTGTGCTTCAAGTGTTCCTCATCAAGGCAAGAAAAAAAACCTTCAAGGTTGAAGAAAAGTATTTAAAAAAAAACACAACAGAAGAATGAAAGCAAAGTATCTGCCAACATCACGATGAAATTACAGCCATTAATGTGCTTAATATTGAAGCAAGACGTTTTGCCGCAGCTTTTTTTTTGTTTTGTGTGCTATGGCCGTTTTTGCGCAGCAGACGTTTTGGCGCGAACAATGTTATCAAATTACCCATGTTCGTTCTTTAAAAAGAAAGATACATATTTATGTTTTGAATGTGGAATGTAAAGAACAAGAGATAATTTTGTCTAGTATTTTCGGTACTTAAGTTTGTTATATAATTATTGTTAAATCACTAAAATTATAACGAGACCATGCGCCATCCAGAGTGTGCATAAAAATGTCAAAATTATTAAGACTTTTATTCTGTGGGGGTGGGGTTTTACACTATGAATACCGTAGTATAATATATTTAAAAAAAAATCCAATGTTTATTATACATTTTATAGGGAAAAAAAACACATAAAAAAAAAACAATAGCAGTTTTTTGTCTATTCGATATAAAATAAAAGTTATTTGAGTTTTTATTATCTCTGCTGATAAAGTTTGTGTCGATTTTAAAAATGCCATTAATCAATGTTACTTATCATTTATTGCATGTATATATATATATATGTGTGTGTGTATGTGCTTCACATCATTGTCTTTAATAAACCTTTTTTTTGTGCATCTGATAAACGAGTACATTTTTATGTTCAATACTATTTGTTTCAGGTCTTAGGGCCATTTACACACAAACACAAAGGGGAAAGGACACAATGGATGCCATTATTTGTTGACATTAAACTTGGTCTATTGAAGTAACGTATCTCCAGCTATACATTCAAATATGTGAATAATAAGCAAAAAATTTTTTTGTTTCAAATAAAATCTTTTAAAAAGTTTCTTAGCTAGTTCGGGCATTCATGTCAATACTTTTTCAAAAAGTCTTTTGGAAATAGAAATCAATGGATGTCATCCAGTGTGCTTGGCAGAACTCAGGATTAAGTCTGAAGAAATAATCAAAATCTTTAACAAAAATATTTCTGTGGGTGGGGGGTAGAACTCCTACTAAACATACAATAATATAGTATCTATTTTTTTTTCTTTATATATAATTCTCTTCATGGTTCAACCATTTCCATTATTTATAAATAAAGGAAAGATCACTCTTTTATTTCTGAAAAGTCGGACTAGAATTATCCCTCCCACACGTTACTTTAGCGGCAAAAAAAAAAGGCAGGGGGGAACAAGAAGTATTCACCCGTCACTAAATAGTAGGGCTTGACTATTGTGACCAAGAAGTCATGGAAATATCACTCTTTTATTTCTGCAAGTCGGACTAGAGTGAGTTACCAAACGTAACTTTAGCGGCTAAAATAAAAAAGCAGGGGGAGAACAAGTAATCTACTCTGTATTCACCCGTCACTAAATAGCCGCGCCGGACTTAACCTTTGTGGGGCCCTATGCGAAACGGATTTCGCGGGGCCATGTTTGGGTAGGGATATGGATAATAAGTGAAAATTAAGAGTTGGTATTAGAAGATAAATTCGTCTTTGCATTTTATTCTTTCTTTACTTCTTACAGAATTACTTTACAAGCCAATACAGTATATTATAAAAGCTATGTTTTCTACATAGATCACGCTCAATAGCAAGAATTATCTTCGAGAATTGTTAAGCTCAAGTTATTCCTTGTTAGTTCGAGGCGCGAGAAGCTTTTTTCACCAGTTCCACAATTATGGGTATTGCATGATGCCGTTTTTTTTATCGCGAGTAGGATTGGAGTTTCCATATTGAATAGAACCTCAAAATGACAGTTTTTGTCTATATATTTCTGAGATTTTTAGGAGTTTTCAAAAGATTTAAATAATTTCCGGAGATTTCCAGGACTTTTTCGTATATTTTGGAGCTCCTGATAAATCAGGAGGCCGCGAGAAATCTGTTATAAGTTATAAAATGGTTTAATTTAATAATTTACAACTAGAATTAGCGTGGGTCCTATGGAAGTGCGGAGCCCACTGAAGTCGCAAAGATTGCAGTGGTCTAAGGCAAGCCCTGCAAAATCACGGCGTATGCTACGCCGTGGGTCGACTAGTTGTTTATTAAGATTACAGTCAGAATATCTTTCGCCAAAACTGCCCATGCGCCAAAAAAAAAAAACAGGCGTCAAAACGTCACCTACCATTTTAGCAAGCTATTCTGTATAAAATCATGAGAGAAGATCAACATTGACCAAGAACTTGATATATCTTGATGTATTTTAATAGTTTGAGATTCCTTGGTGTAGTCTAACGGCTTTAGATATTCTTATTTTTGCAATGGTTTGAGATTCTCTGATGTAACCTGATGGTTTGAAATTCCTTGGTGTAGTCTAATGGATTACTGTTGTAGGAGTCTATTATCAATCAGGAATTATTTTTTTTATGCGGGTTTCTCGGTCACCATCTAATTTGCATACTTAATATATGCTTTGAAAAGTCAGACAGGTTCAAAGTAAAGATTCAAACGTGCAGAAGCCATTTCCAGTACCATCTACCACTCCCCCACCCACGTCACTATCACCGCCACAATCAATAACATATGGTGATTGTCTGGATTAACACATTGTGCAGGGTCTAGCATTTCCAAATGCCATTAGAAGATACAAAAATATGCCACAAGGAAACAGATAACGAGATTTTGATGTGTTTGTTGTGGATGTTTGATACTAGGGTGATATGAAGTACATAATCAGAGATTCCTGTCTGGACACCATTTTGTGTGTACACGCATTTAGTGGCTCCTTGACTGGACACTATTATGTTAATACACTTTTAGTGCCTCTCTGATTGGACACTATTGTGTTCATACACATTTAGTGGCATAGTATTGGTTTAGAATAGTTTAGAAAAATGACGCTGTAGTACAATCAATATTTATTATTAGAATTAAGAAATATCACAATTAATTCTGTAACGTGACGAGTATTCTGGTGCAATTAGAGAAGCATTAGAAAGAAGGAAAAAAAGAAAAAAGAAAAGAAAAGAAACAGATAGAAAGATATAGAGACAGACATACAAATAGATAATTAGATAGATAGATAGAGAAATAGATAGATAGATAGATAGATAGATAGATAGATAGAGAGATAGAGAGATAGATAGATAGAGATAGATAGAGAGATAGAGAGATAGATAGATAGATAGATAGAGATAGATAGATAGATAGATATAGATAGATAGATAGATAGATAGATAGATAGATAGATAGATAGATAGATAGAAAGATAGATTGATAGATAGATAGATAGATAGATAGATAGAAAGATAGATTGATAGATAGATAGATACTTCGATTTCGAAAGATAACTGCAGTATTTCACAAGACCACCTAGATCTAAGTGTGATCTGCATGTTTTACTGATTCATGACCACCTAGATCTAAGTGTGACCTGCATGTTTTACTGATCCATGACCACCTAGATCTAAGTGTGACCTGCATGTTTTACTGATCCATGACCATCTAGATCTAAGTGTGACCTGCATGTTTTACTGATCCATGACCACCTAGATCTAAGTGTGACCTGCATGTTTTACTGATCCATGACCATCTAGATCTAAGTGTGACCTGCATGTTTTACTGATCCATGACCACCTAGATCTAAGTGTGACCTGCATGTTTTACTGATCCATGACCATCTAGATCTAAGTGTGACCTGCATGTTTTACTGATCCATGACCACCTAGATCTAAGTGTGACCTGCATGTTTTACTGATCCATGACCATCTAGATCTAAGTGTGACCTGCATGTTTTACTGATCCATGACCACCTAGATCTAAGTGTGACCTGCATGTTTTACTGATCCATGACCATCTAGATCTAAGTGTGACCTGCATGTTTTACTGATCCATGACCACCTAGATCTAAGTGTGACCTGCATGTTTTACTGATCCATGACCATCTAGATCTAAGTGTGACCTGCATGTTTTACTGATCCGATAATTTGTTATAATCTTCATAGCAACATCTTCCGTTCTTTTTCTTTTTACAATGTCCATCAATATCAACACTTGTAAGTTTTAGAGTTCACCCTGTGAGTCATTGACTTCTGGAGGAGTACAGGAGAATAATGTAGGAGAACTACTTTAAAGTCTCTTGGGAATTTTTGCATCGACCTAAGTTTTATCGGCGATTTTCCTACTTATAGTTTACGGCGTTTCCGGTGTACAGTGTTTGGAGGTATTGGAAAGTTATGTAGTTTAAAACATGGTGTATACATTCCGATGTACAGTGTTTGGAGGTATTGGAAAGTTATGTAGTTTAAAACATGGTGTATACTTTCCGATGCTGCTGTCTACTTTTAAGCTTTTTAATTTAAGACATAAAGAGATTAGTTGTAAAAGATTTCGTTTTTTTTGTTTATTTTATTTATTTTGTTTAATGTTTTTTTTATTTATATTATTTATTTATTTAGAATGTCTCCAATATTTTAAAAATCAAAATGTATTCAAAGAGATGTTGACTGATTAACTAAAGTATAAACATCAGTCACTAATGTCCCGCTTCTCTCAGGCCTGTAAAGAATATGACTTGACTATTAGCACGAAGAAATCAAATATTATGGGATCACCTGCTACAGCACCACCCTCCATCCTCATAGACGATAACAAGCTGGACGCCGTAAATGAAATCTGCTATCTGGGATCCACAATTCAAGATGACCTGACTCTATAAGAGGAGATAAAAAAAAAACGCATAGTGATGGCTGCCTTGACCTTCGCTAGACTCAGGCCAAGAGTTTGGGAAAACCATAAGCTAACTACGGTGACCAAAATGGAAGTCTACAAGGCATGCGTTATGAGTACACTACTGTATGGCAGTGAATCATGGACCACCTACGCAAAGCAAGAGAGAAAACTGAACTCATTCCATTTGAGATGTCTCCGTAGGATCTTGAATGTCACATGGAAAGAAAAAGTGTGCAATACTGAGATCCTTGCGCGATCAGGTATTCCCAGCATCTTTACAGCCCTGAGACAACGCCGTTTGCGCTGGCTTGGACATGTTCGCCTGATGGAGGACAAGCGCATCCCGAAAGTCATCCTCTATGGTCAACTCGCGACTGGCACAAGAAAAACTGGTCGCCCCCACCTCCGTTACATAGATGTAATAAAACGTGACCTCAAATCAGTGAACATCAATACTGACAATTGGAAAGACATAGCTCTAGACCGCAACAGATGGAGAGAGACAGTGACCAAGAAAGCTATGGACAGTGAAAGTACATGGGTCTCAGCTCAGGAAGAAAAACGTACAATCCGACAAAAGGCCAGCTCCTCTACCACCGAAGTAAAAGCCAAGGGGACCGTAACTTGCGCTATCTGTTGACGGGAGTGTCTCTCCAAAATAGGGCTCCATAGCCACATGAAATATGAAATAACTGTCTCACTTGTGTCTATTATTGCACTACACGACACATCAGAGGTAAACTAAAGTCAGGGTCGGACTGGCTATATGAGCAAACGGGCATATGCCCGGTTGGCCGGTACCAAATGGGTCGGTCTGGTCGCGACCAAAGAAAAAAAAATTCAGTGCAGACAACTTTAAAAAAAAGTGACAGCATCAAGACACAAAGTTGTTGTTTTTTAATTATTATTACAATTAATTTTGTTTGAAATTCAACAAGTATATAATTTTAAGAATTACACTATATACTGTACATGTTATCATTTGTAAAACGTTAGACCATACTTTCTGCTATGCACGAGCGGCATGGCATTCAACACTACTTTGATGTCATCAAGACTGTGTTTGGCCTGATCATTTTGCTGGTCGGCATGGTCCTTTGATGGCACTCCTATTTTTGTTTTGCTCCTTCCCTCACCCGTCTTTTGATGGTGCCATTGAAAGTGAACAAAAAGAAAAACATTGATAGAACGCAGCAAAAGATGAGACAATTAGCTCTTTAACAAAACTTAATAGAAGTTTACTTAAACACATACACACAGCCGCGACATTGCAAACCACCCAATAGCTCAACAAGGGTATAAAGTTATACTTTCTGCTATTTGAAAAGAAAAAGTAAGACTCTTGTTGTTTATTTGTAATAACATAGATCTGAGAATAATTCACTTTTGGTTTAAAAAAATATATTATTTAAGTTAAACATAAATCTAGATCTAAACAGACATAAGATCTTTATGATAAATGGCAGACTTATGCTTAGTATAAAGTCATTAATAATGAAAATTATTACAATAATTTATATAGCGCTGTCACACCCAATATTTAATGAAAGGATATTTAGAATCATTTATATTTTAAATAATACTACTGGACCGGCGGCGTAACATACGCTGCTATTTTCATAGGACCCCGCACTTTCATAGGACCCGCACTTTCATAGGACCCGCTCTAATTCAAGGTGTATATATCTTTATTAAATTAAACAATTTTATAAAAAAAATATTTCCAGCGCTCTCCTGTCGAGCTCCTGGAAATCTCCCGAAATCGCAAAATATACGAAAAAGTCCTTAAATATACGGAAATATATACACAAAAATTGTCATTTTGGGGTGTTATTCAATATGGAAAACGCTAATCTTTCGCGCGGCATTATGCATCAGCCGTAATTGTGTAATCTGGTGAACAAAGCTTCTCGCGCCTCAAACTAATGAAGAATTACTTGAGGTCAACAATTTTCAAAGATAGATTGAAACATTCGGTAATTATTGCTATTGAGCGTGATCTATGTAAGAAACAGAATTATTATGATATACTGTATGACTTTGCTACACGCAAGGCTCGTAAAGTAATTCTGTACGAAATTTTTAAATAATATTTTCATATACAAATCGCGTTTTTGAGAATGTACTAGAACGAAGCAAGAAGAAGCAAGCATTTAGAAGTACCTCTCTAACCGTTCTGCTTTCTCTTATCTTTTAAAGGAATATATATATAGATATAGATCTCTCTCTCTCTCTCTCTCTCTCTCTCTCTCTCTCTCTATATATATATATATATATATATATATATATATATATATATATATATATATATATATATATATATATATATATATATATATATATATATATATATATATATATATATAGTTCGGCCATCGTAGTTCGATTATGACCACTTTGTCATCCATGAGGCTTAGGGCTTTGCACTAAGGTTTTATGTGTCCTCGTGTGGCTGGTGAGACCTATGTGAGCCCGGAATGTTCGGCCGCACACTAGACAGAGCTCCAGCTGGAGCTAGTGTCATTGGCCTTGCTTTTCTTCTCTGTAGTTTTTCTTCTGCCAGCTTTGTTCTCTTTTCCTCAGGAACCTGTACGCCCGTTTTCACAGCGCGGCGTCATGATGCTCTGTCATGTGCCTCTGTGTCCTATATGGCTGGGTCTATGCTGAACGCCTTCAGAGAAATTTCGAGGGTGTCCCTGAAGCGCTTTCTTTGAAAACCTTGCGAGCGCTTTCCTTCGCTTGGTTGAATCGTTTAGGGATGCGGTGGTCTTCCATTCTGCATGCTTGTCCTGCCCATCGCAGCTGGGACTGCATCATGATTGTGTGGATGCTTTGCAAACCTGCTCTTTGAAGGACTTCAGTATCTGGTATTTTGTCTTGCCATTTGACCTTCAGTATTTTTCACAGACATGTCATGTGGAAGTGATTCAGTTTCTTTGCATGGTAACTGTACACTATCCATGTTTCTGAGGCAAAGAGCAATGTAGGGAGGATGACGGCTCGCTAGACCCCTAGTTTTGTATTTTTTGGGATACCACTTTAAAGGAATGGGTTGCCTAAGTCAGCCAGGAAAACCAATGATTTAGCATATTTTAAGTCACAGATCAACATGCATGACTAGATTGACACGTGAAATGCGTAGGACCTAATTATTTTATTTTTTTGAAGAAACGTCTGTAATTTATTAGTAATACCAAAAAGTTTGAAACTCATTAAGGCTGCTATTGTAGTGTTTATAGTTTTCAGACTACATACATGTATAAATAGAATACATTATGTAAGCCTACGAAAGTATACATCCAGTTTTCGATGCTTTATCAAACTTTATATATTTTGAATAGAATTAGGCTTACACCTATGATAAAACACATGGGCGTAGCCGAGAGGAGAGGAGTTCAAACCATCACTGGCCTCAGATCTCATTGTCTGAAAGGGAAACTTTTCTTACTTCCCCAGTGCAGCCAACTTAAGCAAACTAGTCACCAAATTTCATGAAAAGGGGGTTTTGTGGTTCCCCCCCCCCCTTTCCAATACAAAACTAGAGCATTTTACCATTTTCTATTTGATTTTTTTAGCGGAAGAGAAGAAGGCTAATTGCACTGTAGTTACCTCAAAATATGCATTTTTTTAAAGCTTTAAATAACGGAAATAATGCTTGCATTTGGGGCTTCGCCCCGACCCCACTGGGGGAGCTTACAGCGCTCGCCCAGACTCCCAAGCTGTCCCTTGGCGGTGTGTACTACCTTTCACTAATTATAGGAAGAGAGTATTCTAGGGTAGAAAAAAACTTTAAAAGAATGAAAGATAAGAATGTAATGAAGATTAATTTTATATACACACACTAATATATATATAAATTGCGGAGGGTGGTTAAAATCCCCCCCACCGAAAATATATGACATGCCATTTGTGGGCCGGTTTATATGGTAATGCCAGGGCCGATTTTGATACCCAGTCCGCCCCTGACTAAAGTGATCTATATGTGGGAAGCGTGGTCGAGAGGCTAAGTGCGCTTGAACTTGGCTTGTCTCGGCTACCTAGAAGGGGGCTCGAGGTTCGACACCCGACTCGGGCAGAGTTGCGTTTACTGAGCGCCTAAGGCAGCACGGAAAACCAACTCCTAGTTACCCCCTCCCCCCCACCGGTCCACAAATGAGATTGGACCAAAGCGCTCTGAGCATGCTATAAGCATGAAAGTAGCTCTCTATAAAAACTATAATGATAATCGTAATAATAATATGAAATAACTGTCTCACTTGTGTCTAGTATTGTATTAATGTATTAAGCCTTGCGTTGTTTCTCTCTATTTGAAACTATGATCAGCATAGCAAGGCTTTGTCTTGTTAGAGGATTAGGGAAGAGACTAGTAACACCCACCCCCCACCCCCTTTTTGTTTTGTTTTGTCAGATGTAACACAGATGAATTTAGTGTCAGCTCGATTTAAGCTATCTTTTTTGTTATCTGCCCCTTTTTTATACGGTTATTTTTCTGTTGCATCTCTCGGTGTTGTGTGCTCTTAGAGCCGGTGGTTGGGAAAGACTTAACGAGCTGCTTTGTTTTTCAGGAGGTTCTTGCTGAAAGATTTGACTTCTGCCAGAATGTTTGCCTCGAAACTAACATTTCTTTAAAGAGCCGGGCCTCTGCTGACACAGTCCTCCTTAAAATACACTTAAAACGTTTGCATTGATCTCGTGGTCATCCCATATACGTACGGGGTTTGGTGAAATTGGGGATTTTCTTTTGTATACATTATCAGAGACGTTTGTTTTTTAAAGATAACTTCTGCTAATTAGTTTGTGCTAAAAAGGAAAAAAAAAATTAGAAATTCGACTTTACAGTGCTAAAACAGTCAGACAAAAAAAGGTCGAATACATTTTAAATTTTTAAATTTCCAAGCTTAACAATTCCCAATTTCTGTACATCAGAGACAGCAAACAGTTGCTTTTGATAGTTATACGCCGTTTATCTCTAATAGGCATTAACATGTGCCTTGGTATTTATTATTTTGTCTTTTCATTTCAAACACTATTGAATGCACACACAAAACCCCCAGCCAAATACCTAGTGTACACATTTGTATTGAAATGAAACTAATGAAACTATTAGGGCTAATGTCTATGGGTCATAAGTAAAAGTAAAGTTCCTTTTCAGACCTCGCGATCTATGGGGCAGATGATGTTAAGGTCATCTGTTTCTTTGACCAACGGGTAACGACAGAGTGTCATGTGGCCACACCGACCAACCGCCTTTACTTTCCCCAACTAAACTCAGGGGCGCCCTAAGAATTCCGAAATTCAAAATCATAGTCTTCACCGAGATTCAAACCCAGGACCCCAGGCTTGGAAGCTAAGAGCTTAACCACTCATCCACCGCGCCCCTTAGGTCTACATATTTGTATTGAAATGAAACTAATGAATGTGCACCCCCGCCAACAAAAACCTAGTCTACACATTCGTACTACATATTTGTTCTGAAATTGTTTGACCACTTTGGTTTTCTTCTCTGCAGGTATTTGCATTGTATTTGTCTACGTACATCACAGTGGCCATCAGTCTGGACAGGTGCGTGGCTGTACTGGACCCCATGAGGCGAAACGAGGCCGCACATCGTGTCAGGCTCATGATTTCGTTCGCTTGGATTTTCAGTGCCTTGTTTAGTATTCCTCAGGTGAGTAGAAGGCTCTGTGGTTTGTTAGAGTAGGAATAAAGCAAATCAATTCTAGGAATATTTTAGTGTTTTGTACATAAGGCACAGAATGAAGGACTCGTTGTATTCAATCGTCCATTATAGTCAGTTCTTAATACTAAACCATCTTTTTTTTATACTGTTCCTTATTAAGAAAATCTTAATCGACCACCGCGGACAATGGTTATGTTTGCCCTGGTTGTGGCAAAATGTGTAGGTCACAGCCGGGGCTGCGTAGCATTCCTCATTAATCTTTGGACTCGAAGACAAGCCTTATTATTATTATTATTGTTATTTTGTTAGAGACGAACGAGTATTCATTCTCTGGCGCTGCCAGGGTCGAGTTTCGTTGAAGGGAAACAAATTCATCGTAGTCCCTTATCAGTTTCCTCTGAGGAATTTTCTAGTGATGTAGCAAAATATAGAGGTCACAGCTGGGGCTGAGTAGCCACTGGAGATACTTCAAAGATGGTAGACAGATCATATGTTGTGAAGATGAAGGGTGAATATTCATTTGAAGTCTATAACCAATAGGTCAAGGACAGTCAAACTAGCCATTTGAAGTCTATAACTAATAGGTCAAGGACAGTCAAACTAGCCATTTAAAGTCTACAACTAATAGGTCAAGGCCAGTCTTACTAGCCTTTTGAAGTAAGCCTATAACTAATTGGTCAAGGGCAGTCAAACTAGCCATTTGAAGTTCATAACTAATAGGTCACGCCAGTCAAACTAGCCATTTGAAGTCTATAACTAATAGGTCAAGGCCAGTCTTACTAGCCATTTGAAGTCTATAACTAATAGGTCAAGGATATTCAAACTAGCCATTTGAGTCTATAACTAATAGGTCAAGGCCAGTCAAACTAGCCATTTGAAGTCTATAACTAATAGGTCAAGGCCAGTCTTACTAGCCATTTGAAGTCTATAACTAATAGGTCAAGGACAGTCAAACTAGCCATTTTAAGTCTATAACTAATAGGTCAAGGACAGTCAAACTAGCCATTTGAAGTCTATAACTAATAGGTCAAGGCCAGTCTTACTAGCCATTTGAAGTCTATAACTAATAGGTCAAAGACAGTCAAACTAGCCATTTGAAGTCTATACCTAATAGGTCAAGGGCAGTCAAACTAGCCATTTGAAGTCTATAACTAATAGGTCAAGGCCAGTCAAACTAGCCATTTGGAAGTCTATAACTAATAGGTCAAGGCCAGTCAAACTAGCAATTTGAAGTCTATAACTAATAGGTCAAGGACAGTCTAACTAGCAATTTGAAGTCTATAACTAATAGGTCAAGGACAGTCAAACTAGCCATTTGAAGTCTATACCTAATAGGTCAAGGGTAGTCAAACTAGCCATTTGAAAAAAGTCTATAACTAATAGGTCAAGGCCAGTCAAACTAGCCATTTGAAGTCTATAACTAATAGGTCGAGGCCAGTCTTACTAGCAATTTGAAGTAAGTCTATAACTAATTGGTCAAGGACAGTCAAACTAGCCATTTGAAGTCTATAACTAATAGGTCAAGGACAGTCAAACTAGCCATTTAAAGTTTATAACTAATAGGTCGAGGCCAGTCTTACTAGCCATTTGAAGTAAGTCTATAACTAATTGGTCAAGGACAGTCTTACTAGCCATTTGAAGTCTATAACTAATAGGTCAAGGACAGTCTAACTAGCCATTTGAAGTCTATAACTAATAGGTCAAGGCCAGTCTTACTAGCCATTTGAAGTCTATAACTAATAGGTCAAGGACAGTCAAACTAGCCATTTGAAGTCTATAACCAATAGGTCAAGAATAGTCAAACTAGCCATTTGAAGTCTAAAACTAATAGGTCAAGGCCAGTCTTACTAGCCATTTGAAGTAAGTCTATAACTAATAGGTCAAGGCCAGTCAAACTAGCCATTTGAAGTCTATAACTAATAGGTCGAGGCCAGTCTTACTAGCAATTTGAAGTAAGTATATAACTAATTGGTCAAGGACAGTCAAACTAGCCATTTGAAGTCTATAACTAATAGGTCAAGGACAGTCAAACTAGCCATTTAAAGTTTATAACTAATAGGTCGAGGCCAGTCTTACTAGCCATTTGAAGTTAGTCTATAACTAATCGGTCAAGGACAGTCTTACTAGCCATTTGAAGTCTATAACTAATAGGTCAAGGACAGTCAAACTAGCCATTTGAAGTCTATAACTAATAGGTCAAGGCCAGTCTTACTAGCCATTTAAAGTCTATAACTAATAGGTCAAGGACAGTCAAACTAGCCATTTGAAGTCTATAACTAATAGGTCAAGGCCAGTCTTACTAGCCATTTGAAGTCTATAACTAATAGGTCAAGGACAGTCAAACTAGCCATTTGAAGTCTATAACCAATAGGTCAAGAATAGTCAAACTAGCCATTTGAAGTCTAAAACTAATAGGTCAAGGCCAGTCTTACTAGCCATTTGAAGTAAGTCTATAACTAATAGGTCAAGGCCAGTCAAACTAGCCATTTGAAGTCTATAACTAATAGGTCGAGGCCAGTCTTACTAGCAATTTGAAGTAAGTCTATAACTAATTGGTCAAGGACAGTCAAACTAGCCATTTGAAGTCTATAACTAATAGGTCAAGGACAGTCAAACTAGCCATTTAAAGTTTATAACTAATAGGTCGAGGCCAGTCTTACTAGCCATTTGAAGTTAGTCTATAACTAAATGGTCAAGGACAGTCTTACTAGCCATTTGAAGTCTATAACTAATAGGTCAAGGACAGTCAAACTAGCCATTTGAAGTCTATAACTAATAGGTCAAGGCCAGTCTTACTAGCCATTTAAAGTCTATAACTAATAGGTCAAGGACAGTCAAACTAGCCATTTGAAGTCTATAACCAATAGGTCAAGAATAGTCAAACTAGCCATTTGAAGTCTAAAACTAATAGGTCAAGGCCAGTCTTACTAGCCATTTGAAATCTATAACTAATAGGTCAAGGACAGTCAAACTAGCCATTTGAAGTCTATAACTAATAGGTCAAGGACAGTCAAACTAGCCATTTGAAGTCTATAAACAATAGGCCAAGGTCAGTCAAACCAGCCATTTCCATTCAGAAAGGTTATTAAAAATGTCTTTGGCTGAACATTTCCAGATCTAGATCTCTTTGAGATCTCTTTCAGGCTTTACTCTTTTACTTTACAAATAAAAATAATTATATGATAATTATAATATCTATGTATCCTTTTGGAAATTGGTCTTATAAATTGTGCTTTACACATAACAAAAACATTATGACACTATCTGACTAACTCTACGTTCATCCCAGTCTCATTCAGACATAGTGGAAGTTTACACCAGAAAGTTGAGTTTTTTTGAATACTTTGTTTGCAAGGACCTAAAAGAGTTCTTACGCTTGTATTACGCTCGTGTCTTCTACCATATCTAGATTAATTAGCACCTAGTCTGTAAGTCAGGTACAAAGTTTGTAGACATTATTTCTCAAACACCCAATCTCGGATTAAGTTGAGATTTTGCAAAATTATTTCTTGTACCTGAAAAAAAAAAACAAGAAAAAAAATAATTTGACTAATTAGTTAATTAGATAAAGGAAATTAATTATTCAGTTTGGTTTCAAACAAGGGAAAGAAGTTTTACTTGACAAATATGGTAGCATAAGTTGAATTTGTTTTCTTGAGGAGGCTTGAGCCCTAGAGTTCAAATTCAAGTCTTATACTTTTTAAAAAAATAAATTTTAAAAGCTGTCACGGGAACATTCATCCAGATACTTCTTCTCCCACCCCCCCCACCCCTCCATTTTCCCAACTGGACGAGTGATAGGATCACAGTGCATTGAAAAAGCCAAAAGCATGAAATAGCGCTAAAAAAATTATTTGTAATCGCACTGATTTATTATTGTTAGTCTAGATCTGATACAAATTGAATGACTATTTAAACTAATTGATACAATTACACTTAATATATGCTTTTTAAAAACAAAAATTAAATATTTTCAATATTTTTCTTGTCGGTGTTTTAATCAGTGTTGTCAGTGACATTGAAGATATCGTCTAAGATGGTGACCCAACAAAATGACGCGAAATTTTAAAAACAAATAGCGCAAGAAAAATAGCGCGGTTGTGTAAAAAAGTAACGGATTATTCGAGGGCAGCATATTTGTTATTGTCTCTATCTTTTCAATATGAATAGATCTGAAAGTATGCCATGTTTGCAGAGAACGAGAGCACTTTAAATTTAATATCATTCCTTTTTTTTTTTTTCAGTAATTGTTAAAATGTTGTAGGGAATTCGTTTGACTATTGGGAGGACAACTATATATGTCGCCAGAGAAAGTGTTTGTATGACTATGTGGGGGACAACTATCTTGGTCGCCAGAGAAAGTTTGTGTGTGTGTGTGTATAAATCTGACAAATATCTTTGCCTGTTTTCATAGTACACTTTTGGAATGTAAAAAAATGATACATTTTAAAATTATTCATTTTAGCTTATTATAATTTTTGCTTACTGTTTGCATATTTATGTTTTAAAATATCTAAAGTGTTTCTTGCAAAATGGCTTGGCTCTATTCATATTTTACGATATCCTAAGCATGTCTTTCAAAATGACAAGTATATTTTATCAAGGCTATTTTGCCGGTGCTATTTTGTTAGCGCTACTTTGTCGGGGTACCGTCTAAGAGAGTACCAAGGTATTTTAGGTTTGGACTATTTCAATGGTCTCTCCAGCTACAGGAACAATGCTTGCTCCTTCTTTTTCTTACAAAAGTCGATTTTCATTTCTCTTTATATTTTTACATTGAATTAAAACAAAAGTATTATTACAATACTTTTCACTTTTTTTTATATCTCTGAAATCATCCGCATTATTGGCAAACATTCTTAATAAGCATTTCTACAAACATAAGTGAAGTCATTTCCTACATTGTCTGAGTTCTATGGTATATATGAGAGTGTTAGTGCTAAGCCGATACAAATACAAAAGGAAATGAACATAAAAAGGGTTTGTTGAAAATGTTTATTGAGCATTAAAATGTGAAGGTAAAGAAAACAAAAGATTGAGAAATGTTTGGATCTAATCTACTGCCTCATTGGACGGAAAGTGTTTCTTTTTTTTTCAAGTACACTCGAACCAAGTAATAAGTAGAATTTTAAAATAAATTCTCTGTTATCTAGTGACTAGCTGTCCCCATTTAGTGCTGATATTAACATGGACTACTTGTTACTCTATTAGTAAACTCATTTATGAACACGCATGGCTAGACTGACCTAGGGACATGAGTTAGATCCAATTATGTTCATTGTACGTTTAACAAACGTTTTTTTTTTTTTAAGATAAGATTAGAAGACTGAAAAGGTAGTAAAAATGGGTTTGGATTACAAACTGGTTCTGTGTTTGTTTCCCCATTGTGTATGCTGCACTTACACGTACAAGTCTTTCGTTCCATAATGCCCCCCCCCCCACCACCAAATAGTGGACAAGAAAGATGAAAGCAAGGACCCTATCTCCAAACAAGCTGCTGGTCTCTCATTGTAGCGGCACTTTCTCTGACGTCAACTTAGAACTCTGTGTCTCTTCTCGTTTCTTACTTTCTCCCACTCTCTCTCTCTCTCTCTCTCTTTATCACTTTCTCATTCTCTCTCCTCATCTCGCTCTGTGCATGACCTTATTTGGGGTCATTTTTTCTGTTAATGAAAGAACGTTTAAAGACCTTTAGGTCTCATCCTTTCTATAGTGCTGCTGTAGTTATGGTCCAGTAACTTCACATTCAAGCCTTTGAAAATGGAAATCCTTTAATTGTTCGCACTTTAAATTTTTACGGTCATCTGTTTCTTTGGCCTACGAGGGTTTCATGTGGCCAGCACAACCACCAACCGTCTTTAGTTTTCCCCAACTAATGTCAGGTACCCATTAGAGCTGGGTGGACTCAGAGGCGCCCGTATATCCAAAATAAAAAAATCCCAATCCTCACCAGGATTCGAACCCTGGACCCCGGTTCGGAAGCCAAGCGCATTACCGCTCAGCAACCGCTCCCCTAATTAGTTAATTAACTATTTGGAATAAATTATTTTGTTGGTATCTCGAACAAGGGAAAGAAATTTTACTTGCCTGAAGTGGTGGCATATGCTGAATTAGTCCCCTTTATAGGTCGCCGCTTTCAATTCAAATATTGGAAATAGTGTTTTAACCATGTGTGATCATCTATTATGATTTAATTATGTGTATTCATGTATTGTGTTTTAACAATGTATGATCATGTATTGTATTTTAATGATGTGTGATCATGTATTGTGTTTTAACCATGTGTGATCATGTATTGTGTCTAAATTATGTGTGATCATGTAATATGTTTTAACCATGTGTGATCATGTATTGTGTTTTAATCATGCGTGATCATGTATTGTGTTTTACCCATGTGTAATCATGTATTCTATTTGAACCATGTGTGATCATGTAGTGTGTTTTAACCATGTGTGATCATGTATTGTGTCTTAATTATGTGTAATCATGTATTGTGTTTTAACCATGTGTTATCATGTATTCTATTTTAACCATGTGTGATCATGTATTGTGTTTTAACCATGTGTTATCATGTATTCTGTTTTAACCATGTGTGATCATGTATTGTGTCTTAATTATGTGTGATCATGTATAATGTTTTAACCATGTGTTATCATGTATTCTTTTTGAACCATGTGTGATCATGTATTGTGTTTTAACCATGTGTTATCATGTATTCTATTTTAACCATGTGTGATCATGTATTGTGTTTTAACCATGTGTTATCATGTATTCTGTTTTAACCATGTGTGATCATGTATTGTGTTTTAACCATGTGTGATCATGTATTGCGTTTTAACCATGTGTGATCATGTATTGTGTTTTAACCATGTGTTATCATGTATTGTGTTTTAACCATGTGTGATCATGTATTGTGTTTTAACCATGTGTGATCATGTATTGTGTTTTAACCATGTGTGATCATGTATTGTGTTTTAACCATGTTTCGGTTTAACCATGTGTGATCATGTATTGTGTTTTAACCATGTGTGATCATGTATTGTGTTTTAACCATGTGTGATCATGTATTGTGTTTTAACCATGTGTTATCATGTATTCTGTTTTAACCATGTGTGATCATGTATTGTGTTTTAACCATGTGTGATCATGTATTGTGTTTTAACCATGTGTGATCATGTATTGTGTTTTAACCATGTTTCGGTTTTAACCATGTGTGATCATGTATTGTGTTTTAACCATGTGTTATCATGTATTGTGTTTTAACCATGTGTGATCATGTATTGTGTTTTAACCATGTGTGATCATGTATTGTGTTTTAACCATGTTTCGGTTTTAATTATGTGTGATCATGTATTGTGTTTGTGACAGGTTGGGGAAGGTGACGTGTGTTTGGCTCGTTTAATGTCTAGGGGATGATTATTTTTGAAACTATCACACACCAACCCGTCAGCATATAAATCGGGAGCAGGCACGCATCGAGACAAGCAATGAAAGAAAGATACTAAGTAAAAATTAAAGACTATTTATTGACATAAATGTTTACATAGAAGAATAAAAAAGGGGAGGGTTTGCATCTATCTCTAATTGATACTATATTTAATCATCACTCTTGCACTTAATAAGAGAGTATGTCACTTTGTCTTCTGAACTTAGCTGGTTGTCCTACTTGGGTCGCAGCTGGCTGTGTCCTGGCTTGAGGTTTTGCAGCTGGAGGTGGCGCTCTAACGGGTAGAGGGACGCCGGTGATTCAGTTCTTGCGGAGTCTCAATCCCAAGTTCTGATATCTGTAGTGGGCAGAGTAGGGCGGGTGGCCGGCTACCTTGGGCACAAGTGATACTGCGGGCAGAGCGGATCTGCCGTGGGCAGCGTAGTGAACAGGATATGTCCAGTGAGTTACGAAGTTCAGGCGGAGTTATGAGGTCTCTGGGTCTATAGGGACGTCGTACCTATAAGTTGACAGGTGGGCTGTCGAATGGGCAGGCAAGTAGAGCCGATAGCACCAAGTAAATAGTTGAGTGGATCCCAGTAGGCAGGAAATGATACTTAATATTAAATAGGCAATTGACTAGGCAGACAATGCCAAATAAATAGGCAGGTAAATAGGCAGACACCTGAGGGAGGCTGCGGATAAATAAAGACAAGTTAGGACATGTTTCTCATGCATCTTATCGATGACCTCAACTGAGGTGCATTCGTCAGATTGGTGAAATTGCTTTAGAGCACTAGAGGGAGATGATGACAAATATGGAAATAGTTATGAAATATAGTTTTAACGGGAGAAATACTTAGTTAATAATACCGAGGGCCACGCTGATTAGAATTGTGTGTGTATTCTGAGACTCAAAGTTCTGGATGATGATGAACTTACTGAAATCTTTGGAAATAAAACATGCAAGCAAATTTTTGTTTCATTCTGTTATTGACTAACAAGTCAAACAAATATGTCAAGTCAATGTTTCATTAAAAATTTCAATTTTTTTTAAGAAACAAGTTTTTTTAAGACAATATCTTTTGTCTATAATGATTATTTTCAACCTTTCTTTAAGTTGAAGTTATGAAACATAAGAGGAAATGTTTAGATCTACATATCTAAACACCACACAATATGATCTATCTAACTGACCACTTAACAATATGATCTATCTAACTGACCACTAGACAATGTGATCAATCTTACTGACCTCTTCTCAGTATGATCTATCTAACTGACCACTACACAATACGATCTAACTGACCACTAGATAATATGATCTATCTAACTGACCACTAGACAATATGGTCTATCTAACTGACCACCACACAATATGATCTATCTAACTGACCACTACACAATATGATCTAACTGACCACTAGATAATATGATCTATCTAACTGACCACTACACAATATGATCTAACTGACCACTAGACAATATGATCTATCTAACTGACCACTACACAATATGATCTATCTAACTGATCACTTTACAATATGATCTATCTAACTGACCACTAGATAGTGTGATCAATCTTACTGACCTCTACTCAATATGATCTATCTAACTGACCACTAGATAATTTGCTATATCTAACTGACCACTACACAATTAAATATTTTTAACTGATCACTAGACAATATGATCTATCTAACTGACCACTAGACAATGTGATCAATCTTACTGACCTCTACTCAGTATGATCTATCTAACTGTCCACTACACAATATGATCTTTCTAACTGATCACTAGACAATATGATCTATCTAACTGACCACTACACAATATGATCTTTCTAACTGATCACTAGACAATATGATCTATCTAACTGACCACTACACAATATGATCTGTCTAACTGATCACTAGACAATATGATCTATCTAACTGATCACTACACAATATGATCTTTCTAACTGATCACTAGACAATATGATCTATCTAACTGACCACTACACAATATGATCTATCTAACTGTCCACTAGACAATATGATCTATCTAACTGTCCACTACACAATATGATCTTTCTAACTGATCACTAGACAATATGATCTATCTAACTGACAACTCCACAATATGATCTACCTAACTGTGCACTACACAATATGATCTATCTAACAGACCACTAGACAGTGTGATCAATCTTTTTGACCTCTACTCAGTATGATCTATCTAACTGACCACTACACAATATGATCTAACTGACCACTAGATAATATGATCTATCTAACTGACCACTACACAATATGATATAACTGACCACTAGACAATATGATCTATCTAACTGACCACTACACAATATGATCTATCTAACTGATCACTACACAATATGATCTATCTAAATGACCACTAGATAGTGTGATCAATCTTACTGACCTCTACTCAATATGATCTATCTAACTGACCACTAGATAGTGTGATCAATCTTACTGACCTCTACTAAATATGATCTATCTAACTAACCACTAGATAATTTGCTATATCTAACTGACCACTACACAATTAAATATTTCTAACTGATCACTAGACAATATGATCTATCTAACTGACCACTAGACAATGTGATCAAACTTACTGATCTCTACTCAGTATGATCTATCTAACTGTCCACTACACAATATGATCTTTCTAACTGATCACTAGACAATATGATCTATCTAACTGACCACTACACAATATGATCTTTCTAACTGATCACTACACAATATGATCTATCTAACTGACCACTACACAATATGATCTATCTGTCCACTAGACAATATGATCTATCTAACTGTCCAGTACACAATATGATCTTTCTAACTGATCACTAGACAATATGATCTACCTAACTGTCCACTACACAATATGATCTATCTAACTGACCACTAGACAATGTGATCAATCTTACTGACCTCTACTCAATATGATTTATCTAACAGACCACTAGACAGTGTGATCAATCTTACTGACCTCTACTCAGTATGATCTATCTAACTGACCACTACACAATATGATCTAACTGACCACTAGATAATATGATCTATCTAACTGACCACTAGACAATATGATCTATCTAATTGACCACCAGACAATATGATCTATCTAACTGACCACTACACAATATGATATATCTAACTGATCACTGCACAATATGATCCATCTAACTGACCACTAGACTGTGTGATCAATCTTACTGACCTCTACTCAATATGATCTATCTAACTGACCACTAGATAATATGCTCTATCTAACTGACCATTATACAATATGATCTTTCTAACTGATCACTACACAATATGATCTATCTTACTGACCATTAGACAATGTGATAAATCTTACTGACATCTACTCAATATGATTTATCCAACTGACCACTAGACAATGTGATCAATCTTACTGACCTCTACTCAATATTGTTACGATTCTTTCCTAATCAGACCTTCTGTAAACACTGCTAAACACATGACAACACATTAACACATCAAGAACTTGACAACAAGGCTCCAAATAATCTGGTACTTTAATAAGGGTCAAATAAAACAGCCAATACGACACAATTGGCAACAAATCAACAACTAAAATGTTACATTGTACATCACCGTACAAAACTCTACTGTCTCTACTCTTCCTGGACTCGTACATAACACTTGAGGACTCAACCAGGACTGACTTTACGGCCAGACTAACGCTTGGTCTCAACGCTCTCCAGTTCTGAACTGCCGCTTTCTTACACACTGTAACTTTAGTCCACGCAGGCTTATGATCAGATGACCATAACACGGGCGCTATTCACGTGCAAAGTTCATGCCAGTACTGTCCCTTGCCTTTCAATATAGCACGCTAAACTGTATTACTGGCCTGTGTCACATATGTCAGCTGATCACTCACAGTTAACCCTTTTGCGTCGCGAATAGGGTTATAACAATATGATCTAACTGACCACTAGACAATGTCCAATGAAAGAGAAGAAAAAGTTTAAAATGTCTTTAATAATGAAAACAACAACATTGATCTAATATTAATGTTTATTTCAACAATCAAAGTCTCATTTTTCTTTTTGCTCGTATTTCAAGGATCCTCTGAGTTCAGTTGAGAACTATCTTATAATGAAATGACCACCCCCACTGTCAACAAAGAAGTAACATAAGGTTCCATAACGCTCTGTGCGAAAGATAAAACTCTAATGGGCACAAACAAACAAATGTCCTTGAAAGTAGAAGGAGTACAGTAATCTTCCATGACGTTATGGATCTCTCTTTTAGAGTGCACGCAACCAAATCTGAAGAATGAAAATTACACAAGAATGACACTTTTTTTTTACTGTAATCATTCTCGACTTGCTACTTCCGAATTATTATTTTTTTCTTCGTGTTTTCTTTCCTGTTGGTAGTTTGGAGTTTGTGAATTCTGATCTTGTGCTGTGGATATCGAAGCCTGCTCTTTTACCTGCAATGCTTACCAAACAGCTGACTCACGGTTGGTCGAGGGCTGCCTCTGACACCAATTCTTGTCATGATCATGTTTTTATTCGACACAAAATTTATTCGCCCAAGATGAGACTCTCAAGGTGAACGCTTGAGAAAAGATTTAATGCTGGCTAAAGACCAGATGTCTTCGGCATGCAAGATTCTCGCTGGCGTGAATTATTTATGCAGTTCATTAGGAGAGTTAATCAATGGTGCAACTAAACGTAAACCCTACCAAGGAATGCTCCTGTGTAACCACTTCACCACGACAGAGTGTCTTTCAAGTAGTGCCCAGCCCCAATCAATCGTCGTATCGAATACCCGGCCTCCACATCGAGGCTAGATGAGACCACGTGACCCAAACTGTCTAAACAAGTCAACCAGCTACAATGGTTCTAAAAATAAGTACAAGTGGCAGAGGAGACCAGACTTCGGTGACGATCGTATCACATTACGTTTTAGAGAGCCATTATAATTCAATTACTTTTATCACGTAAAGAGACATTCGGCTTAATTCTTTACTTCTGTGCTGTCATTTCCTGTTCTAGTTTTCATTTCTCTAATCCATTTTTATCGGTCTAGCTCTATAGTACATCCTTTTTATTCACTTAGAGTTAACTTAGAGCTTAGATTATCCATTCCAGTAGTCTCCTTTGTTATCCGCCTCCATTTCTATTTCCTATGGACATGTAACACACAGGGGGGGGGGGAAGGGAGCGGTAGGCTAGGGTCAAATCTATGCAAATTGAAATTTTATGCTACTGATAATAACAAGCCATCGCTTTTTAGCGGTCACCGACAGGGGAAGAACAGAAATTAATTATGTGTGGTCCGTCTATCAGTCTATCACGCTTAGAGCTAAAAATGGTAAGATTTAAATCTAATTTCTTCATGTTCAAATAAAACGATTACTTTTTAAAAGCGAAACATTTTTCTATTGAAAATAAAATATGAAAGCAGTTTTTTTTAATATAAATACATCATTTTTAAAAACTATTAAATGTTTATTGTAAAAAAATATATGAAAGAATGCATTTCTATGCCTATAAATAGAGGCAATTTCTAAGGAAGATATAACAGACAGCGATAATTTTATTTATTACTAGCGAATGACAACCTGTATACCATAATTCCTTAGGCCTTTGACCAAAGAAAAGGATTCTTACCAGAGACCAAATCCCTTTGTCTGAAAGTCAACCACTAATTAGATGACCGTTAAATCACATCCGTTAGGTCAGGCTCATATTGAATCATATCTTAAAACAATCTGTTCATTAAATACTTATATTTTACTTATATTTTTACATTGTAATAATAATAATATAATAAATTTAAAGGTCAGCTGGCCAAACAATACAATCAGGTCGGTAACACTTTCTCCCATCACACAGCCGGCAACACTTTCTCCCATCACACAGCGGGCAACTCTTTCACCAATCACAAAGCCGGCAACACATTCTCCCATCACACAGCTGGCAACCCTTTCGCCCATCAATTAGCCAGCAACACTTTCTCCCAGCTTACAGCCGGCAACCCTTCCGCCCATCAAACAGCCGGCAACACTTTCTCCCATCATACAGCCGGCAACCCTTTCGTCCATCAAACAGCCGGCAACTTTTTCTCCCATCATACAGCCGGCAACCCTTTCGTCCATCAAACAGCCGGCAACTTTTTCTCCCATCATACAGCCGGCAACCCTTTCGTCCATCAAACAGCCGGCAACTTTTTCTCCCATCATACAGCCGGCAACCCTTTCGTCCATCAAACAGCCGGCAACTTTTTCTCCCATCACACAGCCAATAATACTTTTCGTCCATCATACATCTATTTTGTATGGAAAAACCATGGGCTGACGCTGAGAAGGCCACATCTGAGTTTGTGTGAAAACACAAACTCTCTTATAATCTTGGTTACTTTAGCCTTTTAGTCTTTTAGTTACAATGGCAATCAAGTGCCATCGATTTTGAAGAAGTAAATTAAAAAAAGGTTATAATACATAAATAAGTGCTCAGATGTTCACTGGTTGCCTCCCGTAGAGTCAAAGCGCGATTACCCTACTTTGTACAATTAAGATAACAAATGTGTGTTAGTGTCTAGACACTGAGAGCATTAAACGTGGGTGATTGTATCCGTCAACTCTACACCTTATGACACAGGGGGCCACTGGGCTGGAGGGGGAAGGGAAGAAGAGATTGACCCTTCACAAAACACACATTTGGAAATAGCAGCATCTATCAAGGGACATCCCTTTGGGCTAAAGATTACCCCAAGTCCGGTCTCTAACTGGGGTCTAATAATCTGAGATAATTTTATTGGGTTGTAGCTGTAGGTTCCTTGCTGTGTCAAGCCAGAATAGAGGAAGTTATAGACATCACTCTAGGACGCAGCGGATGGTGAAGCATTCAATCAATTAGTGGCTAGATCCTTGTTCAATATAGGCTCAAGATCACGTGACAAAAGAATCAACCTTTTTGTTTTTCTGATGTTTATCAAGATGGAAACGTCATTCGTATTCAAATTCAAAGACATAAAATCGTATATACTATTGGTCTATAGATCCAGCCATTAATTAAACAGTCATCCAATAGGAATCGACATTATTTGGGTATTCGCACAACAATTGTTTGAGTTTCCATTTTTCAGATCCTGTTTTAATTCTTGCAGTAAAAAAAAAATATTTAGTAACAAATGGGAAATGATACGGAGAAATGTGGAGGCGAGTTAAGGAAACCTTATGAAAACGTGAGAAAGACAAATATAGGAAGATTGAGCTAGTGTTTGAACTAATGTAAACAATATCAAAGACTTGTACTGATCACTGTCGCCTTATAAAAAATAAGAAAAATATACACAAATACATATTAAAAAGTAATGCTTATATAAAGGAAGGAAATTCTCAGTAACTGCGATATCTCTTAATACTGTAATATTTATTCTTAAAAAAATAAAACAAAATAAATTAATTACCACTAAATAATATTTGTTTAAAATTGATTCATGTGTTGTCATCGACACTGAATAATTATGCAGAGTTTCAGCTTGACCCGAGAATGTGAACTGGGGGAAAAAACGTGCAACAGTATCCAGACAGACGGTAGTGAGTTAATATACGCTTTGTAACAGTATCCAGACAGATTGGAGTGAGTTAATATACACTTTGTAACAGTATCCAGACAGACGGGAGTGAGTTAATATACACTTTGTAACAGTATCCAGACAGACGGGAGTGAGTTAATATACACTTTGTAACAGTATCCAGACAGACGGGAGTGAGTTAATATACACTTTGTAACAGTATCCAGACAGACGGGAGTGAGTTAATATACACTTTGTAACAGTAT
Organism: Biomphalaria sudanica; assembly: GCA_036873155.1. Lineage (NCBI taxonomy): Eukaryota > Metazoa > Mollusca > Gastropoda > Planorbidae > Biomphalaria > Biomphalaria sudanica. Next base: position 20,947 of record JAZGLO010006658.1, on the reverse strand, counting down.
CCAGACAACCTTAGTTTGCTCAACAATGGAAATATGTTTTCGACATTTGATTTTTGTAAACCTTATTATCAACTCTTCCTATAGTACATCGGATGGCTGCGTGGTCGTGTGGTATGTGCGCTGGACGGTCGTTTAGACTTCTGGTCTGGTCTGCCCGCTGCCACCTTTCGTAGTCCCGCGGGTGGTTTGGACTAGGAAGTAAATTATAATAAACTCTGATGAAAAATGTAAAACACGAAACATTTTAGAAACTAGTTATTGATAGCTCTATTATGCTAGCTAACTAAAGACAACAAAGGAAATGCATTACACATATTACATTACACATATTACATTACACATATTACATTGCACATATTACATTACACATATTACATTACACATATTAAATTTTTCTTATAAAAAATACAATTCAAGCAAAATTGAAAGAATAGGACAAATACATTTAGTATGTAAAAAAAAAATAAAAAAAACAACAACAAAGCTTATACCAAACGAACTTGTAAAAATTATTTTGGATCAGTAGTGTAATCAAATTTATAACAGATTTTGATTTATAAGCCTTCTCAGGCTTCTCAAGCCAACGCGGTAACCACTATGATAGGGAATAGTCCATGAACATGGAAGATAGTAGAGTTATCTATTGCTTCTATTTTATGTTTGTGTTCACTAAGCCTAAACGGCAGCCTAAAAAAGGGGACTAATTCAGCTTATACCACCACTTCAGTCGAGTACTATTTCTTTCCCTTGTTTGAGATCCAACCAAAGTAATTAACTAATTGTTTGTTTTGTTTTTTTCATTGATTTTTGTGTTTGTCAGGTACAAGAAATAATTGTGCAAAATTAAAATTTGATCCGAGATAGGTGTCGGAGAAATAACGTGTACAAAGTTTTGGCCAGACAGACTTAGTTGATGTGAGCTTTGTAAAAAATCAAAGCTTATTTGACGGGAAGAATTGCAAAATCACCACCATATATCTTAATACTGCAATCTCCCTTTTTATATAAGCCCTGATTAATTAATAACCATAAATTGTTAAACTAATTGATACATTTTTTCTTGAATCATGTCTTGTCGTCGAGAAAAAATAATTATGAAAAATTTAACGTGGTCACAGAATGGGAATATGGGGAGAAAAAACGTGTGCAAAACTTAGTAAGGGAAGTAACGTCGCATGTACTGTCATAGCTTTCAATAAGTAACATTTCTTGATCTACAAGACAGAGTTGATATCAACTTGGTAAATACAAACACAAGAACAAAATTATTGAACTTGTAGATCTGAAGCGTTGTTATTTGTTTGTCAAATGTTTGACATGTTTCGGATGTTCCTTTAGAAGTTGAAGAGAGTTGACTTCCTAGTCCCGCGGGGGATGGGACGTGCAGGGTTTGAACCCGGGACCATCGATAAATCCAAACGACAGTCCAGCGCGCAAACTGCACGACCAGGCAGCCATCCTATTTGTTGATACTCTGTCGTTGACCTCTAGCTGCAGACAACTAGTACAACTAACGGATGTAGGTGTTGTACACCCAGACGCATAAATATCTAAGATTCCTAGATGCGCTAGTCTGGTGTTCCCTTATAAAAAAAAAAGATCTTGACACTTAAGGGAAGAAAAGCAATTTAAAAAAAAACACACACACACACCAACACACTAACACCGACACGCTCACAATATGGTCGCATTTATATCAATCAAACAAATTCTTGAGATTAACGAAATAATCTTTGTGAATCATTGACAATCATGGCGTCTAACTCCTACACACGAATACATCACAGTGAAAATTACTAACAAAAATGGCCCATTGCTTATATGTCTTTCTAATCCCTCAAATTACGTCGAAGATTATTCTTTTAGACAAGAGATTTATGTTTTGTCCCGAGAAGAAATCCACTTTTTATATCATTACTTTGTTTGTGAAGATCATAGGTAGCTTTTCCTGATCAGCTGGTTGATCTTTTGTATTCAGGTTAAGTTAGCGGCAAAGGTCTAGAAAACATTCGTCTGATACATGATAAGTAAGTCAAAACACTGCTGTTCTTAAGTGGGCGATGTTTCCCATTGACATATTGGCTTGGGTCTGTTGTGCACTATAGAATGCTTCTTTATTCTTTGTCTGTACACGGTAGTTTTCTGTATTATTATTGTTTTGCCTATTGGCAGTGATTCTTAGTATTCTTTTTGCATTGGTTATAATTATCTGATGTCAGACTCATTTGTTTGTTGTCAGTGATTCTCATTAGCTTGTTGTCTGTAGTTCTCATTAATCTGTTGTCAGTGATTCTCAATACAATGGTTTCCTAAGAGCTTCCAAATTGTTTCTAGACATCTATGGCACTATTCCGTTCTTTCCATACATATTTGATTGATCTCTACCTTGTTATTTACCACAAGACTTTCTTGAGGCAAAAACACAAGACTTTCTTGAGGCTATATAACAAGACTTTTTTGAGGCTATATAACAAGACTTTCTTGAGGCTATATAACAAGACATTCTTGAGGCTATATAACAAGACTTTTTTGAGGCCATACAACAAGACTTTCTTGGCTATCTAATGAGTTAGAACTTGACAGTTTTTCATTAGTTTGTTTTCTAAAGAAATAGTCAGATCTTTGTTTTTAATAAGTTAAAAGCATTAGTAAGAACAAAATATCAAATAGAAATAATGCATTTATAAAATGTTGAAACTCTTAACAAACATAAATCTATGACAGCCTTGAATCTATGACAATGAGACTTTCAACCATACAGCCTTAAATCTAAGATAATTAGACTTTCAATCTTGTAGCCTTGAATCTATGACTTTGTTGGCCAATGCACGTGTGTAATCCGACCCAGCCATTGCTACAGTCCGTAACGTGCCTGACATTCAAGCTGATCCCTAGGCCGAACAAACAAAAAGGCTGTACATGATTGATCTATGACTGAATCTTTCCATTATACAAGCTTGACTCTAGGACAATGTTTTTTTTAGTTATTCCTTTTTTTAAATGTAACTTCAAAGCTAAAAGCCCGGGCTGCTCTCCTAATGTGCTTGATACTTAATACAAAAAATTCATTCAGGTTTGTGTGTAGTCCTTGATTTCTCTGATCTTATTACAAACCCTGTTAAAAAAAAACAACTTGTCTTCCGGTCTGGCTATAGAACTGAACTTCTCACCTGCTGTGACTGTCAATATAAAATCTATTAAAAATGTAAGGGAATATCTTGGGGCCAAAGGGAGACGACTGCGATGAAGCTCAGGTGGTCAGTTTTGTAAGACAAATCAATAAAATTAGCCCAATGACATATCGTGCACTAGAGCAAACTGGATAGGGGAAGACAACCCGCGGTTCAAAACTGTTCTACATCCGAGATCGCAAAGGAAAATAATTCACTGTATCAAATATTTCTGCGTGCAGCTTTTTCATCACAATTCCTTTATTCAGCTTGGTGAACACGGATCTCCAAAAACGGTTCTAACAATCCTATAAATTTGAAAGTTGATGTACAACTTTGGGAAAAGAATTACTATTCGACCACATTGGGAAAACTCTAGTGTGACCGTTCTGAGTTCTTTAAAATTATAGGCAAAAAAAAAATGTAATTTCACTAAAGACAAACTTTATCTTGAACAGACTACGTCTTTGGGTGCTTCCGAGTGTAGACCCTAAGCTATACATTATATGCTATACATTATATGCTCTACATTATATGCTATACATTAGAAAGTTGAATAAATTAAAAGACGCACAAGAACATTTAGCAAACCTTCTTCCAAGTCTTGATCTCTCTCTGGCCTCCTTCAGTCGTGACTATGGATCATCTCATGGGCATCAGCTGTGGTCGGAACAATGTCGGTCTTGATCTATAGGCCTATAAATAGAATTTCGTAAACTCTAGATGTTTACAAGATGTAGATATTCACTTCACCAGAATTGTTTACAAGATGTAGACATTCACTTCACCAGAAATTTGTTTTTGCAGGGAGGGGGAATTAGGGCGGGGTAACAAGCAAAAAAAAATTTAAAAAATTTGTTTAAAGAAAGTTTATAATTATATGTCATTTTGTTTAGATCAGCCATGTCATTAAATGTGTACTAGATCTATAGACTAACAAAACTAAATCTGTACGATTAGAAATATTTTTTGGACCAATTGTATTTCTTTATCGCAACTTCATGCTTTGAGCGTTCTCACTATGCAAGGAATCCTATCACTTGTCTGAACCAGTTGGAAAGGGGTAAAAAGAACAAGGTATTTGGATGATCGCTGTTTTAAATGTATTAAATGTATTTAAAAAAAAGAGAACAACCTGAACACGCTAACCACTCTGCTAGCGAAGAGTCTATGAACATGGAAGGTTGTAGAGTTCTCTATTGCTTCTATATAAAGCTAGTCTTCACTATGCCTGAGAAGGCGAACTTATATAAAGGGGACTAATTCAGCTTATACCACCACCACTTTAGCCAAGTGCTATTTCTTTCCCTTGTTTGAAATACCAAACAAAATAATTTATTACCAATAGTTCATTAACTGATTGTTTCTTTTATTATTATTATTGATTATTGTGTTGTCAGGTAAAAGAAATAATTGTGCAAAAGTTCAGCTTAATCCGAGATTGGGTGTCGGAGAGATAACATGCTCAAACTTTTGGCAGACAGAGAGACACACTGAGTGAGTTGATGTAAGCTTTGTTTAAAAAAATGTTCTATTTTTGTTAAAATCCATCATTCCTTAGTTATTAAGAGTAAAGTTTTTGCTCTTATAGTTATCAGCTTCATAAATGAGGTATTGTCTTTTTTTTAAAGTATGTTTTTTAAAATTTTTGTTTGAATGACGAACGAATGCCTTAGCTTAATGACATTCTATGGGGTCTATTTCAAGGGTCCAGCAAGCATTAGCCACTATTTTGGGAAGTCCCTCCCCCTCCAGGCCGTCAATGTGAGAGATGGGAGAACACTTTATCCTACAAGTTGAAGTTGTTTAAGAATATTTATCCAACGATTTCATCTCGAAAAATCTATTCTGCAAGTTTTGTTTGTGAATTTTAATTATAAAACATACAAAACATATTCTCTTCCTCTATTGCCCCCCAAAATTGCTTTGTTGTTTGAAGTTTAAACAACAACACTAACAATATGGGCCCTAACATGCGTCTCCTTATACATTATACAGACCAGTGATAATACACGTAATGCTACTAATAACTAAGGTATAAATACATTAATAAATATACATAGCGACCTATACAATCTGCTACCCAACTTATTGTACTGCTAAAGACACACTGGCTGGATGGCAGTGTGGGCGAGCTATTTAGTCACCATATAATGGCACAGTTACTTTAGATTATGCAACTTGACGTAGTCAAGTAAACAGTTGATTAGAATGACTTTCCTTTCTGTTGCTAGCGTTCTGTCTTCTCAGCCAAAAGTCTTTACAAGTTATTTTTAGTAACTGGAAGGGGGTATTGAAAACGTTTCTAATTAGATGAAGGCCACATTGATTCTATTTCTGTTCAACCGTTGAATTGATTTCATGAAAACCTAAAAATAGCCTATATCTTTTCACTTTCTAAGTCTTCTTGTTGAGAGTAGTGAAAAGATCGTGTTAACTTACCTAACAACATAACACATCGGAGGATACATTTGTCTACTCAACAAATATACAAGTAGATTTAATTCCATATTTGGGAAAGCTGTAAATAAGTATTTAAATAGTGGTAGATGTTTGCTGACATGGGAATCAAATTGGAGCATGTCTTTCCACCCAGAAAAATGTCATTTTTTAAGAGTAACAAAAAAACAACTAAAACAAATTAATTCCACTTATCTTATTCATGGCAAACAAGTAACACAGACTAAAAACGCAAAATACCTAGGTGTTATAATAAATGAAAAACTGTCATGGAATCCATATATTGATGAAACTATAAAAAAAAATCAAACAAAGCATTAGGATTTATTAAAAGAAATTTCTATAAATCAAATAAGAACATAAAACTAAAATGTTATTTAACCTTGGTTAGGCCAATAATAGAATATGCATCCTCCGTTTGGGACCCCTCAACTCAAGAAAACATTAAGAAACTGGAACAAACACAAAATAGAGCAGTGAGATTCATAACAAACGAATATTCACATTTGACTAGAGTAACACCATTAGTAAAATAAGTAAATTTAGAAAGCCTTCAGGACAGAAGACCCAAAAGTAAAGTAGCAATTATACATAAAACACTGAACCATAATCTTCAAATACAAAAACAAAATTTAATAAAATGCTCTGAAAGACACAAAGATAAATGCACATTCCTCGTCCCATATGCTAGGACAAATTTGTACAAATACTCCTTCTTCCCTAGTGCTATTAGAGCATGGAATGGGTTGCCTGAGCTAGCCAGAAAAACCAGTGACTTGGCAGAATTTAAGTCATTGGTTAATATGAATGACTAAATGCATGACGCGTAGGACGTAATCATCTTCTTTTTTGAAGTAACGTCTGTATTATATAAGATAAGATTCAACACATTCAACTTGTTTTAGTTTTACATGTTAAAACGTAATTAGTTCTATTAGGCTTTTAAATCATAATATTCATATCATATATATACAGGACTTTTTGTAACGGTACGCACCGGTACGGCGTACCGGCACCTTTTTCAATGTGGGGAAACAATTATTACTTTCTTGTATTTTAACGTTTATTATTAATCTATTAGTAGTTCAAAGTTCGGTAATCCATCACTGAGTACCGGCACCTTTTTTTAATAAAAAAAAAATGCACTGTATAGATATAATATCACAGGGTTTATGATTTTGAACAAAATAAATGTCGTGCTTTGAAACAAGTCTGCAGTGTGTGAGTGTGTCTGTGTGTGCTGTTTTAATTCTTATCACGTGCTATATGCTTACAAAGATAAACTGCATATGCGTGCGTGTTTGTGTATATGTATATGAATGTGAGTGTATGTGTACATGCGTTGCGTGTATGTTCGTGTGTGTGCTACAGTGTGTGTATGACGTTTTGAGTGCATCCATTCATTTTGATATAAAATTATGCATACCGGGTAAACATTGACAAGCCATTTGGTTGGTTTGACAAGTGGACATGTTCAAAATGAGTCAATCACGAGAAGTATGAAGCACTTTTATTAAGAAAATATGGACAACAATTGACAAATACTGTTTGATAGTACAATGTTTCTTGCACAGGCTGTTTGATAGTACAATGTTTCTTGCGCAGGCTGTTTGATAGTACAATGTTTCTTGCACAGGCTGTTTGATAGTACAATGTTTCTTGCACAGGCTGTTTGATAGTACAATGTTTCTTGCACAGGCTGTTTAATAGTATAATGTTTCTTGCGCAGGCTGTTTGATAGTACAATGTTTCTGTCTCGAGTGCTAGGCAGCGCTGTGCACTAACATGTTATACATTGTTTATAAATGTTTGAACGGTTGTGGTCCCTCGACTCATAGCACACCTAACATAGATCTCTAGAGTTATAAGATAGTCCCAAAATTAGCGCTCCAATGACAGAAATGTTTTAGGACTTTTCTCATCAAAGATAACGAAAGCTGATGTTACCAGTTCTGATATCTTAAAATGCTTGGGCTTGACTTATTCATGTGTTGAGGTCAGGATTTTATAATGCAGCTACAATGTCTGGAAGTCATGAAGGAGTGCAAGCAATATTTAAAATAACAAAAAAACAGAAACTCAATTTTATTTTATGCGTACATTATTTATTTAAGGTTTGTGGTCAAATTACTTCTTGCATGACATTTTATGTACTCTAAAAAGATATTTTCTTTCATCTCTTTTACCACCCGAAGAGGTATTTGAATTATTCCTACTGGAGTATCATTAAAATGTGTATTAACAACTCGCTGGAGCGACACAACTGTTTCAACCTTGAAATAAAGATGTGATGACTGACAGCAATTAAAACTCTTTGCTACCGCTCTTGAAAAACAGACAATAGATGCGCAGCTAAAATACTCTTCCCTAGTGGTATTACAACATTGAATAGGTTGCCTGAGTCAGCCAGGAAAACCAATGACTTGGAAGAATTTAAGTCATGACTAGATTGACATAGGGACATGCGTAGGACGTAATTATCTTCATTTTTTAAGCAAAGTGTAAACGTCTGTATTTCATAAGATAAGAACAAGAGGGGAATGCTGGAGTGCTTTGATCCCTTTAGCATTGAGCCACACGACAAGAGATATTAACAGAAATACCTAAACAAAACTAGAATACATCTACACACAACAAAAGGTTCATTTTGAAGAAGCTAAAACTAGGAAGTACTTACATGTTACAATTCAAATGGAATACCGATGGGACTTGACCAGCTCTTTGATTAAGCCTTCAACAGCTTCTTGCCAAATGCATGCCAACATATTGTCTTTTAAAAGAAGTTTTTCAAAACTAAAGTTAATTAAGAACTTTTAATTAAGAACTTTTGAGACACGAATCTCAATTCGACCAACTCTGTCCATTGAAAACGAAATCACAAAAGATGTTGTCTTGAAAGTTATTTATAAGTTTTCAAGTTCTTGTACGTTTTCAAATGTTTCAAATAATAATTGTTATTATTATTTTCTACACTTTAATAAATTCGTCGTAGATAGAAATTTAGCACTATAATGTTTAACTGTTTCCGTTAGGAACTCTTTAAAGTCAACAAGGAAAGAAATTTCAGCTTAAATGTTCAATTATGCCATAACTAATAACAAAGTGTCGGAAACAACGAAACTTTAATATTAGACGTGACACTCATTTTCACGTTGAGCAACAACTATCAACGAATGTAGGTCATTAGCTCATTGCACTATAGGGCGCAACAAATTCAACTAAACAACACGTTTTTATTGGGAAGATTGAAGGATAGGGCGACACCCTGAACTTACCGCACCAGGTGACACCCACCCTAGTGACGCCACTGCATCCATATTCAAACAAAAATTCAAGTACAAAAGAAACCAAAAAGGATTATTAATTTTTGTTGTTTTATTGAAATTTTAGAACACTGGAAACATTTGCCAAAGCATTGAATACTCTGAGACACAAGTTTTCGTGAATCTTCTCAATTGGATCTAATTGGATTAGTTATAGATTTGTCGATTTGAGATCACCGACAGCCTAGTGAATCGCTACAAAATATGAATTAGAACAATTCAAAACATTTATGAAGTCTTAATTCGGAAATTAAACAAAAGAAATATTCTATTGAAGCCTTTTTTTTTGTTATCTTAATCTTAAACATCCTCAAAATAGGCAATGATAATTAGACTAATTGCTGACAGTAGTCAAAGAGAGACAGGGGAGAGAGAGATCGACAAGGACTTACTAGAGATCAGCAATTAGTCTATATTGGACGTATAATTAATACAAATACTAATTAGAGCTGCAACGCTACTTTCAGCATTCTCGGAGCGCTAGGGTTCAATTTCATTTGTGGACCAATGAAAAAAAAAGGGGGGGGGGGAGGATTTCCGTGCTGGCCCCCCAGTAAACTCTGCTCGGATCGAGTGTCGAACCTTGAACCTCCTTCATAGGTAGCGAGGACAAGCTAAGCTCAAGCGTACTTAGCCTCTCGACCACGCTTCCCACGTATAGTAAGCAGTGGCACCCATTAGGGGGAGCTAATGGCGCTTCAACAGACCACCTTGATGGATGGATAGGGAACCTAATGCCTCTAAAATACTATCTCCAGAAAAAAACTTTTTGGTTATAAAAAAACAGTTTACAATTATACACATAGCACTATTTCTGGATAAAAAAATAGTTTAGCGGGATGGGGCGCCAACTGTCTCAAATGTCTCTCACCTCTTATTAATTAAATTTTATTTAGAAATGTAGAAATAGTACATGACAGACTTAAGGAGAATAAGTTTCTGAATCTCAGAAATGCTGAAAAATGCTTGGTGCTCGGGGCTTCACCTCGATAGGTGACCTTTAACATTTCCCCGAGACCAATAGATGACTAAGGTAGCGGCAAACGTACATTTTCCCCTTTAGTAAAAGTTTGAACACAGCTCAATGTTCTACCGTTTCCGTCTAATTAATGAAACATGTTTATGTGATTTAAATAAATAGACATTGTAAAATACGTAAAACTATTGAAAAAATGTCATAAACAATGGCATTTTCCAATAGAATTGACTAATTTTACATGTGTAAAAATCAATGAAAATAGATTATCAGCTAATGTATTGGGGTGGGGGATGACACCCTGAGCTAACCGGACCGAGTGACACCGACCTTAGTGACGTCAATGATAGTAAGTGCTTAGATTCTCTGGATCTATATATATAAATATATTTCGATTTTTTAATATAATAAAACTAATGCAATGTGTGTAGTTAATAACCAAACTCTTGTGTTATTAGATCACTTGGAGTTTCTGAGTGCACTCTAACCGGGCTCGGGAAATTTATTGGAATTGTGCCGGAAGACCTTATGCATCATCATGACATGTGGTAGCTCGTGCTAACAGCTGGAGACATTGAGAGGGGGAGGGGATGTGGAACCAAAGAACCAAATAAAAGACAGAAAAGTTTTGCAATAAAACAAATATTACATTTACACAATATTCACCACAAAGAAAGTGCGCGGGACGCTGTGTTCTATTGTATTGGTAGAAATTTTATTTGCAAATATTATGACAAAGCTTATATCAACCCACTCTGTCTGTCTGTTTGGTAAAACGTTTGTACACAATATTTCTCCCACATCCAATTTCGGATTAAGATGAAATTGTGCACAATTATTTCTTTTAACTGACAAAACAAGAATACAAAAAAACAAACAAGGTTACAAAGACAGTTTGTGTAGAAACACAAAATCGACCCCCGAAGTTGTCCATCCAGGCAGGTAAAAAGCCAGGTTTTAATATTTTCAGAAAGAACATCAGAATGAAATTCTATCAAAGACAAATGAAAGCCAAGAATGGAGAAAGAAGGTTGACAGATCTTGTGTGGTGCCCTAGCGGTCCAGCAGACCAAAAAAATGTCTTAAAATGAATATATCTAAATGATTTAATTGTTATGTAAAGGACCAATCTCTTAATCAAATCCTCAAGAAAGAGAATACATTTAGAGTACCATGGCACTGGACACTGCAGTTCACGCGATATGAAAAACTACTTAATAATTGTTGTTTTAAATTATGTCTAACTTATATGCATACTAAATAGATTTTTCTCTTAAAAAGGAAAACTTATTTTGTGTAAATGTAGTAGTTAGTATGACAGAACTTACAAAACTTAGCAATAAAAATGTAATTAAAAAATTCTTTGACAAAAAATTTTCATAAATGTGTCAAAAATATGGTAAAAGTTCATCTCCCCTTTTAAAGAGCCTCCCGTGTTTGTTAGTATTAATAGTGAATAGTTGTAAAAAGGGGTGTATTTTTATAAAAAAAAAACTGCTTGCATAAGTGATTTAAAAAAAATAGATTTTTCGCTTTCAGAAAATAAACATTAGGCTTTGCATTAGAACTTTGAATGGTCTAAAATATTATGGCGTCATATTTTCACTATTTTTTCTAGTTCACGAGATCTAAACGTGACAGACAGACAGACACTCAGACGGACAGACATTCCACACTAAACTAATAGCGTTTTTTTCCCCTTTCGGGGGCCGCTAAAAAAAACAGCTATTAGCTATTGGAATTAATTATTTGTTTCGTTTGTCGAACAAGGAAAAGAAAATGTACTTGACTGGTAAGGTGGCATAAGATGCATTTGTACCCTTTATACTTTGCTCTAAAGTCTGAAACTAAAAATAGATACCGGTAACTATAAAACCTTCTATTTTCACAAGCGTTTCCCTGCCATAGTGGTTAGTATATTGGCTAAGAATTTGATTCTAGGATGTTCAACCTTTTTCTTTATAAATGCATTTAAAAGGCGATCCTCCACCCCTTTCCAACTGGTCCAGACAAGTGATAGGATAATAGTGTATCGATAAAGCTGAAAGCATGAAATTGCACAAATTCAAACAATTGATAAAAATATTTATAATCGAGAGATTTATTATTGTTAATATAAATAAATCTATTAGAAGTTTAATAACATGACTCACCCAACTAACTGATACAACGACACTTAAATATAAGCTTTGTTTTTTTTTTTTAAGTATTCTTTTATAATCTTTTTCTTGTTCAGTTTGTCGCATGACTAAGTCAAGGTCGTTTTCCATTTGTCCAACAGCTTGATACTCAACACGGCTGAATAGGGTTGGTTTGAAATCAAATCCTAACTCTGACCGTCTCTTAACACTAATTCATTCCGTTAACCGGAGCGTATGACTATTTTCCGGATGAGGTCACCTGAAGATCTTACTACGGCAGCCTCCAACAGAGTCAGTCAGTCTGTCAGTCATTTCCATTTTTCTAACTGTTCTAAAGATTTATGGTTGAAAAACTAGTACTGTCTCGAGAGTACGGGTCTGTGATGCACTGCTACTGAAAATGTTTGATATTATCACTTGTGTATTGAAACTACGTGTATCAGTGTAGTTGAACAGTTGGCATTTTATGATTTTGTTTAGGTCTAGGTTTTCTTGAATACTTTAATTTAGAATAGCTTGAAATTAAAAGTTAAATATATAATTAAGGTTTGGTTTAGCTTGGTTTTAACAGCTAGTTTGTCAATATATATCTATACACTTCATGAGTCCTGGCTGTTTGACTCCCATTTGTAGTTGACGATAAAATACGAATATCTGACCAGTTATTATTTAACTTACACCTAGAACAACTAAGCCATTTTCAAGATCGAAACCTCAGTGGTTAAATTTACAAAAAAAAAAAAAAAACGATTTTTTTAAATTTGCAATTTCGACCCATTATGTTTTTAAAGGCGACATTCAAATGTCATAAGTACGTAATTATATTTCTGTAGGCACTTGTTAATTCTTTTTAGCGGCCCCCGTAAGGGGAAAAAGCCGCTATTAGGTTTGTGCAAAATGTCCGTCTGTCTGTCTGTCAGACTCAGATCTCGAAAACTAGAAGAGTTATGGAAAATATTATTTCATCATTAAATCCGGCTTTAAAAGTTTAGGTGCATCGGCTACTTTTGGTTTTCTAAAAGAAAACCGTTTAATTTTTTAAATTAATTATGCAAGCGATTTTTTCAAAAAAATACACCAGTTCTAAAACAATTACGTAAATGTAAGGAAGGCAATGTTACAATATCGATGATCTTTGTGGATCTTCAGTATCACTAAGTCAAATATATTTATATGTACAGGAAATGTTTACAACAAATATAAACAATACTTTTTCTTTCTACTTAACTAGCTGCTAAAATTAAAAGAAAACATTTCTGTTTGTTTATAATGGCTAATAATGCACTTTTGTATGTAAATATGGCGCACATTTTTTAAAATGGACTTTTTATGCAGCGACTTTCGTGCAGTAGCGTAACGTCGCAAAGTGATCAGGTGCTAAACAAATTCCTTAAACTTTTTTAAAATATCAGATTTTATTTATTTTTTTGTTTAGTGCCCCCATCCGAATAAAAGGAGCTTATTTTTGTGCGTTTTGTCTGTTGGTTTGTCCGTCACGATTAGATTAACAAATAACACTAGAGGCTTTTGTAAATCTGATTTCACCTTCAATTTTTCATTCAGAAATATTGCAACAGTTTAAAGTATCTATAATAGATTGTTCCGGATGTTTTGTGAAAAACAAATCAATGCCAATAAATATTTGTTTGCTCTTCTAAGTTATAGTAGATTTTATTTCCATGCTTAAACGTTGCAAGAAACACATGATCTTTAATATATTGTTCCGGTTTTTTAATGTTAATAGCATATAAATGCTAAATAAAAATATCTATACTGATTTATATTTCATTAACTATAAAGTTGTTCCGGATATTGTTTTATAAAAAATAAATTATGTCAAATGATTGTTTTAAATCGCATAATTGACTAATATTACACTTATATTCTCTGACACTACGTCACTATAGTTTATTAATCAATATCAATTGTTCCGAATTTTTAACTTAAAACAAATTTATGTCAAATAATTTTTTTTTTTCAAAAATTTCGACAATAGGTTATTCAGGATTTTAAAATAAGAAAGTAATTTACTAGAAGCGATTATTGAAAATCAATTTTTAGACTTATTTTACAGTTAATTTTCTTGCCGAAACATAACAAAAGTTGTTTAATCGGTAAAGAATGTTCCGGATTTTTTTCGAAAAATAAATCGACCTACATTACCTTAATTTTCTTACAAATCGTCGCCAAAAATTTTATATGAAAAATCTAATAACGCTAATAAATGTGTGAAATCCCTCTTCTAATAAATAAAACAAATAATTTTCTCATTTACGAAAATTGGTTGTTCCGGATTTTTTTATGAAAAATAGTTTAACTCTATTTATGTAAAATCGCACTTCTCTCTTACACTACATTAAGTTTCTATCTAAAACGTTAGAAAATCTAATTATCGTTAATATTATGCTCTGATTTTTAAGGAAAACAACTTCCTAACACCAAAGTATGGTTTTATAAAATCTCCATAAGGGTATAGTACATCTAATTTTCATAACAGACCATCCCACAAATTTAATTAACGGCATTTGATTAATCTGGAATTCTTTTTTTTTCTCACTATAAATATATAAAAATCCGGAACAATCTATAATAGAAACTTAAAACTAATGCGATGTTTAGGAAGGGAAATTAATTTTAATCAGATTTTCAATAGCTTTAAGTCTTTTTTTTTCTCGCTATTAACATAACGGACAGACAAACTGACAGACAAAACAAAAAAAAGCGTCTTTAATCCTTATATATATATATACATTAAGTCTAACTAGCCCATGAAATGAAATGCTAAAAGAACTCACTCGGTGCACCAATGTCTAAGATCCCTCGAGAAGCTACTCGTATAGAAGACTATCACAATCATCAATTAATGTGAATGTCAGATGTCAAGATCTATGAAGATGCAATGATAGATGTCACGTTGAAGATTATCTTGACCTGTATCACACTAAAGATGATCGTGATTGCCGAGGATCTTGAAATCTTCTTTTAATAAGATGATCGTATAGAAGTAGTCAGATCTAGTTGATAATACGATCATTCAAAATGTTGCCAGTTGATCATCTAGAAGTTGTCATTCGCTAAATCGATCTAAGTATGTTACTATATTCAATGAAGAAACTTCTCTTCGTCTAAAACAATTACTTTAATTCAGAACTTGAAAAAGCTATTCACAAATAATTACAATGGTTAAACGTACTTGAATAAAATGATACATCTACACAGTAATACAATTGAGTTCTAATACAAGACATTAGTAGATGTTTCCACTTCCAAGTTCCATACAATGACTGACTAAAAAAACAGAACTTTTCACTCTCCCAGGCAGCTCATTGCAGTGCCAACCAATAAATGCAGCCCAAGTTACACTAATTAACATATCTCCACGTGAGAAAAAACCCGGGGTACTTGACGAGCTTAAAATAGATACTGTGTACATGACAAAGACATTTTTAGTCTAACTAGGACTTGTGACGTAATGGAATTTTTTTCCTTTGATGTCATATGGAGTTAATTCTATGATATTGCTAAAAGATCTCACTCGGTGCACCAATGTCTATGAACCCTCAACAAGCTGCTTGTATAGATGATATGTTTTAGTCTAACTAGGCCGTGTGAGGTAGTGGATTTTTTTTTGACGTCATAAGGAATAAATTCTTTAAATGCTAAAACAACTCGGTATAGTAATGTTTATTAAACCTCGTAATGTGACTCGCATTTTAAAGACATAATAGTTAGATTTAGATCTAATATAGATTTTTTACACTAGATCTAGATTTTTTTTTACACTAGAGCTAGATTTTTTACACTAGATCTAGATTTTTTTTCTTACACGAGCTAGATATTTAAAACTAGATCTAGATTAAGTTCTATTTAAATCATTATAGAATCAAGATCTAGAATTTCTTGGTCTAGTTTAGAATGTTTGTTGTTTTACATGTTTCGGATGTTCCTTCAGAGTTGTAGTCCAAACCTCCCGTAGGACGACGGGGGATGGGAGCGGGCAGGGTTTGAACCTGGGACCATCGATGAATCCAAACGACAGTCCAGCGCGCAAACGGAACTACCAGACAACCATGATTTAGACTAGATCAAGATCTATAATTTTAATTTCTAGGCTTAAAATGTAGATTTTTTTTCTTAAGTCTAGATTGTCAATATGTCAATATTGCAATGTTATAAAATACTAAAACTAATCTACTATTTTAATATTTCATATTGCAATTAGTCTATTAATTGATTATCTAGTGTGTTTTTTTTTATATAAATCTTATCTAAATTACTACATTATCCCAAATATATATATTAGATCTAGATCATGTAGATATAGATATTGAGAGTGTTAAATTAGTAGTTTATTTTAGGTAGATTTACATCCTCATTCTAGTTCCATTTAGGCCTAAATGAAAATGCTCAATACCAAAAGATTATCTAAAATCGCTCTTCTGACATATTGTACATATCCGGTAGCTGTCATTCCGTAATGTGTAGGTATATTATCAATAGTAGGCTATTAGTTTGTAACCAGTTTGTCATTAGATTAAGAGCAATGCCTGGTCGTCCGGTTAGCGCGCAGAATTGATTATCTCTACGGTCTTGGTTTCATACTTGCTCGATGCCATCCTCAGTCGACCAGCGAATATGTGGATCCGACGGGGGCCGCCTCTGAGTTTGTGTGGCCACACCAACTCTCTTTGTAATCTTGTTTTTTTGGTGCGTAAGTTTCTTTCGTACCAGTTTTTTTTTATATTTTTTTTTTGTTTACTTATACAAATATCTAGATTTAAATCAAATTATCCCCTAGATCATCTATGTTTACTATCAATTTAATTACGTCATGTTTACTATGAAGATAATTACGTCATGTGTACTATCAAATCAATTACGTCATATGTAGGCTGCCATCAAGCTTACACTATATTTAAACATTTTTATTCTGTAACTTGGAACTTGTGTTTAAAAATATTTATGATTTAGAACAAAAGCTTGACAAAGTAGAGTTTACCCGAATCCATTTGCCAATATAATAATATCAAGTCTCAAGGCGCAAAACACATGCACTAGTTTCAATCCAGAGAAAGAAATGACCTTCTATACCTTCATTGCTCGCGTGCATAGATATAATCTTTGTTTCGTTTGAATTATGTCAAGCCATGTTTCACATCGATCCAGCAATTATAAATTAGAGGATTGTATAATAATGTTTAGAAAGTCACATGATTATGTTAACAATATTTGGCTTTTTAATAATAATAAAAAAAAAAAGAAATAGAATTTTACAGCCGAGTAGAAAGCAGAGATTTAAAAAATACATAAAATAAATAATAGACGACATAGTAGAGCTTTTAAAAAGATGAACAACAGATTAGATAGTAGAGCTTTAAAAAGATGAACAACAGATTAAATAGTAGAGCTTTTAAAAAGATGAACAACAGATTAGATAGTAGAGCTTTTAAAAAGATGAACAACAGATTAGATAGTAGAGCTTTAAAAAGATGAACAACAGATTAGATAGTAGAGCTTTAAAAAGATGAACAACAGATTAAATAGTAGTGCCTTTAAAAAGATGAACAACAGATTAGATAGTAGAGCTTTTAAAAAGATGAACAACAGATTAGATAGTAGAGCTTTTAAAAAGATGAACAACAGATTAAATAGTAGTGCCTTTAAAAAGATGAACAACAGATTAGATAGTAGAGCTTTTAAAAAGATGAACAACAGATTAGATAGTAGAGCTTTAAAAAGATAAACAACAGATTAAATAGTAGTGCCTTTAAAAAGATGAACAACAGATTAAATAGTAGTGCCTTTAAAAAGATGAACAACAGATTAGATAGTAGAGCTTTTAAAAAGATGAACAAAAGATTAGATAGTAGAGCTTTTAAAAAGATGAACAACAGATTAAATAGTAGTGCCTTTAAAAAGATGAACAACAGATTAGATAGTAGAGCTTTTAAAAAGATGAACAACAGATTAGATAGTAGAGCTTTTAAAAAGATGAACAACAGATTAAATAGTAGAGCTTTTAAAAAGATGAACAACAGATTAGATAGTAGAGCTTTTAAAAAGATGAACAACAGATTAGATAGTAGAGCTTTTAAAAAGATGAACAACAGATTAGATAGTAGAGCTTTTAAAAAGATGAACAACAGATTAGATAGTAGAGCTTTTAAAAAGATAAACAACAGATTAGATAGTAGAGCTTTTAAAAAGATGAACAACAGATTAGATAGTAGAGATTTTAAAAAGATAAACAACAGATTAGATAGTAGAGCTTTTAAAAAGATGAACAACAGATTAGATAGTAGAGCTTTTAAAAAGATAAACAACAGATTAGATAGTAGAGCTTTTAAAAAGATGAACAACAGATTAGATAGTAGAGCTTTTAAAAGGATGAACAATAGATTAGATAGTAGAGCTTTTAAAAAGATAAACAACAGATTAGATAGTAGAGCTTTTAAAAAGATGAACAACAGATTAGATAGTAGAGCTTTTAAAAAGATAAACAACAGATTAGATAGTAGAGCTTTTAAAAAGATGAACAACAGATTAGATAGTAGAGCTTTTAAAAAGATAAACAACAGATTAGATAGTAGAGCTTTTAAAAAGATGAACAACAGATTAGATAGTAGTGCTTTAAAAAAGATGAAAGTAAGGTTTACTTTCTGACAGAGAAATTGAAATAAAAGACAGACATATGGAACTGGCCTATATTTACTTGTACTGGATTAAGACACGTTAAAGGCGGATATTAAGAATTGTATTACATAAAGACTTCTCTAATAACCCCTAGAGACGATTTTGAGAAGTAAAATGATTATCTACTTACTGTAGGCGGGGGCAAACTAAAACCCTCAGGCCGAATCCGGCCCACTGACATCCTGATCACAGTTTTAAAGAAAAATGTTTTCTACTTGTGTACATTGATACTTTGTGAGACTAATAGAAAAAAATATAATGAGAATTTTCCTCGTAGACCATGTCCTAGTTAGGTCCAACAAGTTTTGGTGGCAGAAGTTTAACACAAAGAGTAAAAACAGAAAAACATTTTTAAAAATACTTTCTAAAAAAAAGCTTATAGTAAATGTAATTGTATCAAATAGTTTGGATCAGTCATGTATTAAATTTGTAATAGATCTAGGCAAACAATTATAAATTTGTGGGATAAGAAATATTTTTCACAATTGTTTTGTTAAGCGCAATTTTGCGCCATGATCCTATCAATTATCTGGACCAGTTGTGAAAGGTTGGGGGGGGGGGAAGAAGTGGGTATGTGAGTGAATGTTGATGTGATCGCTTTTTAAATGCATTTTAAAATAAGTTGTAAGACTTGAATTCAAACTCAGGGCTCAAGCCAACTCAAGGGGACTAATTAAACCTATACCACCACATTCGTCAAGTACAATTTCTTTCCCTTGTTTGATACCAATCAAAAAAAAAAAATTACCAATAGTTAATCAACAAATTGGTTGATTTTTTTTCTTATTGATTCTTATTTTGTAAGGTACAATAAATAATTGTACTAAATTTCATTTTGATCCGAGATTGGTTGTGGGAGAAGTAACGTGTACAAACTTTGTACCAGACAGACAATGAGTTGATATTAACTTTGTACCAGACAGACAACGAGTTAATATTAACTTTGTACCAGACAGACAACGAGTTAATATTAACTTTGTACCAGACAGACAATGAGTTGATATTAACTTTGTACCAGACAGACAATGAGTTGATATTAACTTTGTACCAGACAGACAACGAGTTGATATTAACTTTGTACCAGACAGACAATGAGTTGATATTCACTTTGTACCAGACAGACAATGAGTTGATATTAACTTTGTACCAGACAGACAACGAGTTGATATTAACTTTGTACCAGACAGACAATGAGTTGATATTAACTTTGTACCAGACAGACAATGAGTTGATATTAACTTTATACCAGACAGACAACGAGTTGATATTAACTTTGTACCAGACAGACAATGAGTTGATATTAACTTTGTACCAGACAGACAATGAGTTGATATTAACTTTGTATCAGACAGACAATGAGTTGATATTAACTTTGTACCAGACAGACAACGAGTTGATATTAACTTTATACCAGACAGACAACGAGTTGATATTAACTTTATACCAGACAGACAACGAGTTGATATTAGTTTTGTATCAGACAGACAACGAGTTGATATTACCTGGTGGGAAGCGTGGTCGAGAGGCTAAGTGCGCTTGCACTTGGCTTGTCTTAACTACCTAGAAGGGGGCTCGAGGTTCGACACCCACCTCGGGCAGAGTTGGGTTTACTGAGCGCCTAAAGGCAGCACGGAAAAACAACTCCTAGATACCCCCTCCACCGGTACACAAATGAGATTGGACCAAAGCGCTCTGAGCATGCTATAAGCATGAAAGTAGCGCTATATAAAAGCTATAATAATAATATAAATAATAATAACTTTGTACCTGACAGATAACAAGTTAATATTATCTTTGTACCAGACAGACAGAGTTGATATTAACTTTGTACCAGACAGACAACGAGGTAATATTAACTTTGTACCTGACAGACAGAGTTGATATTAACTTATTATCAGACAACGAGTTGATATTAACTTTGTACCAGACAGACAATGATTTGTTATTAACTATAAATCAGACAGACAACGAGTTGATATTAACTTTGTACCAGACAGACAACGAGTTGATATTAACTTTGTGGCAGACAGACAACGAGTTGATATTAACTTTATACCAGACAGACAACGAGTTGATATTAACTTTATACCAGACAGACAACGAGTTGATATTAACTTTAGACCAGACAAACAACGAGGTGATATTAGCTTTGTACCAGACAGACAACGAGTTGATATTAACTTT